>VDFB02193867.1:538722426-539175516 GCA_007258455.2 Sequoia sempervirens | reverse complement strand
AAGGAGAAAGATAGAGATAGGGAAGGGAGAGAGAAGGATAAGGATAAACACAAATACAAGGACATGGATAGAGAAAGGGAAAAGGATAAAGAAAAGTAGAAAGATAGGGATAAGGAGGTGAGAGATAAAGACAAGGATAAGCTAAGAGATAAGGGAAAGGATAGAGAAAGGGAAAAAGAAAGTGAAAAGGAGAAAGATAGATATAAGAAGGAGTGAGAGAAGGATAGGGATAAATCAAGAGATAAGGAAAGAGAAAAGTAGAAAGATAGGGATAAGGAGGTGAGATATAAAGAAAAGGATAAGTTGAGAGATAAGGGAAAGGATAGAGAAAGGGAAAAAGAAAGTGAAAAGGAGAAAGATAGAGATAAGGAGTGAGAGAAGGATGAGGATAAATCAAGATATAAGGATAGGGATAGGGAGAAAGATAGAGAGAGGGACTGAGATCGAGATAGAGAATCTAACAAAGATAAAGAAAGAGAAAAGGAGGAGAGATCAAAAGCGAAGGATAAAGAGAGAAAAGATGGAGGAAAATCTAAATAGACAGAAACCAGGAGTGGTGATAATGTAAAGGAGAAAGAGAAGAACAAGGAAAGGGACAATGAAAAAATGATTCGAAGAGAACCAGATGGTCATAACTTGTCAACAACAAAGCTAGAAGAAAAGATTGGAAAGTAAGTAATAGTTCTTTGCCATTGTATCTTGCTTTAAAGTAGTCTTTGCTACTTCACTTTCTTTTCATTTCATTCAGTCCATGATACTTTGAATCTCCATTGCTATTATTTGATACATGATATATAACTTTATCTTCCTTAGAACAATGGTTTTCATGAGTTCCGTGCAATAAGCAATATTATGGAGTAATGCTTGACATTGCCTTTTGTTTATGATATAATAAAAAATATTATTATTCAGAGAAGCATGTTACAAGCATTTTAATTGACATTGCCTTTTGTTTATGATATAATACAAATTATTATTGTTTTGAGAAGCATGTTACAAGTATTTTAAAAAACATAATATTTTACATTATCCCTGGAGAAGAAACAGAACCGAAAAAAAGTGGTTTGCAATCAGTAGAAGAAATTTTACATTATCCCTAGAGAAGAAACAAAACCGAAAAAAAAGTGGTTTGCATTCAGTAGAAGAAATTTTGAATCAACTTTACAAGGAAAATTTGATTAGTGAAATGGAAAACCCTTAAATTAGTAGAGAGAGAATGTAAGCCTCTAAAGGTTACAAACCTACTTTCAAATATTCTTGCAAGACGTTCAGCTTTTTCCTTCTCTACATTTTTATGTTCCTTGATCTTTCTACTCTTGTTCACCCATGATAAAAATTTTGATCCACCTTATGACTTCTACTTAATTCTTTCCTCCCTTAGTCTTCAAAACATTAAAATGCTATTACTAAAATATTATGTTTTTTAAAGTACTTGTAACATGCTTCTTAAAACAATAATAATTTGTATTATATCATAAACAAAAGGCAACGTCAATTAAAATGCTTGTAACATGCTTCTCTGAATAATAATAATTTTTATTATATCATAAACAAAAGGCAATGTCAATGAGAGTGAATATTTTTGAATTAACTTGTATGAAATGATAAGAAAATCTCACATTTTAATTCAGAAGCAATTACAAATGAAATGTTTTAGATCTCTAAAAACAAATCTTACAATGTTAAATTTTTATTTATTTTTGATAATTTAGAATTGTTCAATTCAGGAGATTGTAAGGAATAAGCATTTATGAATGAAATGTTTTAGATCTAAAAGCAAATCTTTGATTTTTTTTAATTTATTTTTTGAGAATTGAATTGTCCAGTTCAAGAGATTGTAAGGAAGAAGCAATTGTGAATAAATGTCTTAGATCTAAAAATAAATCTCTTTTTAAGATAACTCAGAATTGTCCAGCTCAAGAGATTGTAAGAAAGAAGCAATTGCAAATGAATGTTTTAGATCTAAAAACAAATCTTGTAATGTTATATTTTTATTTATTTTTTGAATAACTCAGAATTGTCTAGCTCAAGAAATTGTAAGAAAGAAGCAATTATGAATGAACGTTTTAGATCTAAAAACAAATCTTGTAATGTTAATTTTTTATTTTTTGGATAACTCAGAATTGTCGAACTCAACAGATTGTATGGATACCCCACTCCCCATACATTGGTTAAAACAGATTTTGAATCTTTATTTTTTGTGATATTATATAATTTTTATATTGTACATATTATGATGTTATATTAATATACCAACAAAAATAGTTTAAGGATATATTATCATTATTGAATGCACAACAAACCCATCTAGTTTTTTCAAAACTTCTTAGAAAAATCATCAAATAAATTGTTCATGAATAGGAGGTATTTTCCACGTGTCAAATTGTGATATTGCTATCAGAATTCAACAGCTTAGTTGTAAAACTCATTGACCCATGTTTCATGAGTAGTGGTTCACAAGAACCCATCTCACATGATAGTGAATGGTCCACTTAACACTCATTGCATTTAAATGATGCTCACAGAACTGAACTGAAACACTAGTACAATTCAAAATTTAAAATAAAAATCTCCAAATCTACTTGCTTTCCCTCTTGCTTATGATGAATTGCCAAATCGTTTGCGAAAAAAACAGAGAATTCCAGAAGCTTTTTTCAAATACTTACTTTCCCGTAATACGTACGGATAGTTTCATTAGGGATATTGGAAGGAAAATATTGTGGAACATTTTATTTAATGCTTTGCCGTTACAAACTAGCACATTAATGACGCTGCTTCTTCAATTGAATGCAATGTAAATTTTAAACAAAATTCCTTAAATGTCGTCAACCTTTGTGAGAATGGCGAAGACTGGATATTTTAATTTAAGTTTAACTGCAATTAATTATTGCAGCTGAAAATTCTGCAAAATTCCTTAAATGTCGTCAACCTTTGACGAGAATGGCGAAGACTGGATATTTTAATTTAAGCTTAACTGCAATTTATTATTGCAGCTGAAAATTCTGCAGGCAAACGGTTAAAATAGAAATCCCTTCAGAACAAAAACTATGCATGGAGTTCAATGAATTTCATTATTATTAACAGGGGAGCAAATTTTCTTTGCTCAAGTGAAATTTCTGCAGAAATGGCAAAAAATAGAAAGGCTATGGAATGAATGATTTTACATATATTCAAGGCGGTAATTTTGTTAACTTGCTGAAGAAGTTGAACCCCGATAAATACAAAGAGCTATTCAGAACAAGAAACTGTGCATGGTATAGTATGAAATCATTTAATGCAAACAGCGTGATAAATTTGTTAAGTTGCTGGAAATTCTGTGCAGACTGAGCAACTCAGAAGAAACCAGCATATCTGTTACAGAGTATAATTAATACACCATGATAATAAATAGTGCACCAAAAAATTGCTTTAACTCATACTTGCTATTCGTAATAAAATATAGTTATATCAGAGCGTTGGGGACATGAACTTCCACTACATATCAAAAAAATTGTTCTGGCCATTGAAGCGGGGAAAAACGCCAGACCAATATTTACAAAATTGAATCTTTCAGTGCCGGAACAGCGCCGCAAAGATTCTGAAACGACAAAATGTGTACACATATTCACCGTCCCCATACTTCACACAACCGTTACACTGTTACGATAAACAGAACATAAAGAGATAAAAACATATAACCGCTTGATGCCATATTTAAGCCTACGGGCGACCAAAAAAGAACCGACAGACGACAGCCATTACTAAGCTTGAAGACCAACCCTTACGACAGGTACAGCATGAAGTGGGTGCACCATCTCACAGGACAGCTTAAGGACCTCAGACAAATCCACCGGATACTGCTCATGGGCGACCCAGTGGAAATGGTGCAGGAGCTTGGCCACCCAAAGATGAACAGTAGAAAGGCCCAGAGCTTTACCGGGGCAGACCCGACGACCGGCACCAAAAGGTGCAAGCCTCAAGTCATTTCCTCTGACGTCCACGTTTTCACCGCCCTCAGACACAAGAAATCTCTCGGGTCGAAACTGGTCCGGGGAATCCCAAATGGCCGGGTCATGTGTAATCGACCACATGTTCACCATGGCGGTGGTACCCGCGGGTACACAGAACTTTCCATCAGCTACATTGGTGTCCCGAGTGGAGAGACGGGCCCAGGAGAGTAGGGGACCAGGGGGGTGCATTCTCAAAGTCTCCTTCACCACCGCCTGCAGGGTGTGTAGGGTATATTGTAATGTGTATATATATACGTATATATGTGTAGATATATACATGTATTTATGTGTATATTAATTATCTATGCATCTGTCTTTATGGGTTGCATTTAGTAGATATGTTGGCAATGGGGGAAAATCCTTCACCAGAATAAAATTTATGGCTTCCGTTTTGTGGTGATGGTGTGAACATAATAAAATAATTAATGGTGTTGATTCTATGTTTGGTTGCATTAGGTATTGTTAATTATTGTTCTGATCCTTAAGATATGTTGGGTATATTTTAATATGTATATATTTGTGTATATATCCCCATAATTTAGCCATTGTATCAATCGATTTTTGTGCTTTGTGGCTATGTTTGCAACAAGATAAAATTATAGAGGCTATGAAGTTCTTGTCGATTGCTATTGCATAGATCAGGCTATATTGTGACTTACTCCTTGCAAGTGGCCGCTGAAAGTAATGTAATTTCATTTATGCCTTTCATTCACTACTTATGGTTGGAACATAATACAACAATTAATGTTGTTGATGCTATTTTTGGTTACACTAGTTATTATTGATTATTGTTCTCTCCCTTAGGCTATATAGGATATATTTTAAAATCAATATATATGTAAGATTAAAATTGTTAAGGCTATTGAGTTTTGGTCGATTCTTATTGTGCATCTGTGTGGGTGTTGAAACCAACCTTGTTTAATTTATGGCTCTCGTTATCTGCTTATGGTTGGAACAAAATAAAAATTAATGTTGTCCATTCTATGTTTCCTTATAGTAGCTATTATTGATTATTGTTCTCTAGCTTAGGATATACTTCTGCCAACTTTGCTCATAATTTTGTATTATCAATATATATATATGTAAGATTAAAATTGTTAAGGCTATCGAGCTTTGGTCGATCCTTATTGTATAGCTCAGGCTACACTGTGGCTTTTTGCATCTAGGTGGCTATTGAAACCAACATTCTTTGATCTATGGCTTTCGTTATCTAGCCAACAATATTAATTATTTCATTTTTTTTATTCTCTTCCATCAATAACCAAAAAATGAAAAATATTGTGTTTTTTGCTCAATTCCCCCATCTAGGCTACTATTGCAACCAATATTGATTCATTTGGGGTTCGCGTTCTCATGGTATTGTTTTTCATAAGGCATTGTTCACTATTATTGTCTGCCTTAGGCTAATGTTATTTGATTTATGCCTTTCTTTATCTCGCCATGGTTGGAACAAAATAAAATAATTAATATTGTCCATGCTATGTTTAGTTACATTAGGTATTATTGATTATTGTGCCCTAGCTTAGGTTGTACTTGTGTCAACTTTGCTGGGAATTTTCATCAGCCTCAACATTTTTCCCTCTTTTTCTGATGTTGGGGTAGACTTGGTGGATGGGCTATAGTTTGGCCAGGATTTTCATCAGCCCTGTTGATATATGTATATGTATATATATATACATATTTGTATACATATATACATATACATACACATATATATACACATATATAGATATAGTGGTGGATAGCTTATAAGTTTGCTCACAATGCATACATATATATATATACACACACACACACATTTGTATACATATATACATATATACATATATATATACAAATATATATATATATATACACACATTAAGAGATATAGTCGTGGATAGCTTATACGATCGCTTAGAATTTTGGTCAGCCTCTCACTTTTTTGGCCTTCCAATACCTATGAAAAAGGTGGCAGAGGATGTTGCTGGTTGCTTTGGGAATAGGGCGGTGTTTTCTGGGCTGCGTGGATAGAGAAGGCTGCAGAAGTTAAATGTTGGTTCACATCAACATTAATTAATGTATGATTTGCATGTACTGGAAATGGTCCTAATAAGACCAATGATAAATGGAAGCCATAAATTATGTAGCAATTTAGCCTAACACAAACAACAACAGTGAACAATCCCTTATACAAAACAACATGGAGTACATAACATTAACTATTTTACTGCATTCCAACCATCGCCGCAAAACAAAAGATGTGAAGCAAACAATATTGTATCCACACTCACCTAGATAGCCAAACCCACAAAACACTAAAAATGATAGTGCCAAATGCATAGACAAACATACGTGCGCAAAAGCCAAACCATAAATCAAACAATATCACTGCCAACAAAGTATTGCTATCTACACCTACTCATATATCTACCTATGAACATAGTTGTATGTATGTCTCTATTTGCATATGCATATACTTAAATACACATGCATGCAATTCACATTTCTCTGTCCTATACAACTTCTTGGTACATATGTGTGTATATATCCGGTCGCCTGTTGGATATCTATGCATATATGCATACACAATTCAAAATTTAAAAGTATCTGCGAGTTATTCTAAACATAAACAAAAAAACGGCTTCCAAAAATGCCTCACATAAAAAACCCACAAAACATAGAAAGCTCCCAGTAACATACCGACTCGAAACCTTCACCACAAAAATGACAACCCTCAATGAATCAATATTGGTTTCAACCGTAACCCATATGGGGTGATTCACCAAAAAACACAACACATTAACTATTTTCTAGCCATTCATACAAGACCTTTATTTTCTTGAGTTTTATTTTATAGTTTACATGTACACATGTTGCTATCCTTCTTAGATAGCATTTACAAAAAAATTCAAATGTTTTAGGGAAAACCCACAAAAAATAAGAGATCTCAATTTGAACATTCACCAGAAACACAGCAAATTAACTATTTTCCAACCATTAACACATAACCCAAGCCATAAATGGAACAATATAAACAACAATCACCAACATGCCAAAAACCAAAAAACTATACAGTCTTTCCAAGAACAATCGATACAACAAAACAATATTTATTTCAAGAATAACCCAGATGAGATGCACCTCTACCCACATCCTTCAATAACACCCCTTCCCACTTGCTTCCTCTTTCATCTGTTCTTTCTTGAAAACCTACCAAACAACACCACACAATTATCACAACCCTCACCATTTGCAACCATCGACGCATGCAAGAAAATAAAAGATAACCTTCAACCACCTCCAGAGAAATTGCACAGCCGTTCGACACACTTGCACCTTCATAGAAACTTTCCCTCCACACTCACCACTACCTTCAACAATAACAAGAACGCTTAGAATGGCACCGAATAATAGGTTATCGATAACTAGATAGACATTTGTTTTTTTTTCCCAGGACTTTAAAATAGATGTTACTTGCACCATCACCACTACACGGAAACCATGCAACAATCAATGTTGATGACATTTTGCTAGCCTCCTCTACACTTTGGTCATTTTTCCGGACTCCTCTATCCTCGCGCCAAATGCCCGCCACCTTTTACATGGCAATAGAGACCCAAGTTCGACACCTTAAACTGACAGGACTGACAAAAAATCCAACTAGACTATAACCAATCCACCAAGTTCTCCCCGGTGCCGGAGAAGCTGGAAACGACGAGGCTGATGAAAATTTTGGCCAAAGTTGACACAAATAGCCTATCGGCTAATTATTAAAATTTAATATATGATTTGACAGATTTATAATTAAATAGGGTTTATTTAATTTCAGCAACATCCTTCTTTATATTCAAATTGAATTCTTAACTGATCTACTTGACAGAGGCATGGTACTATTTGTAAATCCATTAACCGTCAATGATTGTTGAAAATAATGAATTTTAAGTTGTGATAAAGTCTTTGCATGTAACTCAAAAAAATAATCTTTCATTTAAGACCTCAAGTGATATGAGCCTTCGTTTGTCTAGATTTTCTCATATTAAATTACTTTAATAAATAAATTTAATAAGGTACTTTGCTTGTCTGGATTCCTTGTGTAATTTGTAAGAAGCATAATACAAAAATAACAATAATAACAAAGGAATCAAATAGCATGCATAATTATGGGTGGACTAAGTCAATACGTAATTCTCCAACTGTTATATTGCTTTCACCAAATTGAACTCCATAATTTCTACAAACTATCTGTGATAAATAAATCTAAAATATGATGTTTAGCATGCAATGAATTTACACAATTGGAATGTCATTTATTACAAAAAAATCCAGGTTTGTTTGAATACATATTTTTTGTATACTTACATCTCAAGGCAACATTTATCCAGAATTATCAAAATAATAATCAACAAATTAAATTTACTTGACAATGCTTTCTAAAATTAATTAATTAATTATTATCAAAAAATATCTTCAATATACGTTATTGGAATGCTAGGGTAGTTTCAACAAAGCTAAACACATAATTATTGTCACTAAGAATTTTTAACCGGTAGGCTATATGTGTGAACTTTGGTCTGAATTTTCATTAGCCTTCCCAGTTTTTAATCGTTTTAGCATCGAGTTCCCAGTCAAAAAAAAAGGTGGCAGAAGTTTTTTGATTTTTTAATTAAAAGCGTTTGGTGCGTTGATAGAGAAGCCCAATGAAATTAAATGGTGGATGGTATTAGCATTAAGTGTTGGATGCTTTATGTGTAGTGGCGATGGTTGTAAGTAATAGGTCTGCCTTTTAAAACCTTAGAAAACATAGTGAATGTCTACGCAATTTTCGATAAGGCATTATTGGGTATCGTTTTGTGGCTTTACCTTGTATCAGAGCTATGAGTGAGGAGGGAAAAATTTTGTGAAGGTGCAAGTGTGATTATTTGTTGTGGAATTTTTGTGAAGGTGGTTGGAGGTTATTTTGTGTTTTTTGCATGGGGCAAAGGTTGCAATAGTAGTACAAAAATGTGGGTTGTGATAATTCTTTTCCCATTTTTTGCAGGCGCTGGAGAAAGAAGGGAGCAGAGAGAAAGCAAGCGGGAAATGGTGCGGGAAGAGGTGCATAATGAAAAAACCCTTTCTAGAGTATTTCAAGAACAATTTATGTTATTTTCCAAAGGGCATTGTTGATTGTTGTTTTGTAGCTTAGGATATATTGTTTCATTTATGGTTTCCGTGTAGTCACGATGGGTGGAAGGCAATATTGTTTTTTTTTGCATTGGTTTGTTACTATGAATTCATGTTTTTTTTTGTGTATTTTTTCATTTGGGTCACTGTTGAAACCAATATTATTTATGGTCTCCATGTAGTCGCGATGTGTGGAAGGTAATATTGTTTGTTTTTGCATTGGTTTGTTATTGTGAATTCATATGTTTTTTGTGGGTATTTTCATCTGGGTCACCGTAGAAACCAATATTGTTTCATTTATGGTTCGTGTTTTGTGGTGAAGGTTTTGAATTAGTTTGTTACTATGACCTTTTTGTGTTTTATGGGTTTTCCAATCTAGGTCACTGTTGAAACCAATATTGTTTCAATTATGGCTTCCATTTTCTAGCAAATGGTTGTAACACAATAAAATAGTTAATGTTATATAGTTTATGTTGTTTTCCATAAGACATTATTGATTGTTGTTCTCTAGCTTAGGCTATATTGTTTCATTTATGGGTTCCGTTTTGTGGTCATGGTGGCAATGCAATGAAATAGTTAATGTTATATAGTTTGTTTTCCATAAGGCATTGGTGATTGTTGTTCTCTAGCTTAGGCTATATTGTTTCCTTTTTGATAAGGTTTTGTTGAAAAATGACTATATAGTTTGTTGAAACCAATATTGTTTGATTTATGGTTCGACTTTTGCAACGATGGTTTTGCATGGGTTTGTTATTGTGAATTTTTGTGTTTTGCAGGTTTTCCCATCTAGGTGACTGTTGATACCAATAATGTTTCATTTATAGCTTATGTTGTGGCAATGGTTGCAATGTAATAAAATAGTTAATGTTATGTAGTTCATATTTTTTTGCATAAGGAATTGTTGATTGTTGTTCTCTAGCTTAGGCTATATTGTTTCACTTATGGCTTGCATTTTGTGTCAATGGTTGCAACGTAGTAAAATAGTTAATGTTATAGAGTTTATGTTGTTTTCCATAGGGCATTGTTGAGTGTTGTTCTCTAGCTTTGGCTATATTGTTTTGTATTCAATTTGTAGTACAATAGTAAGTGTTATAGAGTTTATGTTATTATCCATAAGGAATTGTTTTTGTTGGTGTATAGCTTTGGCTATATTGTTTCCTTACCAATAAGGTCCTATTGAAAAAATAATTTCCTAGGTTCCTGTTGAAACCATTATTGTTTCATTTATGGTGTGAGTGTGTATGTCTGTGTATTCATTTTCTACATGTATCTTTGAGGTCATGTGTTTATCTATATATAGATATGTCCATTTTTTAATATCAATATAGTTATTTGCTTCTTTTCTAGTTCAATTTTCATGTGTACTCTTATATCTCCACAATTGATGTTCGCTATTTTTAATGTTTATATGTATGTGTCGGTGTGTATGTGTGTATATGGTCATTTCTGATAAGGTGCTACTCAACAAAGAATTTTCTAGGTTGCTGTTGAAACCATTCTTGTTTCATTTAAGGATTTTGTTTTGTGGTGATGGTTGCAACGCTATACAGTTTATATTATTTCATTTATGGCTTCTATTTTGTGTCAATGGTTGTAATGCAGTAAAATAGTTTATGTTGTTTTCCATAGGGCATTATTGAGTGTTATTCTCTAGCTTTGGCTATATTGTTTCATATTCGATTGGCAGTACAATAGTAAACATTATAGATTTTATGTTGTTATCCATTAAGGCATTGTTGATTGCTGGTCTACTGATAAGGTGTTGAACAAAAGTATTGAGTATGTGCAGGATCATCATGGAAAAAACAAGCCCCTAATTGGCGAAAAATTTAGAAAAATCAGAGTTAGGCAACTTGATATAAAAATTTGAATAAGTTATCTAAATTATTTCAAAAAAATGTAAGAATATAATCTGTAGCAAATTGAATGTAGTTTCTAAACTACTACGTTTGTTTATAAAAAAAAAAATCTATTTGGTGAAAATTTGAAATTTCAATGCAGAGTACTTAAATTTGGGAAAAATAAGAAGTAGGTGTCTGCGACCACCCTAACCACAATAAAATGATAATATTCTTTTATAATATTTTAGATATAAGTAGAAGACTCATGTCTTGATGTGATGCATATTTTTGTAATTTTTCCAAGTAAATAATTAATTATGAATTTTTTATTACAACTTTTAAAAAATATAAAAACTTGTATGTCTGACCACCTTAACTTGGTCAAAACTTCATGAATTTTTTTTTTTTTTAATCCTATAGTATGTAAAACATAGAATGTGACACATGTTTTAGATTCAAAAAATGTGATATCGTTTGAAAGCTATAGATTTTTTCAATCAACCTATCAATCAAGACTTTAGTCATAATTCAAATAGAAAATGAATAATAATAATTTATTAAATTCAAAGTAAAGCATAATTTATATTGGTGGAAAGTTTAGAATCTCCTTTAAAACCCTTTTCGTTTCATTAGTTTTGGGTAAAATAAGTCATCAACCACATACCCTACACATACCCATCATATCACCACTTTTTGGCCCATCATGATCCTACACATACCCTATTTCCTAGGTTGCTATTGAAACCATTATTGTCTCATTTAAGGTGTGAATGTGTATGTCTACATATACATTTTGTACATGTATCTTTGAGGTCATGTGTTTATTTATATATAGATATTTCCAGTTTTTAATATCCATATAGTTATTTGCTTCTTGTCTGGTTCGATTGCCACATACTCTTATATTTGCACAATTGGTGTTCGCTATTTTGAATGTTTATATGTCATTGTTGAGTGTTGTTCTCTAGATTTGGCTATATTATTTCATATTCGATTTGCAATACAATAGTAAATGTAATAGAGTTTATGCTGTTATCCATAAGGAATTTTTGACTGTTGGTCTATAGCTTTGGCTATACTATTTCCTTTCTAATAAGGTGCTGTTGAAAAAAAGAATTTCCTAGGTTATTGTTGAAACAATTATTGTTTCATTTAAGGTGTGAGTGTGTATGTTTGTATATGCATTTTCTACATGTATCTTTGAGGTCATGCATTTATCTATATATAGATATGTCGAGTTTTTAATATCAATATGGTTGTTTTCTTCTTGTCTTGTTGGATTGCCACATACTCTTATATCTACACAATTGGTGTTCGTTGTTTTGAATGTTTATATGTATGTGTGTATATGTTCATTTCCGATAAGGTGTTGTTCAACAAAGAATTTTCTAGGTTGCTATTGAAAACATTATTGTTTAATTTAAGGCTTTCGTTTTGTGGTTATGGTTGTAATGCTATACAATTTATGTTGTTTTCCATAAGGCATTGTTGATCGTTGTTCTCTAGCTTTGGCTACATTGTTTCATTTTTTATACAAAATTAAATAGTGCACGTTATATAGTTTATGTTGTTATTTGTAAGGCATTGTCAATTGTTGTTTTGTGGCTTTGGCTACATTGTTTCATTTTCGATAAGGCATTGTTGAAACTAATATTGTTTCATTTATCAATAACCAACCAATAATAAATGTGATCCCATGCCATGTCTATCTCCAACATAGTAACAATTTTAAAATGTTCATCAATACCTTCACTATTTGTTGGACATAATCCCACACGCCATAAATTCATCATTTTATAAGGGGAAACCCTCATACATGGGATGTGAGAATACAAAATATAGAGAATCTAGACCTTGTTGAGTGTGAATGTGTGTTTACCTATCTAAATAATGTTTTATGATTCATACAATACTTAATTGGAATAACATGGTGCTAAGGGTCAAAGATTTAATCATGGAAGAATAAGGACCATAAGGTTCAATCAAAAAGATATTATTAGTTTTACTTATGATAATATTTTCACAATTCAATTATTGCATATTAGAATGACTCAAAGGTACATACCTATTTCTCTTATTGATTGATATGTTTCATTCCAGTTTTCCAGACCTTGCATTTAAAACTTGTTAAATTCATAGAACAGTTTGTGCTATTTTGTGGTAGGCCTATATACATTGTCCATAAATGTATTCAATGGTGATATCAATGTTTTTTATTACACTTAATAAATGGGTTGTCATACATATGAATGTTGTCTGCATCTAATTTCACAAATATAGATATCTGCACATAGGGAAAATTAAATGGCACACAACAAAAGAATGAAAAAACAACATAAACTATATAACATTAACTATTTTATTGTGTTGTAACCATTTCCACAAAATGGAGGCCATAAATGAAACAATATTAAAACAACTTATGCTATTTTCTAGAAAGCTTGCATACATTGTCCACCAGCGTATTTAATGGTGATATCATTTTTTTTAATTACACTTAATATATAGGTTGTTGTACATATGAATGCTAGCTGCATCTAATTTTTCAAATATACATATCTGCACATAGGGAAAATTATATGGCACACAACAAAAGAAGGAAACACAACATACACTCTATAACATTAACTATTTTATTGTGTTGCAACCATCACCACAAAATGGAGGCTATAAATGAAACAACATTGGTTACAACGGCGGCCTAGATGGAAAAACCCACAAAACACAAAAAATCATAGTAACAAAACCATGCAAAACCATCGTCACCAAACACTAACCAAGCAACAAGATACATTGGCTAGCACTATCAGCAATGGTGAAACTGATGTTTCTTATTGCACTTAATATAGTTTGTAAAGCCAATAGAGAAGGTGAGCAAAAATACAATGGCAGTTGGCATGAACATTAATTTTTTTATGGTTTTTGTGCAGTGGCGATGGTTGCAAAGTATGAAAATAGTTCACGTTCTTATTGATAATGCATTGGTGGTTGTTGACCTGTGGATTTAGCTATACTGCTCCTCGATGCATATATGCATACAAATGCATTACAGACACATACATCTACACACGTTTGTATGAACATGTTTTATGCACTCAAAAAATTCAATTGCATACATATATGTTCATGTATATGCATATGTAGATGTATACATGCAAAAAAAAAAGTCCACAAGTATATACAAGAATAGCTAAAAATACTGATACATGTGTTGAATAGCACGATCAAACTTGTCCTTTAGAAAATATCGTTGTTTTGGCTAACAACTCTAACAGCAAGCAAAGCCATAGAACAACACCCAACGATGCCTTATTGAAAATGCACAAAATTTCGCTATGTTTTCTAAGGTTTATAATGGCAAGTGTTATTACAACCATCACCACTACATGGAAATCATACAACAATTAATGTTGATGCCACAATGGCAAGCTTCTATACAACTGTCGCCACTACAGAAAATCCATACAATAGTTAATGTTGATGCCACAATGGCGAGCTCCTGTGAAGGTGCAAGTTTGATCACCCGTTGTCGAGCTTCTATGAAGGTGGTTGGAGGTTATTTTGGTTTTTTTGTATGGGGTGAAGGTTGCAAAAGCAATACATGGAAGCCATAAATCAAATAATATTCATATTAACAAACAATATAGTCTTTTCTCAACACCTTATCAAAAATTGAAACAATATAGCCTTCTTAACAAAACCTTATAAAAAATGAAACAATATAGCCTAGGGTAGAGAATAACAATCAGCAATTCCTTATGAAAATAAACATAAACTATATAACATTAACTATTTTATTGCTTTCCAACCATAGAGACAAAACAAAAGCCATGAATTAGACAATATTGGTTTCAATAGCGACCCAGATGGAAAAACCACACAAAAATAGAAGAATTCACATTAACTCGCCACAAAACACGAACCATAAATCAAACAATATTGGTTTCAACAGTGACCCAGATGGAAAAAACACACAAAATAGAAGAAATCATAGTAACTAACCCATGCACATAGACAAATTCTTTTCCCCACTAGTACCTTATCGATAATGAAACAATAGAGAGAAAGCTAGAGAACAATAAATAGCAAGGCCTTATGGAAAATAATAAAGACTGTATAACATTAACTATTTTATTGTGTTGCAACCATCACCACAAAACAATAGATACATATATATGTACACGTAGGGAATGATAGGTTGTATTTTAAATGTTATATGGAACATTGATGTCACCATTGATCACAGTGATGAACAATTTCTTGTTTTGTTGTGTTTCACTTTATTTCTCCTATGTGTAGATATGTATGTATGTCATAGTAGATGCAAAAAACATTGATACATACTGAGAAATTCTTGGAATGATAATATGTATTTTAAGTGTTATCTGAAACATTGATGCCACCATTGATCACAGTGATGGACAATGTATTTCCCCTATGTGAAGATATGTATGTATGTCATATTAGATGCAAACAACATTGATACATACTAATCCCTATGTTTATTTTGTTGGGACATTCTTGGAATGATAAGCTATATTTTAACTGTTATATGGAACATTGATGCCACCATTGATCACAGTGATGGACAATGTATGTTCTTGGTTGCTTGCTTTGCAAGAACATAGACCATTTTTGAAATTATCTACAAAGGGTTTTCTAAATGTTCCTTTTTTATATTATTTGTTTTTCATTCATATTGTTAATGTCTCCAAAGAAAATTTGAAAGATAAAAAAATTTGAAATTAAAAATTGGGAATAAAGTTTGTCATCCTTTGTTGCTTTAATTGAACCTTTGGTCCTTGTGTTGTTGTGGCATAGAGCTCCTAGTCAGCCACCGACGTTGCAACTCTCAAATTTTTAAAGAGCAGCCCCAACAATGTCGGTGGACTCTAGCTCTCCCCAGGCTCCTGGACAACTCTCAGGCGCCAATCCCGTAAGTCTATTCCTTGTTTCCTTTTTTTTTGTTGAGAATTGTATTGCCTCTTTTACATGTTCATCTAGTGAATTGCGAAAATGCTTTGTTGGATTAGTGGTCCTTGTAATATATGGTTTGAATTATTTATATTTGAGTTATTTATGTGTCCTTCACCTTTTTGTTTGCTATCCATTTGGGAGTATTCTATGTGTTAGGGAAAAATGATTCCAATTTTTAGATGTGTCAAAATTGCCATGTTCTTCCTTGTTTATATTCAGCAAAAATCTAATTTTGTTTGCTTCTTGCTCGAATTTTCCCTCCTTTCATATTCATCTATTATATGCACTATTGAAGTTGGTGTGATTTTGTAACCATGCATAGTTGTTTATGTGCTTGCATATCGGATGCCAGTAATTGGTATGGTTTGTGTTTCCTCTTTCCACTGCTTTTGCTTCTAGAGTCATGCTGTCCTTCTAGAGTTGTGCCATAGTCTTCAACATCTCATTACTTTGGCTTAGTTGAGAAAAACTGCCAATGAAAATAAAATAAGTGTAGGTGACACCGTTGATAACATAATAAGCAGTCATCACACCAAAAGACTCATATTGCAACATATAAAGTTGTTTTGCTAACATCTATAATAAGCTTGTTACAGCCTCATCAAAAGCAGTAGCCCAAATCTCACCCGTGTGGACTTCCATCTTTAGATGCAATAATTACCGGAAGTCACAGTCAAGCACAACTGTCTAGCATTTAGGGCAGTACCTTATAATATTTGCAGAGTCTTCACACTTTATCTTGCATTATCTAGAATTGGCTTGTAGGGGGCATGCAGCATAGCAAAATGTATCAGTTTAATTATATTTCACTATTGCCTTGATAGTGGCTTTCTAAGTGCATACAACATCTTGATATAGATCTATGCAAATATATGTGTGTGTAATGTGTTTCTATGCATATGTGCATGCAAATTTGATAGTTTATATGTATGTGTATGTGTGTCTGTGTGTGTATGCATTTTCCACATGCATCTATGAGGTCATGTGTTTATCTATATATAAATATGTCCAACATTAAATATCAATATAGTTGTTTGCTTCTTGTCTATTCTGATTTCCACATACTTTTATCTCTCCACAATTGTTATTGGCTATAATGTTTGTGTTTAATAGTTGCACATGGTTAAAATATAGAATGTAATAAAAATTTTGTTGTCATTTCTCTGGTTTTAATCTTCTTGTGTTTGCTGAGTGTAGAATATTCTGATATATGTGCTTTATAATCTTCTCATGCTAGTTAAATGTGGCCCCACCTCTACATTCATAAAGCCATGCCACACATGGTTATCTTTCATTTTATTAGAGTTGTATATAACTTCATTTTTTTATAATATTTCGTATGTGATGTTCAATCATGATTGTGGTCTACATACTACACAATAATTTTTTGATTTAGCTTGAGTCTACCTACACACATATATATCTACATTTATACTTTTTGATACATGAAATTCCATTTAAACTTATATATATATTCGTACATGCATTCAAAAGTATAGGTGTGGATAACTATGTATGTTGTGCAGCTCAAGCTATAGCTTTGCACTGAACAATGCCTTATTGAAAATAACATAAACAACTCAATTATTGTGCTAATTTTTGAATGCAACCTATTATTGCAACCATCACCAATATATGCAGACCATATGTGAAGCAATGTTTCCGTCACAAGCTTTCCCAAGTGATGTTTATTTCCTTTGCTCAGACAACAAACATAAGTATCTAGATTTAAACTTATCTATATTTGTTCTTGCATCTATTGATAGGTTAGTGCTGAAAAAATAAATTTCTAGGTCTTTGTTGAAACCATCATTGTTTCATTTAAGGCTTTCATTTTGTGGTGATTGTTACAACACTATATAGTTTATGTTTCTTTCTACAAGGCAATGTTGACTATTGTTCTCTATCTTTGGCTATAACCTAAAGCTGCATAACAGTAGTCAACAATGTCTTTTTTGTAAATAACATAAACTATTTAATTGCTTTGGTAACTTTAGAATGCTAAATATTATTGCGGTTGTATATGTGGATTGCTTTATTGCTTATTGTGTCTATATATGTGGACCGTTTTATTGCTTTGCAACTATCGCCGCTACATGGAAACCATAAATGAAAATAGTTCACTTTCTTATTGATAATGCATTGGTGGTTGTTGACCTGTGGATTTAGCTATACTGCTCCTCGATGCATATATGCATACAAATGCATTACAGACACATACATCTACACACGTTTTTTATGGACATGTTTTATGCACTTGGAAAATTCAATTGCATACATATATGTTCATGTATATGCATATGTAGATGTATACATGCAAAAAAAAGTCCAGAAGTATATGTAAGAATAGCTACAAATACTGATACATGTGTTGAATAGCACGGTCAAACTTGTGCTTTAGAAAATATCGTTGTTTTGGCTAACAAATCTAATAGAAAGCAAAGCCATAGAACAACACCCAACGATGCCTTATTGAAAATGCACAAAATTTTGCTATGTTTTCTGAGGTTTAAAATGGCAGGTGTTATTACAACCATCACCACTACATGGAAATCATACAACAATTAATGTTGATGCCACAATGGCAAGCTTCTATACAATTGTCACCACTACACAAAATCCATACAACAATTAATGTTGATGCCACAATGGCGAGCTCCTATGAAGGTGCAAGTTCGATCACCTATTGTCGAGCTTCTATGAAGGTGGTTGGAGGTTATTTTGTTTTTTTTGTATGGGGTGATGGTTGCAAAATCAATACATGGAAGCCATAAATCAAATAATATTCATATTAACAAACAATATAGTTTTTTCTCAACAACACCTTATCAAAAATTGAAACAATATAGCCTTCTTAACAAAACCTTATAAAAAATGAAACAATATAGCCTAGGGTAGAGAATAACAATCAACAATTCCTTATGAGAATAAACATAAACTGTATAACATTAACTATTTTATTGCTTTCCAACCATAGAGACAAAACAAAAGCCATGAATGAGACAATATTGGTTTCAACAGCGACCCAGATGGAAAAACCACACAAAAATAGAAGAATTCACATTAACTCGCCACAAAACACGAACCATAAATCAAACAATATTGGTTTCAATAGTGACCCAGATGGAAAAAAACACACAAAATAGAAGAAATCATAGTAACTAACCCATGCACATAGACAAATTCTTTTCCCCACTAGTACCTTATCGATAATGAAACAATAGAGAGAAAGATAGAGAACAATAAATAGCAAGGCCTTATGGAAAATAATAAAGACTGTATAACATTAACTATTTTATTATGTTGCAACCATCACCACAAAACAACAGATACATATATATGTGCACGTAGCGAATGATAGGTTGTATTTTAAATGTTATATGGAACATTGATGTCACCATTGATCACAGTGATGAACAATGCCTTGTTTTGTTGTGTTTCACTTTATTTCTCCTATGTGTAGATATGTATGTATGTCATAGTAGATGCAAAAAAACATTGATACATACTGAGAAATTCTTGGAATGATAATATGTATTTTAAGTGTTATCTAAAACATTGATGCCACCATTGATCGCAGTGATGGACAATGTATTTCCCCTATGTGAAGATATGTATGTATGTCATATTAGATGCAAACAACATTGATACATACTAATCCCTATGTTTATTTTGTTGGGATATTCTTGGAATGATAAGCTATACTTTAACTATTATATGGAAAATTGATGCCACCATTGATCACAGTGATGGACAATGTATGTTCTTGGTTGGTTGCTTTGCAAAAACATAGAATATTTTTGAAATTATCTACAAAGGGTTTTCTAAATGTTCTTTTTTTATATTATTTGTTTTTCATTCATATTGTTAATGTCTCCAAAGAAAATTTGAAAGATAAAAAAATTTGAAATTAAAAATTGGGAATAGAGTTCGTCATCCTTTGTTGGTTTAATTGAACCTTTGGTCCTTGTGTTGTTGTGGCATAGAGCTCCTAGTAAGCCACTGACGTTTGCAGATCTCAAATTCTTAAAGAGCAGCCCCAACAATGTCGGTGGATTCTAGCTCTCCCTAGGCTTCTGGACAACTCTCGGGCGCCAATCCCGTAAGTCTATTCCTTGTTTCCCTTTTGTTGTTGAGAATTGTATTGCCTCTTTTCCATGTGCATCCAGTGAATTGCGAAAATGCTTTGTTGGATTAGCGGTCCTTGTAATATATGGTTTGAATTATTTATATTTGAGTTATTTATGTGTCCTTCACCTTTTTGTTTGCTATCCATTTGGGAGTATTCTATGTGTTAGGGAAAAATGATTCCAATTTTTAGATGTGTCAAAATTGCCATGTTCTTCCTTGTTTATATTCAGCAAAAATCTAATTTTGTTTGTTTCTTGCTCGAATTTTCCCTCCTTTCATATTCATATATTATATGCACTATTGAAGTTGGTGTGATTTTGTAACCATGCATAGTTATTTATGTGCCTGCATATCAGATGCCAGTACTTGGTATGTTTTGTGTTTCCTCTTTCCACTGCTTTTGCTTCTAGAGTCATGCTATCCTTCTAGAGTCGTGCCATAGTCTTCAACATCTCATTACTTTGGCTTAGTTGAGGAAAATTGCCAATGAAAATAAAATAAGTGTAGGTGACACCGTTGATAACATACTAAGCATTCATTGCACCAAAAGACTCATATTGCAACATATAAAGTTGTTTTGCGAACATCTATAATAAGCTTGTTACAGCCTCATCAAAAGCAGTAGCCCAAATCTCACCCATGTGGACTTCCATCTTTAGATGCAATAAATACTAGAAGTCATAGTCAACCACAATTGTCTAGCATTTAGGGTAGTACCTTTTAATTTTTGCAGAGCCTTCACACTTTATCTTGCATTATCTAGAATTGGCTTGCAGGGGGCAAGCAGCATTACAAAATGTACTAGTTTAATTATATTTCACTATTGCCTTGATAGTGGCTTTCTAAGTGCATACAACATCTTGATATAGATCTATGCAGATATTTGTGTGTGTAATGTGTTTCTATGCATATGTGCATGCAAATTTGATAGTTTATATGTATGTGTCAGTGTGTCTGTGTGTATGCATTTTCCACATGTATCTATGAGGTCATGTGTTTATCTATATATAAATATGTCCAACTTTAAATATCGGTATAGTTGTTTGCTTCTTGTCTATTCTGATTTCCACATACTTTTATCTCTCCACAATTGTTATTGGCTATAATGTTGGTGTTTAATAGTTGCACATGGTTAAAATACAGAATGTAGTAACAATTTTGTTATGTCATTTCTCTGGTTTTAATCTTCTTGTGTTTGCTGAGTGTAGAATATTCTGATATATGTGCTTTATAATCTTCTCATGCTGGTTAAATGTGCCCCCACCTCTGCATTCATAAAGCCATGTCACACATGGTTATCTTTCATTTTATTAGAGTTGTATATAACTTCATTTTTTTATAATATTTCGTATGTGATGTTCAATCATGATTGTGGTCTACATACTACACAATACTTTTTTGATTTAGCTTGAGTCTACCTACACACATATATATCTACATTTATAATTTTTGATACATGTAATTCCATTTAAACTTATATATATATATTCGTACATGCATTCAAAAGTATAGGTGTGGATAACTATGTATGTTGTGCAGCTCAAGCTATAGCTTTGCACTGAACAATGCCTTATTGAAAATAACATAAACAACTCAATTATTGTGCTAAGTTTTGAATGCAACCTATTATTGCAACCATCACCAATATATGCAGACCATATGTGAAGCAATGTTTCCATCACAAGCTTTGCCAAGTGATGTTTATTTCCTCTGCTCAGACAACAAACATAAGTATCTAGATTTAAACTTATCTATATTTGTTCTTGCATCTATTGATAGGTTAGTGCTGAAAAAATAAATTTCTAGGTCTCTGTTGAAACCATCATTGTTTCATTTAAGGCTTTTGTTTTGTGGTGATTGTTACAACACTATATAGTTTATGTTGCTTTCTACAAGGCATTGTTGACTATTGTTCTCTATCTTTGGCTATAACCTGAAGTTGAAAAACAATAGTCAAGAATGCCTTTTTTGTAAATAACATAAACTATTTAATTGCTTTGGTAACTTTAGAATGCTAAATATTATTGTGGTTGTATATTTGGATTGCTTTATTGCTTATTGTGTCTATATATGTGGACCGTTTTATTGCTTTGCAACTATCACCGCTACATGGAAACCATAAATGAAATAATATGTTCAATGTTATTCAACAACAATCAACAATGCATATATATGTGCATGTAACTTCAGATATATATATATATATATATATATGAGATGATTTGCTGTATAAAAGAAAGTATGCATAACCCTAATCTTATCTTGAGCAACAAGATAAGGATGAGAATAATTAACCTAGGAATTAAAATATTACCTAAGTAAAGTTATGCAAGTGTAATTAAATATTATTTACACTAACACCCCTCCATAAGTGCAACTTAGGGAGACTAACAAAACATGCACTTTAAACTAAGATGAATGCAAGAAAGCATGAATGGGTCCCAACAACAAGGCTTGATCAGGTACCCATGTACAAATGCAATAATGAGCCTACAAAGAAGGAAAACCTAGTGGGACAAAACCCCCCTACAATGAGATGATTGCTGCAAAGAAGCAATAGAAGAACACTATGGATTTTTCACTAGAATCACAATCCGAAAAGCAAGGAAAGATACTTCTATCTAAAAGAAACCAAAGCAGAATCATAATAATGCGACAGTAGACCCGATGCCATGGAACATTGGAAAACTCACAAACCGGAACAACCCTGGAATCTATGAAGCAATAGTAGATTAAATTATGACATAATCTGGAAACCGTGTATCTTGATGTCGATGCCAAACTAAGAATAAAACTCTTCCATGGGAACAAGTACCATAAAGACTCTGGAACATTAACCATAAAAACATGGCCCTCAAACTGAGAAGGATCTGAACCAATGTGGATCAATAACCATGAAATCCCAATGTAAAGTGTGAACCAATGTGAATCTGATATGTGTCAAGCAAGAGCAAGATGTGGCCAAAATAAACTAAGAAACTAGATATAACCCATGCGAGTTTTCATCAAAACAAGATAAAGATGGAGATCAAAGTGCATGTACACTTTAATCAGATTATTATGCAAGAAACCCCCCTGATGGAACTTTATCTCAGTTCATTTATTACAATAAACCAACAATTGTAAAAGGAGATAATGATTAAAATTAATAAATAGAAAATAAAAATATACCTTAGATCTATGTAGAGGACTGAATCAGCTTTCCAACGCTGCAAGAATGATGAAAAAGGATCACCAAGTCAAAAGATATGCTCTCCGGAGTGAAATATGAACATCTGACTTCAACAGGTAAAAAATCCCACCAAACAGAAAAATTTCTAAGAAAAAACTACAGCATCAGAAAATTGGGCTCGCCAGATTTCTGGCGATATCTTGTTTCAAAAAATTTGCCTCCGGGATCAAAAGTTATGATGAAATGAAAAAAAGGCCTGTAAGGGGGAAAATCATGTACTTCATAGGCTAAATTAGAAATACAAACCAAAAAAGCCTTCCACAGAAGAGAAAATCAGAAAAAGCAAAGCTATTGCAAAAAGATGTGCAAACAATATTATTTAGGAATTCATAATTACATGAGATGATTTTCTTTATAAAAGAAAAGTATGCATAACCCTAATCTTATCTTGAGCAACAAGATAGCTCAAAAAGATAAGGATGAGAATAATTAACCTAGGAATTAAAATATTACCTAAGTAAAGTTATGCAAGTGTAATTAAATATTAATTACACTAACATATATATATATATATATATATATATATCATTGTAGCTTTTGTTTTGTGGCTACATATATATATATTGCATGCGTTGGAAGCATATGTAGGAATCTACTGCTTGGAAATATATAAACAAAAAAAGTATGTGTTTCTTTTTTTTTGTTTCATTTCTCTTTTGCTATTGCAGATATGTATGTATGTGAAATTAGGTGTAGACAACATTCATATATACTATTTTCCATGTTTATTGTTTGGGGAATTTGAAGTTAAATGTACCTTTTTAGTTATTATTTATTTCAGCCTCAAAAAAGTTGTTAGAATGATAGGTTGTATAGTAAGTGTAATAAGGAACATTGATTTCACCATTTATCAGAGTGGTGGACGATGTATGTTCTTTCTCGGGGGTTTGGTGAGAGCCCATGAGGCTCCATGACCCAATATGGTAGGGTGGACAACATGCCTCATTTTTTTGTATCTCATTTTATATTTCCTATGTGTAGCTCTCCATGTTTCTGACATTAGATGCAGACAACATTCATATGTTTGAAGTCCACCTATGGATATATATGTGTGTTGTCTACATATAACTTTAGATGCATATATATTTGTATAGATCTTCCTTTGTAAGTGTATATGTAGATTCCTTTATTTCTTTCCACCTATTGCCACTACATGGAAATTATAAATGAAATAATATTTTTGGAGCTATTTAACAACAATCAACAATGTGTATATATGTGCATTGAACTTTGGATACATATATATCCATGTAGATTTTATTTTGCAACTCTAAATATATGTATTGCATTCGTTGGATGTATATGTAGGAATTTGTTGCTTGGAAATATATACACACAAAAAAGCATGTGTCTCTTTTTTAGTGTTTCATTCTTCTTTTCTTCTGCGTAGATACGTATGTATGTGAAATTAGATGTAGACAACATTCATATATACTGCTCCCCATGTTTAATGTTTTGAGAATATAGCTATTATTTGTTTCATCCTCAAAGAGGCATCCTTACAATAATAGGCTTTATATTAAGCGTAATAAGGAAGATTAGTTTCACCATTCATCACAGTGGTGGACAATGTATGTTCTTGCTCAGGGGTTTGGTGAGAGCCTATGGGGCTCCATGACCCAATAAGGTAGGGTGGAGAGCATACCTTCTTTCGTTGTTGTTCATTTTACTTTCCTTATGTGCAGATATGTATGTTTGTGAAATTAGAGATGTACAACATTCATCCCTATGTGTAGATATGTATGTATGTGAAATCAGATGCAAACAACATTCATATATACTCCTTACTATGCTTATTCTTTTCATATGATAATTACATTTTTTTTTATAGGCCTACACATAAAATTCTCCACAAAAATTTATTTCTACTTGGCATGGCTTGGCCTTGTCTCCATTCATCCAAAATTGTTGCAACAATTGAAAAAAGAATGGGTACATATGTTTCGATTGATAGTTGCAGTTTTCCTATTTGAGAGCAACATAGTGCATTTATTGAAATTGTTCTTCTTTGTCAAAGTAATAAAATAGTTTATGCTATTCTCCATAAAGGAATTTCTTTATGTTGATTATATGGCCTCAAATAAATTATTTGATCTATGGTTTCTGTCTAGTGGGAATTGTTGGAAACTGATAAAATAGTTCATGTTCTTCACGATAAGGCATTGTTGATTGCTTTTGTATGCATTCAAGGATAGCTGTTATTTGTCTAGGCCTCAATAAGGATTTCATCAATGTTTCATCTGACACTTAATATACAACCTCCCATTGTAACAAATCCTTATTGAGGTTTAAAAAAATAACAATTGGTTGATCAACAATGCCAGTTTACAATTTTTGGCCAAACTGGACACTAAAATAATTTTTTCTAACTAAATCTTCACTTTCGGGCACCTATAGCAGCTAAACTGTGAAGAATTTGAAGATGATGCAAACTAGTGATTTGTCACATTTTTTATATAGATTCTAAATATATATTTTTCCAAAATTTTGGAATCAGATTGCACTTCTTTTCCATCTCCTTCGAAAACTAGTTTTTTTCAATAAACAACATTTTTAAGGAGTGACGCTCACCGTATAACAGATAAATTTTTTTCGATGAAGGATAAAATTCTAATTTTTTCAAATTTAGATTTGTAACTATGATATCTAGTGCTTCCAATTGGTTAGATAGTGTTTTAATGAATATTTTTTCCTTAATGAAGTTTTTAAGTCAAACCAATTACAATTCAAACATAGGCGGACCGTATAACACAACTTTTTTTGTATATATCGAAATTCTTTTTTGTTTTGTTGGATCAAGGACTTCAATATTTGGTGCACTCATTTTTTTCCTTTTTTTTTATAATATGCTATTTTCCACATGTGCAGAACAAAGAGCTTGATTTTCAGTGAAAAACCTGTTTAATAAAACTAAAAAAATAAATACATAATAAAACCAAAACATATTAAAATTATATTTGTTTGATAGCTCGTTCTAAGGACTACCATCATCTAGTTGGGTCTATGAAGTCTCCTCCATTTTTGTCCTCAACTTGAGCTTTGAAGTGCAAAATTCTAGACTTTTTTGTTGTTTGAGGGTGAGAAGGTGGGAAAAGGGGGGTTTGGGCGAACTAGGGGGTTCGAGCGAACCCCTAGGGGTTCGCTTGAACCAGGGTTCATTTGAACCTTGGTTCATTCAAACCTCCTTTCAAAAAATGTTTTCTTTGTGTTTTTGGGTGGGAATGGTGGGACCTCAAATTTAATTGGTTCACTTAAACTAGGGTTCATTCAAACCCTCTTTTGGTTCGCTCGAACCAAAGGGTTCATTCGAACCCCAAAAACCAATTTTTTTTGCATGGGGTCATTTTTACAACTTTTCCTTCCTCACTCAAATTGTAAATCACTTTTGTGGGTTTAACCAACTGCCATTCAAGAAGAACATGGACTATTTTATTACTTTGCAAACATTGTCACCATAGAGAAACCATACAACAATTATTGCTGATGTCAACCAGTGTTTAATTTTGCTAGCCTTCTCTATTGACACGCCAAATGATTTTAAATTAAAAATAAAAAATATGCCACCTTTTTCCTGACCGAATTTTGGGCGTCGTAAGGCTTAAAAACTAGGAAGGCTGATGATAATTATGGCTAAAGTTCACACATTACGGGAAAACCACACAACTGGAGATTTCCATAATTTTGTCATTTGATGTCTGTTATTTTAATCTTCTTGTGTTGGCTGAGTGTAGAGTATATTTCTGCTACATGTGAGTTCCTACAGTTAGATCAATGGTGGCATGAATGTTCCATATTACACTTAAAATATAGCTTATCATTCCAATGATGTCCTAAAAAATAAACATAGGGATAACTATGTATCAATGTTGTTTGCATCTACTATGACATACATACATATCTGGACATAGGGGAAATACATTTTCCATCACTGCGATCAATGGTGGTATCAAAAAAAAAAACACAGTAACAAACCTATGCAAAAATATAGTCTTTTCTCAATAGTACCTTATCAAAAATGAAACAATATAGCCTTTTTAACAGTGCCTTATCGAAAATGAAACAATATACCCTAAGCTAGAGAACAACAATCAACAATGCCTTATGGAATCAATGCTATTTGCATCTGCTATGACATACATACATATCGGCACATAGGGGGCACACATTGTCCTTCACTCCAATCAATAGTGCCATTACCAAGACTTTTGTATTGCTTTTGGAATCATTTCCCCATGCCAAAAACAAAAAATAACCACCTTCACAAAAACTTCACAATGGATGGTTGGACTTGCACCTTCACAGAAGCTTTCCCTCCTAGCATCAACATTAACTATTGTATGGTTTCTATGTAGTGGAAATGGTTGTAATAACACCTGCCATTTAAAACATCGGAAGAGGTAGCGAAAGTATTCACAATTTTCAATAAGGAATTGTTGGGTGTTCTTCTATGGCTTTACCTACTATTAGAGATGTGAGCCTGGATTACGAGCTTCTTTGAAGGTTGAAATTTGATCACCCTATTCAACACATGTATCAGTACGTATGTATATTTATAAGTTTCCATTCATCTCTATATGTATATTGTCTACATCTAATGCCACGTACATACATTTCTACACATACTTTTTTAGCATGTATATTTCCAAGCAGCAAATTCCTACATATGTATCCAATGCATGATGTCGGTCTGTATTTTTTGGTGTATAGTCTAAAATTGCACCCCTTACAATTCCACATACATTCTTGTGTCCACTTTAGTGTCAACTCCCTTAGCATCTTGTGTAGGTTCATTTTATCCCCTGTATCAGTCTTTTTCCCCTCTCAAGATGTTCCAACACCCTTTTCAGCTATGACGCTTGTGCGTTAGCTTTATGCTTTTCCTGTTTGCATCATTTTGTAGGGTGATGTGTCTAGACACTAGTGTACTATGTGGATGTTTGCACACCATGCTAGCGTCCTACAACATTTCAACGCTCAAATAGTTTTCTCCATACATGCTTGCCACTTGTCCTCACCTTCTGTCGGTGGTAATAGCCCTGGATGCCTTGTAACGGCTAGAGAAACTTCTTCTCTCTCCTTAAAAGAAGTCTTCTTAATCTATTTGGTATTCTAAGATCTTCTAACTTCTTCTAGCTCAAACCTCTTCTACTTTTGGCTTCATTCTACCATCTTACTCTTGCTTGCACAACTCCCTTATTTTTCATAGCAACTTCAATCTCTCACATTCTCACAACACTCTTTGCACTCCCTCTTTGTAGCTCCTTTGGCTCTTGCAGCTCCATCTCCCCTATCTCATGCTTGTGAGCATCTTGGGATTTTATATCTCCTTTTCCATTGCATTTTTATTTTGTGATATGGGTTCTCCTCGAGCGGGGATTTCTTTTATCACCTCTTTTGTGATACAGGTTCTCCTACTTGGTGGTGTGGGTTCTACTCCTGAGTGGGTTTTTCTTTCACCACACACTTTGTTCATTTCTCTCTCTCTTTCTATTTGGCTATTCATGGAGGTGGGAACACCAAAACAAGGGTTTAACTGAGGCAAACCCCTATATAGCCCCAACACTTTCTCCAAATATCTTATAGATGCAGGTTTTGAAGACATTCAATAGTTGGAGGCTTCATTACTTGGAATTTTTAAGAGTATATTCTTCCTTTCTTCTCCTTATCTTATCATCTTTGTTTTACTTTATTTCAATTCTGTTACTTTCTTGCATTCTAAGGTTTTTAGCAATCGAAGTAGTAGTCATTTAGCTATTTTCTGAGACTTTCTCATTCTCTAGTCTGTATGAGTCGCAAACACACCTTTGAGATGCCAGTGCACTGCATTGCCATCCGTATTGTGCGCTACTATCCTTTGGTCGAGAGCTTGTCGGTTTATCCAGAAAATCTCTATGACCAACTCTTTTAGATTTTGAAACTCTCGCCACTATTCCTGAGGTAGTTTAGGGTAGTTTTCCCCATGAGGGTATCTAAATGAAGAGAACTCGTGAGTAGAAAATCCCCCTACTCTACATTTTGGTGAACCCGACGTGAACAGGGTATTTTTTGAAAAAACTAGGAATTTATTTACCCCTACTTGGCCGGGTCATAACTTTTGACTCGGTACTTAGAATTCAAAACAGTTTGCACTAGTAGAGAGGTATCCTAGAGAACTAGTTCAGTTCCTTCAACAGTCAAATTTTAGGGATTGACGCAAGTTTTGACCTCAAATTCCACTCCGAAGACCTCTGAGAATGCGAATTACTAGAACATAGAAAATACCAAAAAAAATAGTAATGAATTTAATACCCTCTTTCATTACTTTAGTATCTAATTTTTTTCAAAATATTAATGATATTCCATTTCATGCATGTGATGGTGACTTGGCTTTACCCATGTCACTTTGTATCTTTGATCCTTCTCATGAGATTCCTCTTTCTTCAGAGGATATCTTGTTGCAAGAAGATGAAATCATTGATAGCTTTCTTAATGATATTCTACCTTCTCTTCATTCCAATGCACTCTCTTCTAGAGATGATGCATTTTTAAATGATGAACCTTCTCTTCATTCCAATGCACTCTCTTCTAGAGATGATGCATTTGTTAATGATGAACCTTCTCTTCATTCCAATGCAATCTCTTCTAGAGATGGTGCATTTGTGAATGGTGAATCTCCTCTTCATTTTGATGCACTCTCTTCTAGAGATGATGCATTCATGAATGATGAATCTATTATAACTTCCAATTCACTCTCTTCTAGAGATGTTTCATTTTTGAATGATGAACTTCTTATCTATTCCAATGCACTCTCCTCTAGAGATGATGTATTAGTGAATGATAAATGTACTTCCAAATTTGATCCTATTTGGATTGATGTGTTGGATGTTGTGGATGTGTTTCTAATATGTGGTTGTCATTGATGTCAACACTATTAGAATTTGGTGTATTAGAGGCTGTATTTGTTGAGGATATTGAGAAAATTGTAAAAGAAAGTATTTCAAGTCCCTAGTGGAACTGTGTAGGGCATGCAGATGTCTTGTTCTGTATTTCGAAGATCAATTGGTGTAGACTAAATTTTTTTTTGCTAAGTGTATCTAGATCATCGATTGGAAGTTTTAGAGGTCCATGTGAAGATTTGATCATGCTATGAATAGTTGTGTTCTGACAGTATTTCTATGGGTTCTATCAATATTCCTTATTGAAGTTTATGTGTTTCTGGTAATTTTTGTTGATGCAAATGTTTCTCTATTATTTCTTGTTTATTTTGGATGCTTCTAGATTGTGCTCTATCTTTGTGGTACATTGACATTGATTGGTGTGCTCGTGGTCGAATATTTTTCTCTATATGTTTAGTTTTTCTTGTTCTTGGCCGACATGATGGTGGTAGCATGTTGTGGATCTTCAAGGTGAAATTAATTGAAGTATTTGTGTGTTGGAATTGCTAATTTGGGTCCCCACTATGTCGTGGCCGACCTTGGTGGATTCACACTAAAATTTATTTGTATAAATGGGCTGACACTGAAAACATGTTTTATTTTCCTGGCCGACTAAGTAATTGATGAAATCTCATGTAGCAGATATATAAGAGCGATTGTTTCATTGATGTAGAGTGTTGGAAAAGGTATTGAGTATTCTCTTATGTGTGTATGTGTGAATATCATTCAATTGCAGTGCAGAGTGTGAAGAAGATTGAGCGAAGTGTGAAGAGTGAAAAGAGAAGTTTTTTGCGCTTAATTGGTATTGTACTCAGGCTTGCGGAGAAGCTATTTTCTTAGTTCATACCCTTCTATATTTTAATCCTATTCTATATTGTTGGGTAGTGAGCCCTATTTGTAATTCAGCAGTGATCTCTAGGTAGTGTGTCTGAATGCATGTGCATTCCCCTTCATTGATTTCATTATACTTTTAACAGGTATAATCTTGTGTAATAACATCCACCATGGTTTTTCCCCTAATAGGGTTTCCACGTAAAAAAATCTTGGTGTTGTCAGTCTCTCTGATGTGTTAATTGCTTATGGTTTATTGTTGAGATTAAGTAAAGTTTGAAAAGTTTATTGTTTTGTGACAACTGATTCACCCTTGCCCCCCTCTCATTTTTTTGTCCTTGTTTTTCGAACAATTGGTATTAGAGAAAGTTCCTCTGAAGAAGTCTAAAAGCTTGAGGTGATCTGGGATGAAAAAATTCAAGAAGAACAGTCCAAGATTTGATGGAACTAACTACTCATTGTAGAGAGTTAGGATGCAATGTCACTTAAGATGTATTGGTGAAGCCTACTGGAAGATTACAAAAGATCCATATGTTATTCCTCAGAATGGTCCCTCCATTGCTGATGAGATCAACGATGCTGAAAGTAATATCAAAGCTATTGAGGCTTTGGTGAGTGCTCTAGGTATGTGCAGGATCATCATGGAAAAAAAAGGGCCCTTAAATGGCAAAAAATTTAGAAAAATCAGAGTTAGGCAACTTGACATAAAAATTTGAATAAGTTATATATTATTTAAAAAAAGTAAGAATAGAATATGTAGCAAATTGAATGTAGTTTCTAAAATACTAGGTTTATTCTTTAAAAAAAAAATCTATTTGGTAAAAAATTGAAATTTCAATGTGCAATAGTACTTAAATTTCAAGGAAAAAATAAGTAGGTGTCTGTCTGACCACCCTAACCATAATAAAATGAGAATTTTTTTTATAAGATTTTAGATATAAGTAGAGGACTCATGTCTCGATGTGATGCATATTTTTTTGTAATTTTTTTCCAAGTAAATAATTAATTATGATTTTTTTATTACAACTTTTAAAAGTATAAAAACTTGTATGTATGACCACCTTAACTTGGTCAAAAATTCATGAAATTCATTTCTTTTTTTTAATCCCATAGTATGTGAAGCATAGAATGTGACACATTTTTTGGATTAAAAAAATGTGATACCATTTGAAAGCTATAGATGTTTTTCAATCAACCTATCAATCAAGACTCTAGTCATAATTCAAATAGAAAATGAATAATAAATATTTATTAAATTCAAAGTAAAGCATAATTTATATTGGTGGAAAGATGAGAATATATTTTAAAAACCCTTTTCTTTTCATCAATTTTGGGTAAAAAAAATGTCGTCATCCACATACCCATCATAGTGCCACTTTTTGGCCCATCATGATCCTGCACATACCCCTCTGATAGATTTAGAGATGGCTAACGTGGTAGGATTGCAGATAGCTCATGAGATTTGGAAAAAGCTGGAAAATTCTTATGAAGGAGATGCACAGGTAAAGATGGCTAAGCTACAAAGTCTAAAAAGCAAGTATGAGAATTTGAAGATGGGTGAAGATAAAAATATCACTTCTTTTATGCAAAGAGTAAATGAAATAGTGATGGGTATTACATGTGCCGGTAGTTCTGTGGATGAGGATGAAATTGTGGCTAAGATACTCAAATCCTTGCCTCCCTCCTACAAAGTGAAGGCTCATGCTATTGAAGAGCTCAAATCAGTAACAAAGATGTCAAGAGACACATTGGTTGGTAAGCTTGCTACTTTTGAATTAAGTAAATTTGGTGAATCTGTTCAAAAAAATGAATCTGCATTCAAGGCAACTATATCTAGAAGTAACAAACAAAGATATGGTCTGGGAGAATGTTCCAGAAAGATTTCCAAGTATGATGAAGAACTAAAGTAGCTTGAAGATAAAGAGAGAGAGGTAGAAGAATTGGAAGCACTGATTATAAAGAGAGAATGCAGAGGGAAAGGTAAGTATGAAGGAGTGTTACCTATTAAATGTTTTTCATGTAGAAAAATAGGTCATTTTGCATGAAGATGTCTTGAAAGAGTCCCTAGAACTAATCCCAACAAGTCTAGATTCCAAAAGAAATGGTACTTTGTTGAGGAAGGAGTGACTAATGATGAGTTTGATAAGGATACTGGAAATGAAGATGAATGGGTTTTCATTGCTACCGTTGAAAATAGTCCAGTGTCTATTGAATCTACTAAAGATGATAAAGCTCTTGCAGCCTAAGTTGAAGAAATGAATGAGTGGGTTATTGACAGTGGATGCTCACATCATATGACTGGTGATAAAAACAAATTTGTGAGTCTAGAGAAGTATGATGGTGGTATTGTAAGATTTCGAAACAATAATGCCAGTGTGATTCGTGGCAGAGGTTCTATTTATCTTGGTGGTAAGGATAACATTGATGATGTTCTTTATGTTGAAGGATTGAAGCACAATATTTTGATTGTTGGAAAAATGGTGGGAAAAGGCTATGATCCACAATTCAAAAATGGAAGATGCAAGATATGTGGGAGTTTTGGCAATATGATTGCTACTGGTAAACAGACAAAAGGTAATATTTTTCACCTGAATACTACTAGTGGGAGTTGTTTAATTGCTCAAGTATATGAAATCTAGTTGTGGCATAGGAGGCTTTGTCATGTAAACTTTGATAACATTGTCAAGGTAAGTTCCACTCATGCAGTAAGAGATCTACCTAAGTTAGTGAAGCCTGCTAACAAAATTTGTAAGGAATGTTAGATGGGTAAACAGACTAGAGTCTCATTTTGGAGCAAACATTTTCATTCAAATGAATTGTTGGAGTTGCTACATAATGACCTCTATGATCCCTCCAAAGTTAGAAGTATTCATGGAGAAAGGTACTTTATGTTGATTATTGATGATTATTCTAGAATGATATGGGTTTCCTTTTTAAGAGAAAAATGTGAAGCACTGGAAAAGTTCAAAAGTTTCAAGGCTATGGTAGAGAATGAGAAAGGTCTAAAAATCAAGTGTCTAAGATCTGACCGAGGTGGTGATTTCACCTCTAGGGATTTTAACTCTTTTTGTGAAGAACATGGAATTAGAAGACAATTATCTGCTCCCCAAACCCCTCAACAGAGTGGTGTTGCAAAAAGAAAGAATAAAAAAATCTTGGATGCTACTAGAACAATGATGATAGAAGGAAATGTGCCCCAGAGCTATTGGAGTGAAGTGGTAAACATTGCTGTGTATACTTTAAACCAGGTAAATGTTAATGGCCATTCTAGTAAGACCCCTTTTGAGCTATGGTTTGGTTACAAACCTACTGTTAAATATTTCAAGATCTTTGGAAGAAAATGTTATATCAAGAGAGATGATGATATAGGAAATTTTGATGCAAGAAGGGATGAAGGAATCTTTTTAGGTTATTCTACTAAGAGAAAAGCTTACCGATGCTATAACAAAAGACTGAGAAAGATGGTTAAGAGTGCAAATGTCAGAGTTGATGAGGATTCTATCAAATCATCCAGATATTGTCGATATGACACTGATGAAGACAATACAAACAAAGGGAAGAATGTTCAGACACAGAGTCAACTTCAAATTGTGCCTTATGTTCCATATGTTCTAGTTGTTCTGGTAAAGCAACCTCAATTTGTTTCGGTAAGTCAAGGTTGTCAGGAAGCAGAGACAAATGCAAGTACAAAAGGAAGATTAGAAGATTCAGAAGTTCAATAAAATTCCAAAACTCCAAGGTATGTAAAGTTAAATCATTCTGAAAGTCAAATTATAGGAGATAAGAATAAAGGAGTGCAAACTAGAAGAAAGATTGCAGAAGAATAATGCCTGATCTCCAAGATTGAACCTAAAAATTTCACTGAAGCCTATCAAGATGAACACTGGATAGAAGCTATGAAGGAAGAGCTAATACAAATTGAAAATAATGACACATAGATATTGGTTCCCAGACTTAAAGACAAAAATGCGATTGGTACTAAATGGGTGTTTCAGAACAAGCTGAATGAACAAGGTGAAGTGGTCCGCAATAAAGCAAGACTGGTATGTAAAGGGTATTCTCAGATGGAAGGTGTTGATTTTGAAGAAAATTTTTCCCCTATTGCTAGAATTGAAGCTATTAGATTATTTCTTGCTTATGTTGCATACAAGGACTACAAAGTCTATTAGATGGATGTAAAGTCAACATTTTTGAATGGAGAACTAGAAGAAGAAGTATACATTGAACAACTAGATGGATTTAAGCTAATTGACAAGGAAGATATGGTCTACCGCTTGAAGAAAGCTCTATATGGACTCAAGCAAGCTCCTAGAGCCTAGTATGCTAGATTTGACAAATACTTACTGAAGCTTGGATTCACTAAAGGTACTCATGATAGCAACTTATATTTCAAATTGGATCATGATAAAGAGTTAATTATAGAAGTCTTTGTTGATGACATCATTTTGGAGGAGATGACAATCTATGTATAAAGTTTATTGATGAGATGGAGAATAAATTTGAGATGAGTATGATTGGAGAGATGAAGTTCTTTCTAGGATTACAAGTGACCCACTTAGACAAGGGAATTTTCATATCTCAGTCCAAATATGTGAGAGAGCTACTGAAGAAATTTGGGATGGAAGATTCAAAGCCTGTTGGTACTCCCATGGTGATGGGATGTAAACTAACACAAAATAATGACTCTCCTAAGGAAAATCAAACTAGATACAGGTCAATGATCGATGGATTACTTTATTTAACCTAGACTAGACTGGATATTATGAATGTTGTATGTATGGTTGCTAGATTTTAGGCTGATACAAAATAATTACATGTGACTATCATCAAAAGGATCTTTAGATATCTGAAAGGAACAATTGAATTTGGACTTTGGTATCCAAACTATGATGATCTCACTCTGAGTGCATATACTAATGCTAATTGGGCTGGTGATGTAGATGACAAGAAAAGTACTAGTGGTGGTGCTTTATTCCTAGGGAAGAAGCTAGTGTCCTGGTTGAGCAAGAAGAAAAATTCTATTTCTCTATCTACTGTTGAAGCATAATATATTGCTACTATAAACAATTGTACTCAAGTAATATGGATGAAACAAATTTTGAAAGATATCAGTGTGATATATGAAGAGCCTATTGCCATATAATGTGACAATTAAAGTGCAATAAATATTTCAAAGAATCTAGTACTACACTCTAAGACTAAGCATATATCAATCAAGTTTCATTTCTTAAGGGAGAAAGTGAATGAGAAAGAAGTTAGATTGGAGTATGTGCTTACCAAAAAGCAGATTGCAGACATCTTTACTAAACTGTTTCCAAAGGATACTTTTGAGTATCTTAGAGGAATGCTAGGGGTAATCAACCCTCCTAATAAGAACTAAAAGATGTATTTACTTGCATCAATCCGTGAGCTACATTGCTATATTCTGATCCAGATTGATGTTTCTGTGGCTGCTCCTCAGGGGGAGTAGTCAGATGTGAAAATATCTGGTTCAAAGCATGTATATGGAAAGGTCATGTTCACCTTTTCCATTGATGTCAAAGGGGGAGAAGTGCAATGTAAAAAATACTTTTAAGGATCGAAGAGGAATTGAGGAAAAGAGTCAGAACCAAAGGGGAGGCAAGTGTGTTGGGTTGATGGTATTTTTCACATCATTTGTTGACATCAATGCCAGAGGGGGAGATTGTTGGATGTTGTGGATGTGTTGCTGATATGTGGTTGTCATTGATGTCAACACTATTAGCATTCAGTGCATTAGAGGCTGTCTATGTCGAGGATATTGAGATAATTGTAAAAGAAAGTATTTCAGGTCCCCAGTGGAACTGTGCAGGGCATGAAGGTGTCTTGTTCTGTACGTTAAAGATCAATTGGTGTGGACTAAAGTGTTTTTTGCTGAGTGTATCTAGATCATCTACTGGAAGTTTTAGAGGTTCACATGAAGATTTGATCATGCTATGAATAGTTGTGTTCTGACGGTATTTCTGTGGGTTCTGTTAGTATTCTTAATTGAAGTTTATGTCTTTCTAGTAATTTCTATTGCTGTGGATGTTTCTCTCTTAGTTCTTGTTGATGTTGGATGCTTCTAGATCATGCTTTATCTTTTTCGTACATCCACATTGATCGGTGTGCTCATGGTTGAAGATTTTTCTCTATATGTTCAATTTTTCTTATTCTTTGTCGACATGGTGGTGGTAGCATGTTGTGGATCTTCGAGGTGAAATTAATTGAAGTCTTTTTGTGTTGGAATTTCTAATTTGGGACCCCACTATGCTGTGGCTGACCTTGGTGGATTCACACTAAAATTTATTTGTAAATTTGGGCCAAAACTAAAAATATGTTTTATTTTCTTGGCCGACTAAGTTATTGATGAAATTTCATGTAGTGAATATATAAGAGTGATTGTTTCATTGGTGTAGGGTGTTGGAAAAGCTGTTGAGTATTATCTTATGTGTGTATGTGCAAATATCATTTGATTGCAGAGCAGAGTGTGAAGAAGATTGAGCGAAGTGTGAAGAGTGAAAAGAGAAGGAGTTTTCTGTGCTTAATTGGAATTGTACTTAGGCTTGTGGAGAAGCTATTTTCTTAGTTCACACCCTTCTGGATTTTAATCCTATTCTGTATTGTTGGACAGTAAGCCCCTTTTGTAATTGAGCACTGATCTCTAGGCAGTGTGCCTGAATGCATGTGCATTCCCCTTCATTGATTTCATTATACTTTTAACAGGGTATAATCTTGTGGACTAACATCCACCATGGTTTTCTCCTAACATGGTTTCCATGTAAAAAAATCTTGGTGTTGTCAGTCTCTTTGATGTGTTAATTGCTTATGGTTTATTGTTGAGACTAAGTAAAGTTTGAAAAGTTTATTGTTCTATGACAATTGATTCACCCCCCCCTCTCAGTTGTTTGTCCTCGTTTTTCCAACACAATGTTGAGAATATGTATTCAAATAATTGTTCTACTAGCTGTGATGATTCTATAAATGTAGTCTATATCCCTATTGCCCCTCAAAGGCCTAAGAGACCAATCATTTATGTGACTCTAGATAGTCCTTCTCCTAAAAGGGTTTGTTCTATTAATGGTGTTTCATTTGATAGTGACTCTCTTGATCTTTCTAAGGCTCCCTCTTATAGAGCGATAGCCCATACTTATGAGAATAGTATGAATAAACAACCAATCTTTCCTCAAGCACCTAAACAGGTCTATGACTAAAGTGCCCAATGATTACAATCCTGTTGAGCAATTTTGCATCACTTCGGTTAATATATCACTATGGGACTTGCTTCAGTCTACTCCAGTTTATCAATGTATGCTTTAGGAAGCATTGAAAAAGATCCTCTTGCCCTCTTCTGCTAGGACGATAGATGCTAATGCATTGATGGTGTATATTCATGCAAATTCACTAAATATTATGTTCTATCCACAAGAACTCCCACCTCTAGAAGTGAAGAATTGAGAAAAACCTTTAATGATCATAGTTAACATTAATAAAATTGGCATTAGATGTACTCTTGTTGATGTCGGTTCAAGAATCAACGTATGTATCATTGATCTACTGCCTAAGATTGATATTGATCCATGTTCTCTTAATACTTCTTTTGTTGTTATTCATGGGTTTGATAATGTCGGTCGACAAGCCCTAGGCATGATAGTCTTGCTTTTGATGTTGGGACCCGTTATTGTACCTACCCTTGTATATGTTATGTCAAAAAAGTTACCATATAACCTTCTTCTTGGTAGATTGTGGATTCATGCTATGGGTGAAGTCCCATCTACCTTCCATAAATCTATTAAGTTCATTTGACATAATAAAGTAGTCACAGTCAAGGTTGACCCTAATGCTATACACTTATGTGAGATGGTAGTTGTTGGTCAGGCTTCGGTTGTTCCTACTCTTATTCCTTCAGTGTCTTCCAATGTGTCGATGTTTACTCCAACAGTAAATACTACAAACGATAATCTTGAGATAAATGTCCCTGAAGAAGATCATTCTGAAGAAAGAAATATTAAGTCTACTATTTCTACCTCTCAAAAGAATGCATATCTTGGTGATGATTGGGTTCTCTAGAATTTATGGAATCCTTCAATGGAGAAAATAAAGTCACACCGATCAACTTAGACCTTTAAATAACATAATCTAAACCCACTATCAAATATGGTCATTCTTCTGTATCATCGGATAAGGTGAATTAAAATTATAATGTTCTTGGTGTTGATCCTCCTTATGAGGAAAATGATCACACTTATGTTAAGGAGGTTAATGTTGGTAGTCTTGTCAGGAAAGATGAAGGTGATCTCATAGAGGAGTATGATCCCCTTTTTTAGAATAATACTCTCCATGTAGATCCTCCTTTTCCTTCTATCCTTGTATCATCTTCTTGCAAGTAGTCAAGATTTTCTCCACAAGAGAAAGGGTTGCTTCCTGATCCTCATTCTTAATTTGAGCAAGAGTGTATTTTGTTGCGGATTCTAAAATATCGCTTGATCACTCTTCCTTCTCCTACAAAAGAAATTTCATAATCATGATAGAGAAAATCATTCTTTCTATGCATACCATCGAGTGCTTGGCCATTCCATTAGTGAATGTAAGGCCTTAAAGGATAAAATACAACTTCATGATTTAGGTGCCAAAAAACTCCTATTTGATTAATGCACCTACCATTTCTTCACATGACAAGTGATATCAAGGTTTACCTATATCCTGCATGTTCCAAGTATCTTGCATGGTTCTCCTCCCCTGTATGTTGGGGGCACTGATAAATTTTTCGAGAGATGTGTGTCCTTCTAAGGACCCCCTCTCTCTCTATCTTTCAATTAAAGCATCCCTTGACTAGACCCCTTTTCTTTTCAAGGGTTCCCAAGGGAGCCCTTGTGAAATATTTTCTCTCAAATGAATTCTATTTGCATCTAGCTTGGAGGCATCTTGAATAGACCTCACTTTTCAAATAATGCGTCCCTTGAGTGGACCCCTCTCCTTTTGAATGGTTTCCGAGAGAGCCCTTTGAAATTATTCCAATTTATGGACGGTCTACGTGATTGTCTACTTACTTTCTTGTGTGGCCACTTTCTCTTTATAGATGCGCCTATGAAGCCACTTTTCAACTCTGCAGAGTCCCCTTCCTTTGAGCTTCCTCCATGCGAAAGATCTTGGGGGTCGCTTCCCTATAGGTCTACAGGTCAATAGGGAGCTTTCTTTGGGTTTCCTCCATGTGAGAGATCTTGGGGGATACCTCCTAGCACATCTGCAGGCCTGTAGGGTGCTTCTTCTGAGCTTCCTCCATGTGAGAGATCTTGGGGGTGGCTCCCCTATAGGTTTGTGGGTCTGTAGGGTGTTTTTCAAGGTTTCCTTCATGTGAGAGATCTTGAAGAACACCTTCCTTATAGCATTTTAGGTTTGTAAGGTGCTTTCTCAACTTCCTCCATGTAAGAGATCTTGGGGGATGCTTCCTTACAGGTCTGTGGGTCTGTAAGGTGCTTTTTCGGGTATCCTTCATGTGAGAGATCTTGGAGGACGCCTTCCTTGTATGCCTATAGGTCTGTAAGGTGCTTTTTCGGGTATCCTTCAAGTGAGATATCTTGGACGATACCTTCCTTGCAGGTCTGTGGGCCTATGAGGTGCTTACATTCTTGAATTCCCTTCTCTTCTCTTTTCTTTTGTATATACTAGATTCTACATCTTCTTCATCTTGAGTATATGCTCTTTCTCTCCTCATCTTAGAATTCTTCTATGTGTTAGTTTTTTTAATTTGGGGATGATGCATAGTACAAAGAAAACCTTTTATATTGAGGTCTCTTTTACTTTGCTGACTCTAATCCTTTATTTTTTTATGTTCTAACATTGTTTGGTGCAGGTTTTTCTTGTCTAACACATTTTTTTTTTGTAGGTCTTCAGCCCAGGGGCATGCTTAGGTGGTTCAAAGAATTATCTACTTCATTTATAGTATCCTTTTGGCATCTTATGTTATTTGTGTTTAGTATATTTCCTTTAGCATGCATATTACTATAGATTCATATGCCCACTAAAGTGGGGGAAAAATGTATAGTCATAAAATTGCACCCCTTGTAATTTCACATACATTCTTGCATCCAATTTAGTGTCCACTCCCTTAGCATATTTTGTAGGTTCATTTTAGCCCTTGCATCAACATTTTTTCCCTCTCAAGATTCTCTAACACCCTTTTCAGCAGCTACGCTAGCAAGTTACCTTTGCGTTCAACTTTTTGCTTTTCCTATTCGCATAGTTTTGTAGCCTGACATCTCTAGACACTAGCACGGTGTGCGGATGTCCGCATGCTAGGCTAGCATCCTACGATTTTTCAACACTCAAAAAAATGTCTCTGTGCATACTTGCCACTTGTCCTCACCTTTTTTCTGTGGTAATGGCACAAGACTCCTTTTAACGGTTGGAGAAGCTTCTTCTCTCTCCTTAAAAGTAGTCTTCTCAATCCATTTGGTCTTCTAAGATCTTCTAACTTCTTCTAGCTCAACCCTCTTCTACTTTTGGCTTCATTCTTCCATCTTAATCTTACTTGGACAACTCCCTTATTTGTCACAACACCTTCAAGCTCTCACATTCTCACAACACTCTTTGCACTCCCTCTTTATAGTTCCTTTGGCTCTTGTAGCTTCATCTCCCCTATCTAATGCTTGTGAGCATCTTGGGGTTTGATATCTCCTTTTCCATTGCAATTTTACTTTGTGATACAAGTTCTCCTCCTTGAGCGAGGATTGCTTTTATCACCTCTTTTGTGATACAAGTTCTCCTCCTTGAGCGAGGATTGCTTTTATCACTCCTCCTTGGTGGTGAAGGTTCTACTCCTGAGTGGGTTTTATTTTCACCACATTCTTTGTTCATTTATCTCTCTCTCTCTTTCTATCTGGCTATCTATGGAGGTGGGAACACCAAAACGAGGGTTTGACTAAGGCAAACCCCTAGACAGCCCCAACACTTTCTCCATATATCTTATAGATGTAGGTTTTGAAGAATTTCACTAGCTGGAGGCTTCATAACTTGGAATTGTTGTGAGTATCTTCTTCCTTTCTTCTCCTTATCTTTATCATCTTTGTTTCACTTTATTTCAATTCTGTTACTTTCTTGCATTCTAAGGTTTTTAGCAATCAAAGTAGAAGTAGTCATTTAGCTAATTTTTGAGACATTATTGTTCTCTGGTCCATACGAGATGCCAACGCGTCACGCTGTCATCTATATTCTATGCTACCATCCTTTAGCTGAGAGCTTGTCAGTTTGTCTAGAAAATCTCTGTGACCTGCTCTTTCAAATTCTAAAACTCTCACCACTGTTCCTAAGGTAGTTTAGGGTAGTTCACCCTGTGAGGGTCTCTGAATGAAGAGAAATCATGAGTAGCGAATCCCCCTTCTCTACAATTGGCATGTATTATGAAGTATCTAGCAAAAGAAAAAGGCAGATCTATGCATATTGATGGAGAACCCAGTTCAACTGAAGAGCCCAATTCAAGTGCAGAAATTATTGTTACACCTTGTTTACATACCAATATAATTTTAGGGACAAGAACCCCAGCCAAAAAGAATACAACAAATATACAACACCAATAATATGACAACCATCAACACACTTAAATTTCTATTAGTATCTAAACAGGGTGTAACAACAATTTCTTCACTTGAACTGGGTTCTTCAGTTGAACTGGGTTCTCCAACAATTTATATATGCGCAATAGATTCATACAAATGCATCCACCACATGCAATTACTATATATGTTCTTGTAAAACAAAATTTTCATTGATATATAGCTATCTGAAGTTAGCTGCACCTTTTTAGTTATTATTTCTTTCAGCCTCAAAAAGGAGTTGTTAAAATGATAGGTTGTATATTAGGTGTAATAAGAAAGATTGGTTTCACCAATGATCAAAGTCGTGGAAAATATATGTTCTTTCTCGGGGGTTTGGTGAGAGCCCATGGGGCTCCATGACTCAATATGGTAGGGTGGAGAGCATTCCTTGTTTTGTTGTGTTTCATTTTATATTTGCTATCTGTTGTTTAGCTACAATGTGGCTCTTTAAGTTGGTGTTTACAAGCACTTTATTGTCTTCATCATAATATATGCATATACATATGTATATGTATATATGCATGTGAAATAAAAAAAGTTCTTTTAGGTGGAGGCTGGAATAAAGGAAGGAACGATGCATAATCATAAGCAACAACAACGTTACACTCTCCTTTAAAGAATACATTGTACCTTCCATTCATTATAGTCTCCATCGAAAATGAATTTCATATCTATAGATACATTTACATATACATATGCATATATGTATTCTTTGGTTGTTCTCCATAGGAAACTGTTAAAAAATAATTTGTGCGCAAGCGTGTTTTTTGGTTTTTTTTTTTGTGCATGGTTTTGTATTTCCAAGCAGGAAATTCCTACATATGCATCCAATGCATGATGTCGATTGCCACAACTTGGCTATTATTCCTTTCTACCTAAAAAAGGAACTGTTAGAATGATAGGCTCTATATTGGGTGTAATAAGCAACATTGGTTTCACCATTGATCATAGTGGTGGACAATGCATGTTCCTGCTCGGGGGTTTGGTGAGAGCCCATAATGCTCGTTAGATGCACCTTTTTAGTTATTATTTCTTTTAGCCTCAAAAAGGAGTTGTTATAATTATAGGATATATATTAGGTGTAATAAGAAATATTGGTTTCACCATTGATCAAAGTGGTGGAGAATGTATGTTCTTGCTCAGGGGTTTGGTGAGAGCCCATGGGGCTCCATGACCCAAAATGGTAGGGTGGAGAGCAGGCCTTCTTTTGTTATGTTTCATTTTATATTAGATATATGTTGTTTGGCTACAGTGTTGCTCTTTAAGTTGATTTTTTCAAGAAATTTATTGTCTTCATCATAATATATGTATATGTATATGTATATATGCATGTGCAATCAAAAAAGTGAACTTATTTTAGACGGAGGCTAAAATGAAGGAAGGAACAATGCATAAGCATAAGCAACAACAATGTTACACTCTCCTTTAAAGAGTGCATTGTACCTTCCATTCATTAAAATCTCCATAAAAAATGCATTGCATATGCATAGATACATTTACATATACATATGCATAGATGTATGATTTGTTTGTTCTCCATAGTTGACACTGTTGAAAAAAGAATTTGTGTGCGTGCGAGTTTTTTATTCTATTTTTTTTCCGCATGGTTTTATATTTCCAAAAAAAAAAATTCTACATATGCATCCAATCCATGATGTTGGTTTCCACGACTTGGCTATTATTCCTTTCAGCCTCAAAAAGGAACTGTTAGAGTGATAGGCTCTATATTGGGTGCAATAAGTAGCATTGGTTTCATCATTGATCATAGTGGTGGACAATGTATATTCTTGCTTGGGGGTTTGGTGAGGGCCCATGATGCTCCATGATCCAATATGGTAGGGTGGAGAGCAGGCTTTCTTTTGGTGTGTTTCATATCTATGTTTGTGAGATTAGATGCTCAGAACATTCGTATGTATGGTATGATGTATATTAACTATAATATCAAACATGGATCTCTGTATTTATTAGAGTGGTAGACACTATACCTATTCTTTGTATGTAATTCCACATACACACATTCCCACACATTCTTTTTATGTGTATATATATATATATATATGTGCAATAGATTCCTACAAATGCATCCAAGGCATGAAATGCCTACATATATTCTTGCAAAACAAAATGTACATTGATATATAGGTATTTGAAGTTAAATGCACGTTTTCAGTTATTATTTCTTTTAGCCTCAAAAAGGAGTTGTTAGAATGATAGGCTGTATATTATGTGTAATAAAAAACATTGGTTTCACCATTGATCGAAGTGGTGGACAATGTATGTTCTTGCTCGGGGGTTTGGTGGGAGCCCATGGGGCTGCATGACCCAATATGGTAGGGTGGAGAGCAGGCCTTCTTTTGTTGTGTTTAATTTTATATTTCCTATATGCTCTTTAGCTCCACTATTTCTCTTTAAGTTGGTGTTTGCAAGAACTTTATCGTCTTCATCGTAATATATGCATATGTATATGTATATATACATATGCAATTAAAAAAGTGAAGTTCTTTTAGATGGAGAGTGGAATGAAGGAAGGAATGATGCATAAACATAAGTAGCAATAGTGTTACACTCTCCTTTAAAAAATGCATCAAACCTTCCCTTCATTACAATCTCCATCGAAAAATGCATTGCATATGGATAGCTACATTTACATATACATATGCATATATATGTATGCTTTTGTTGTTGTTCATAAGGCATTGTTGAAAAAAAGAATTTGTGCATGTGCAAGTTTTTTTTGTGCATGGTTTTGTTACTATGGATTCATCTTTTTTGTGGGGTTTCCATCTAGGGCACTGTTGAAACCAATATTGTTTAATTTATGGCTTTTGTTTTGTGTCAATAGTTGCAACATAGTAAAATAGTTAATGCTATAGAGTTTATGTTGTTTTCCATAGGGAATTGTTGAGTGTTTCTCTCTACCTTTGGCTATTTTGTTTCATATTTGATTGTCTTGACCTCTTTAGTTATTCCATTGTTCTTTATGTTGGTATTTGCAAGCATTTTATTATTTTCCTCATATTACGGTTGTAGGCTCCTAAGCCTTATTCAAGTTTCAACCCTACATCAAGTGTGGACCAAAAAATGGAAGCAAAACGACTAAGAAACCAACTCTATTATGTGCATCATAGAGATAAGATTTGTGTGGTTCGTCGAGCCAAATACTTGTAGGAAAGAGCCACTATAGTTCATCCTTCCTTGGTCCTTCTTGATCAAGCGGGTGCACTGCAATTGCTACTGAGCTTGTTGGAAGAACATGCTCACTTCTAGTATTGCACCCCCCATCCCTTCCCAACTTCCACAAAACCTTCCCAGTGAAGGCGTATCAATAGTAGGTAGTTGTAGACCTCAACAAACCCTTGTTGGGCATGGCTTTCCATCCAAGTCATCAGCCCCCCCACTACTTTAGCAACATGTTTGGAGATTTTTTTCACATTGCAATGTAGTCCTTCCATCGACGCATTGATACTTTGTTCGATTTGAGAGTTTGTGGTATTTGCAAGGAAAGTTATGCCAACATGAAAGTGCGAGTATCCAATGGAGACGTCGTTTTTCTACGTTGTGCTCTTGAAAAGGGCATTCATAAATTCAATTTTTTGAACAAGATGGATCTAGGACCACAACCAACTATCCTTGCAAAGCTTACTTAGGTGGAAGAAATTCTTATAGCTAGAGTAGCTCTAGTTTTGCAAGTGACCCATGCTAGAGGAGGTCAATACAAATATAGTAGCCATACTATAAGCTTCCCTGAAGACATCACTACCATTGCAACTTTGTTACTACGTCGCCTACATGATCTTGAAGTGGTGATTGTTTGAAGGGCTGACATTTAGGGTATGAACTAAGATTTCTATGTTGAAAAACGTAATGCCATGGCTACATTAATATAAAAAATTAAGAATGATCCATACTATAGTGATGTTGCAATTTATTGTCATGCTTTAAATTAGTTGTCTACTATAAGTACTGACATCTCTGATCTTTTGCACACAATGAAAGAACCAACACATAACATAGTTGAACTAATGACAACTCCGAAAAGTGTTGTTGATGAGGAAGTCGAGCTTGAGGACTCATCATCATTTATTTCATTGATGCCCAACCCTCCCCAGGAATTGCAGACAATTAGAGATTCCTTGTAGATTGAAGACATTAGTCAAGATACTTTTCCTTGGCTTGAGATAAATTCTAACCCTATCAATGAATATAATACAAAAGGGTTATCAAGTATGGCTTTTCCAACATTTTTCCCCATTGGGACAACAAATGCACCTATAATCGAGAAGTATACAGATTCACTTACATGAATATGCATTACACTTGATGAGATACTATGATAATAGATTTGGGAGGCATGCCAAATTTAGATATTACCTTTATAATTTGATAATGAGGCCGCATCAAATCCAACAGTCGACTTCCATTTTGATGAAAACAAACTTGGAAGAAAGGATCCCAAAATCAGTGGTTACTTTGTGAAAATTGCTTTAGGATGCACCAAACACTCAGATAGTAAACTAGCTTGTTCGCTTTGGTGCATATTTGTGAGGGACACACTCATATTGGGGAAAGTTCTGGCAAGAGCTCACAACAATGATCCACTAGCCTGGCACACTAGCTTTCTTCTTCACTTTGAGCTCTGTAGACACAAAATGACCTGATTTGTACAAGGTAATTGATCCTCATGCCGAACCGCATATGCCATACTTCCAAAGATGCTTCATAGACAATTTCATCCATAACCCACACATAATATCCTTGTACATGCACTTGTAGTTCACCATTTTTTGTGAAGAGGTTATTGAGAGGCTTTTCCATACAAAGGATTACTAGTATAGGTATGAGTGGAAACACTGTGGATCAACACATGTCCATGGTTTCTTGTGGCTTCTAGGTGCCTCGAATATGGACATACTTGATTGGTCCAACCTACATGAGCTTCAATAGGCAAAAAAATTCTTTGATCGCTATGTTTCAACATGGAATCCTTGTTCCACAGAACAACTAATATCAAGAGTCCACCACTCTTATTTGGAGGACCCGTGTATGCTTGATAGTCCGCAAATTTCTTGTATGGATCCAATGATGGATTATGAACAACTACTAAAAATGGTACAAATGAATACCAAATGTACTAAGTACACTTGCCTTAGGAAAAAAGGCCACCAATTACAATGTTGCTACAAAGCTCTGTGGAATGCACAACCATCATTGAAATTGGTAATTGACAATGAATCAAACAAATCCTATAAGCCATAATGAAATTATGAGCATGTTAATATCCTCAACCCTGAGATGCTTGCAATCTGGCGAGCAAACATTGATTGACATCCAGTCTTGTCAGGACAAATTGTGCTAAACTACATTTCCAAATATGCATCAAAGTTTGAAAAAAATTCTGAAAGCTATATTAATATCTTGCAGAGGCTTGTAAATACAAATTCATCTGGGGATAAAGCATTAATTTCCTATAAAAAATTCATGATGAACTTGGGTGCAGATCATGAAATTGGTGCACAAGAAACACGTCATATGCTGCAAAAGTTGCTCCTTGTCATCTCAGGAAAACATTTCTTGTCTTTAAATGTGAGTAGGTAGAAATTCAACCATTTGAAAATAGATGATAATGGTGATGAGATTTCAAGTGGCTATATTCATTGTTACATGCAAACACTATATGAAATGGAGACTATATCCCTTATTCAATCTACACAATTGTAAATAGATCAAAAAAATTACAAAGGTCAAGGTTGGTGTTTATGACCACACCCTACTATCATCATTGTTTACCTGCTATTCAAGTCTTCCCCTTGGAGCATAGTGATACCTTTGAAACATTTTTTTGGTCAGAATTGCTACTATACAAGCCTTTTTGAAATGTTGAAGCAGACATAGGCCTCACTAGAGATAACATAACACAAAACTGGAGGCTATTTCATATTGCTAGCTATCACCCTTGGCGTGTCAATAGAGTTATTGCTCTACCCACCAATGAAGAGGAAGGTAATAGTGATACCTACAACACCTAGTCTCTACCTCCCACATATGAATATGAATGGAAGTTGCTTTCTTGCCTTGGCACAACAAACAATGTTTTCTTTGACCAGCTACAACTATTGGGTAGACGAGACTTTGATTTAAATCACATGTGGGATGCACACCATGTTCCTGAGAATCTGCATAACGTTGCAATAGAATTCATCACAAGTAAATTATATACAGCTGAAGATACTTGTTTCCCACTGCCTACAACTACACTTTGTCCTCAACTATCCCCAAAGCAAAACCTTGCTCTAAATATTATTGAACAACACCATCTTGGCCTATCTTCATCATCACCATTGCGTATGATTATTCAAGACATTACTAGTACAGGTAATTTTTTTCTTATAGAAAACATCTGAAGAATACTAAATACATCATTGAACTAGAGAATGAATCCTTTGCTTTCTTTGGTGCTAACGGGGGTGGCCACCTACAATATACGTGCCTCTAGAGTCCATACAACTCTCTAGATGCCAATTAGAGATATGAATCCATTAAAATGACATCCATTGACTATATTTCGAGAGGACTTCAAACATATTAAGTACATATTAATTGATGAAATGAGCTTCTTGGGGCCCAAGTTGTTCAAAATAGATGGTCGATTGCGGCAAGCGTTCCTTGCTAAACATATGTAACCATTTGGTGGTGCCTCTTACTTGTGGGTCACCCAGGATAATTGCCACCTATTTTGGATAGGCTTATCTACACTTCTCGCTCCACAACCTTGGCTCTTTGGTACACTTTTAATGTTGTTGTCATGCTTGACACATTCTTCCTCTAGCATGGAAAATCTAATACACAACAACAGTTTCATAGACTCCTTTTCAATATTAGAAAATTTCAAGCATCTTAGGTTGGTTGGAAAACTCTTATCAATCAAACAAACTCCATGCTTTCAGCTAAGCAAAACAAAGAGTTTGATACATCTATTCACTTATTCCCAACAAATAGGTTGGTTTCCTTGCATAATAGAAAAATGCTTCAGCAGTTAAATGTTCCCATTGCAATTAGAGCTGTTGAAACTACTCAGCAAAACACACTTGATTATGGCGATAATGAGGAACTTCAAGAAGAGCTCTTGCTTGCAATTGGTGAACAAGTAATGTTAACAACAAATCTTTGGGTGGCAGTTGACTTGGTTAATGGATCATTGGGTTTTGTGAAGTCTATTGTATATGCTAGGGGTGCTAAACTACCTCAACCACTTGAATATGTTTTTTTCCACTTCCCAAACTACATAAGCCATGCCCATTCCCTCGATCACATGGGGTAGCCAAAGATAGGTCCCCTTGACAATGGCTTGGGTAATAACAATACATAAATCTCAAGGGTTGACATTGAAGAAAGCTACAATAGATATTGGAACTAAAAAATGACAAGGACTAACATTCACAACTCTTTCTTGTGTAAAATCCATAACAAGAATACATATAGATCCACTTTTCTCTTTTGGTAGATACTCTGGACTACATTCCAACAAATAAAATGCACTTCTAATTAAAGAAGAGGACTGCCTCCAAAAATTGTCTGCATTTCCATCATGATGCAATGTTTCTATTCCTTACGATAACTATACCGCTTCTCCTTTCCCTCTTCATTTCAATGCATTTAGAATTCTAACCATTTCTAATTTTTCGTCCTTGTCGTTCCATCTATAGTGCAGTTGCAATCACTGCTGCCAAGCTAGCTAGAGTTTTGCTTCTATGGTGATTACTAAGACAAGCTGCTATTGAGTTCTTGCATTATGATTTTCGTCTCCTCCAATGACAAACCTGGATTCCTTCCTCTTGTCTGGTTGACCAAATAAAATTTATATTTAATCTTGCTCTAAATACCTTCCTCTTCTTTTGTCAATGATGTTAGTTCTAGTTTTCTTGCCTTCAAACCATTGGTGTCTAACTATATAAGATTCTAACCAATTTAGATTACAAACATTCTTAGCTATAATTTCAAATCTTGACAATGGTTAATAGCTTCGTGATCACAACTTTTTCATGGTGTACGAGTTACAACTACATTCCATTTATATACAAGGTAAGGCTATATCTCCTTTATTCCATCTCTTATTTTAAAATTGCATCTCAAATTCTTTCTCACAATTGATACAACTGTATATACTTTTAAAAATGAATAACACTAATTTCAACTGAACAAAAATCTCAGGTGCCAAAACAAAATTATATAGGAGTTATAATTGTAAACATACTCTGTCTCGTTCTCTCCACAAGGTATGCCTACATCTTGTTTATGTGATCTCTTCTATTGCAGTTGCATTACATATTATTTGTTATAAAATATAGAACTATTTATATTTCCTAATTTAGATATTGTCTACCAGTGACACATGTTTTCCGCATTAAACTTAACATTTTCCTTGTGTCTAACTATATCTAATTGAAACCATTTTAGATTGCAAATGTTCTCAACTGTAACTGCACATCTTCACAATACCAAATGGCTTTGCGATCACATGTTTGGAATGGTATACAAGCTACAACTACATTCTATTTATATAGAAGGTAAGGCTATATGTCCTTTATCCCATCTCTTATTTCACAACTACATGTCAAATTCTTTGTCATAAATGATACAACTATATATACTTTTAAAAATGTATAACACTGATTTCAACTAAAGAAAATTATCAGCTTCCGAAACATTGGTTTCACCATTAATCATAGTGGTGGGAAATCTATGTTCTTGCTCAGGGGTTTGGTGGCATCCCATGAGCCTACACGACCCAATATGGTAGGGTGGACAACAGAACTTCTTTTCTTCTATTCATACTACATCGCGTTACACCCACAAGGTATGCCTACATCTTATTTATTTAATCCATTTTATTGCACATGCATTGCATATTATTTATTATAAATTATAGAACTCTTTATATTTCCTAATTTACATATTGTCTACTAATGACACATGTTCATTGAACTAAACTTCACATTTTCCTTTGATTTTTGCAAAACATACTCAACACAAACAATCATGTTTCACATAACATAGTAATTTCTTCTAGTCAGTGATCTTTCTTCTCAACTTATATTCATCAGTACTGCAGATATTTTTATAACATTATTAGATCTTCTATGAAGTCAGCCTTGCCACAAGGCTTTTAGCTAAGATCTATCAACTACTCTTATTTTTTGGTTTCACAAGTCCCAAAACTGATAATGGTTTGACTTTCTGTTATGATCCTGCATTTGTTGTTTTCAAATCGTATAATGGGGATTTTGAGGAAGTAATGTCTTATAAATTACCTTTGAGAATAATCAATGATTGCAAAATTGGTCAAAATGGATAGAAATAAAATAAAAAAATATAGTTTAAATTTTTTGTATCAATCTTCAACAAAATTCTATGAATGCAATTATCCCTTTATTCTTAAGATTGTGCATGACTTATGTAAATACACTTATTTGAAATTTGAATTATATTCTAAGCTTTCAGATAATTGTATGATTCGTTTGAGATAATGTATATCTATCTCAACATCATCTATGCTCTACTATCTTAGTGTAATGGTATCATAAAAGGGTTATTAAAAGACTGTTGAAAAGGTTATATTATTTCAATTTTCGTTAATGTGCTATTGAAAAAAGGCTATGTTTTTGCATATGTTTGTTACTGTGATTTTTTTAATGTTTTGTGGGTTTTTCCATCTGGGCCGCTGTTGAAACCAACATTGTTTGATTTATGGCTTTTGTTTTCTAGCTATGCTTGCAATGCAACAAAATATCTAATGTTATATAGTTTAAGCTGATTTCCATAAGGCATTGTTGATTGTTTTTGAAAAGGAAAAAACAGGTTTTATAGGGACCGAAAACCACAAAGTTTAAACATAGAAAGATAGAGCAAAAAAAGTCCAAGAAAACAGACAGCTGTCCCAAAAAGAAACGACAAAAACAAAGAGACAACAGGATCCAAAAAAAGGACCGCCAAAAATCTAGAGAAGACCACAATAACACTACTCCATGATGTTCAAAAACTCCTCGGCTTCCTTCTCAACTTCACTCATATCCTGTATTCCCTGCTTGAGGATTTGAACCATATGTGTAGAAGTAGGGGCCTTCCTCTTCGTGTTAGCCCGAGTGCGAGTCGAAATCCCTTCAACAATAGCTCTGCTACAACCTCTGTCCGCATCCAAGTCCACAAACAACGAGCCCTTTTGATATTTTTCCAACTTTTCCACCATAGCGTTAATGATAATGGCATTGTGCCTGGAAATTTTATGATTATGTGCCACAGTGGCCCTGATATTTTGGCCAATCTTGGACATATTGCTCTCTAGCCTAGTCAATCTTTCCTCCTTCAACTGTTGTCTTTTCTCCATTAACGGGGTGTCCTATCCATCATTCTCATTACGGCTCCAGCTCACCTTCTGCTCCAACTCCATGAATTTGTTGCTGAGATCTCTATTACGGCCACTCAAATCACAAACTTCCTTATGGGCCCACTTAAAAACAGTGAAAAGGCCATCAACACTTTTTTTCGCCACACTCATTATGTCATCAAGCCTAAAGTTATTCGGGGCAGAATTAATTTCATCCTGATTTGGGGGTCTTTTAGGGGCATTCACAAATCTTCCAGACGTACGGGCACTAGGGACCAACTCTTTACTGGCCATAGGATTTTCAGAATGAATTTCCAAAGAATTCCCATAGTACAAAACCAATTCGTAACCGAGGCACCTTTAAACCCAGAGACCAAACCCGGGGTAGGGCAACTAGGCAAAGGCTGGGGATTAAGACAAGACGGCGGAGTAGAACCTGACGTAGGGCTACCATGCGAAGGCTGGGGATTAAGAAAAGAAGGTCAGCAGAACCCTCAAGGACATTCCAGCAGGAAAGGGACTGGGGATCAGTGGTTTTAGTACCATCAAGAGCAAAAGAAAAAGGGGCCAAGGGATCAGTCTCCCTGCTACTTTCTGTATCCTCATCGTCCAACTCCCTAGTAACAAGATTTTTAGGCAGAGCAGGTAATTTTGGAAATTGTCAAAGATGAGGCTGACAAGACCAGGGTGAATAATAGAAATCTTCCTAGGGTTTCTTTCAACATCATCAAGGCAATTCTTCAGAGAAGAGAATAAATAAAATGGAAAAGAGATACGAACCTTGTGATGAAAGTGGTTCAAAATGGAAAAGTGGTAACCATACACCCTGGTGAAGCGCCCATCAACCGTGATGTACTCCATAATGACTCTCAGAACTTTCCTCTAGATCGATTTAATGGACTCCACATCAAAGTAGCTATTGGAAACCTTAACCAACTTAGCCTTCTCCTTATCTTTCTTTAGAAATCTGAGAATCGCTTCATTAGAGAACCGACGGTCCCGATAAAATTTCACACCCTCAGTCGAAAGACTAGTAATCTCACCGATGATTTGCTCATTCAGCTTAACACTCCTACCAAATAGCACAATCTCACCATTTTTCCAATTTTTGGTGAAATAGTCCAGCACCATCTCATCAATTCCATGGAGCTTTTCCAAAAATGGAACTAAACCTCCTTTTTCAATTTTTTCCCAAGCTTTAACATTCTTCCTGTGCTCTTGACAGCTACTTGGCTCAACACATTTTCTCTCTCCCCCCATCTTTAGATCTCTGCTATACCATACCCTACAGTTGCTTTGGGTCCCGCTTAAGCTTATTTTCCCAGACACCCAAAAAGCATGCCGAGAACGCTTCTCGAAAAGGAAAATGATGTCGGCCCCATCAAATCTAATGAGATCGACGTACTTGATCTTTATTCGCTTCATCATTGCGAAGACAAACTTCTCTTCCATGTATAGAATCATAATAGATTAGAGCTTTAACCTCAGAATGGAGGTAATCATTCTTCCTCCACGTGTTTTCTCCACCCCTCTTGACCACTTCATTGGCAAAGTAATCTGCCACCTTATTGGCTTCTCTGTAGGTGTGGGATACTTTCACTTTGTCGAATTTACTTAATATGGCAATTGTATCTTCGATCCACTTTTTGATGGTCCACGAAGGCATTATTGATTGTTGTTCTCTAGCTTAGGCTATATTTTTTCACTTTCGATAAGGTGTTGTTGAAAAGGCTATATTGCTTAAATCTTCGATAAGGTGTTGTTCAAAAAAGGCTATATTGTTTGTTAAACTTGATTAATGATTGCATCAATGTTCATATAACACATATGGATCAATATGTATCAATCGTGTTTGCAACTACTATGACATACATACATATCTGCACATAGGGGAAATACATTCTCCATCATTGCAAACAATGGTGACATCAATGTTCCATATAACACTCAAAATATGACCTATCATTCGAAGAATGTGTCAGTATATATCAATATTGTGTACACATCCCTACCATTTGGACTTCCCCTCCACCTATCGGCTCATCATTACATGTCACTACATGCAACTACTAGTATATAATGAAAGAGGAAGTGAATGGTTGGACAACATATAGTTGTAGTACAACTTGTTCTTTTAAGAATGGTATGTCTTTTCAATAATAATTCTACATAATTTTAAATAATGTACAAGGTTAAATTGTAGGGTGGATAAAAATTTCATTAATGTTCAAGCATTATATATATTGAATGTTCTCTCAATTGTAATTTTTGGTAAGGGAGAGGGTTTATTAATTGAGTTTAAATCATTATATAGATATCTTTTGAATTGATATTTTAACTAGCAGTTGCATGCACAGGCATGCAACAATCAACCGATAGGGGTCTACCGCAAATGGCTATCCAGTGGGAAGTAAGAAAAAAATTCTTTTTGGAATGCAATGTGAAATTGTTTGATTGAGTGGAGAAAGATAAAGCATCTTAATAAGCCAATATGAAATAACATAAGGTTAGTTTATAGTAGCAGGTGAATCTTACGATTTTGGATTTTACCTAGGATAAAATAGGTGGAGTAGATCATAATGAAGAGAGACAATGTAAAATCAATTTATATGTTATTATGGATAATTAGATGGATAGATCAAGCATATCAATCCATATGTATTAAAGTTAAAGTGAACCTATTTGTGCAATGAAAGATATCAATTTGAATCACCTAACTTGAACATATTATAAATCAGTTAATTTTGGCGAGGAGATTATTTTATAGGTCTTCATTTAATTCAAGCATTGTAAAGCATTTTAAACCTCATCTTATAGTCCACTTCTCCATTCTTATATGGCATGCAATGCATGTGAGATTTAAAACCATCTGCATAAAACAAAAAAATGATCTTTGCATTTGCACATGAAAGTTTATTAAATATTGGAAATTGATTATGAAAATGTAAAATAAAACCATAGGTCATGTTGAACATATCCTATTATATGTCCAATGTATCCATTAATTTTAATTTTAAGTAATTAATCATGAATAACTTTTTATTGATTTTAATTAATAAGTTTAGGAATCCACTGTAAATTAATTCTCAATGAGAACAATTTTCTAATAAATTTATTCTTAAAAAATTACAATTGGAAAATTAAATTAAATTTAAATTTTTAAAGAATTAATTTTTTTAATAATAACAATTTCTCTCCAAAATTTAATGTATGATATAATTATATCTCTATTTAAGTTTTATATTTATTAGACCTAGATGCACATCTATATTTGACCTTTTTGTCTAGGTTAACCAATCAATTGATTGATTATTATTTAATTATTTTAAGATACATATGGATACAAACATTTGCAATAACAAACCTTACTGAAAATTAAATCTTCAATATTGTATGTTGATCCTCAAATGAAGATGATACATCTTGTAATGAAAAATGTCATAGAAGATAAACATTTTAAAGATTAACTATCATATATTTTACCATAGATTTGAATAATATTTATGAGAAGTATGGAACATTAAAGGATTCTCATTTAAAAAAAAAAATATTAGTCATGCTTTTAATCACTAATATTGAATAAAAAAGTATCAAGCAATGTAGGTAACATTTGACTTGCCAATTCTAAATTCAAGCTACATTATCTGGCACTCAATATTATAGACAAATATGTAAATTGTAAAAGAACTATTAGAAAAAAATGCATACATAGATATCTACATATATACACATATACATATATACATATATACATACATATGTGTGTGTATGTGTGTGTGTGTGTGTGTGTGTGTGTGTGTGTGTGTGTGTGCATGTTTATGGCATATTTTTTTGCAATGTTTATGTGGTACTGGATAATTTATTACTTTGATGTTATTGTGAAGTGGTTTTTCTTATTTCTTTAGCCTTCGAGTTTTTGGCTTCACTTTTTATATTTTGCAGAAGTGTTCAAGATAAGGTAAGGCTTGAAAGGAAGATGAGAAATGCACCACAGGGTGGATGCATGACTTTCCTTTATCATTTTTCTTTTCAGAGGAACACCCAAGACACATGTCAGTACAATGGAGATTTACTGCAAAAAAATTCTTCGAAAAGCATAAGTTTCTGACTGAGTGACATGTCATCTCTCTATCAAATGAGGACTATATCTTTTAAAGAAATATCTTTTAAAGATTGATGGAACTTGTTGCTTTCTCTTTTCTTGTTTCTCGGGATGAAAGCTTGTAGTCACTGCTTCAAGATGATGTGGGTATGTGCAGGATCATGATGGGTATGTGGCCGATGAGTTTTTTTTACCCAAAATTGATGAAATGAAAAGGGTTTTTAAAGGAGATTCTCAAATTTTCACCAATAAAAATTATTCTTTACTTTGAATTTAATAAGTAATTATTATTCATTTTCTATTTGAATTATGACTAAAGTTTTGATTGATAGGATGATTGAAAAATGTCTATAGCTTTCAAATGGTATCACATTTTTTGAATCCAAAACATGCCACATTCTATGCTTCACATACTATAGGATTAAAAAAAATAAAAAATGAATTTCATGATTTTTGACCAAGTTAAGGTGGTCAAAGATACGAGTTTTTTATATTTTTTAAAAGTTGTAATAAAAAATTCATAATTAATTATTTACTTAGAAAAAAATTACAAAAAAATATGCATCACATCGGGACATGAGTCCTCTACTATATCTACAATCTTATAAAACAATATTATCATTTTATTGTGGTTAGGGTGGTCAGACAGACACCTACTTCTTATTTTTCCTTGAAATTAAGTACTATTGCATTGAAATTTCAAAATTTCACCAAATAGATTTTTTTTAAAACAAACTTATTAGTTTAGAAACTACATTCAAGTTGCTATAGATTCTATTCTTACATATTTTTGAAATAATATAGATAACTTATTCAAATTTTTATGTCAAGTTGCTTAACTCTAATATTTCTGAATTTTTTGCCACTTAAGGGCCTGTTTTTTCCATGATGATCTTGCACATACCCATGTGATTAGTTAGCGAGTAGTAATTGATGAAATATCATTTTTAATATTTGATCGACTATTACTCTCTTTCTTTAAAATATCTAAAAGACATTAATGTAGTAGCTGAAAAGTTAATGCAAAGATCTTTTACGGCCTAACCAAGGGCTTACAAATTCAATTGCGAGCTATTAGGTATCAACATCTGGCAACATTTACTTCTGGGTTGAGGCGGTTTCTTTCTTTAACGGCTATATAAGAAAGGCGACGACACCAAAATAAGGAGGATTTTTCCAGGAGGAACTATTTTCTTTGTAAAAAGAAGTGTTTTCTTTTTAGTTTTTCTTAAAGTTTCAAGAAATACTTTTTCAAAAGCAAGTTATAGAACTACTTTATTCTAACAAACTATATGTATTAAGGTATAACTATTGTTGTATTGGCATCCGAACTTTGTTTCAAAGTTCAATTTTAATTAAAGCATGAACTATTGAGGGGAATTTATTGAGACTGTGCACGTATGGCCTTTTTCAAGCTTTCTTTCTTTATATTATCATTTTGAATGAAACATTGTGTCTTGCAAGCTATATTCTGGTAGTTTAAATAGCGAATTTCTATGCTTTATGCTTGTGCTATGGAATAGCATTTTGGGAGAATCGGACTATGTCATTGGAATTTTGCTATTTTCCTTTTAAAGGTCGTTATTCTTTTGTGCTATGCTGTATTAGGAGACAAAGTTTGTATAATTTCTGAAATATTGTTCTTTTACTCTGAGAAATTTTTATGTTTGATCAGACCTCAATAAGCACTGCCTACAGGAAGATTTGAATGTCTACATTGTGCTTAAAGTTATCCTTTCCTATTCGTTCTCTTTCCAACAATGAGCAGTTGTGGGATTTTGTGTCCTTTATATCAATCGTAGGAATAATTTGGGTTTGAAAGGTTGTAAAAGCTTTGGCGCATCGCCTTTTATGTTTTATATTTACATTTTATTTTCTCCCTTATCTCAAAACCCCAAAAGAAGAGAAAAATTTCTATAAAAAACCTAGAGGTATTCAGTAAGACGCAATTTGTCCCCCACTCGCTGAATTTCCCATAAGACTGTTGGAGAGGCACAAGTTTTGCTAATCAACAATTCTTTTTTTGGCACACTTGGTGGGACCAAAGTTTTTCCAAACACCTAATTAGAAGTAAGAAATATTTCTCAAATCAGGCTAAGGAAGGAAACTGGAAGTTTCATGCCCAATGTCCAAACGAGAGCATCCTCAAGAGGTCATTTCTAATACTCTCAGTTACTTACCTTGAATCCTAGAAGAAAAAGAACTACAGGTTCTATATCACCTGTAAGGAGTAATAGAGTGAGAAGTCAGAGCACATTATCTAGATCCTTATCTACTCCACCTGGAGGCTTAAATTTCTAGATAAGATTTCTTGTATATCTGATTCATAGGAACCTTTTCCTCATGGCTCAAGTACCTCCTCCTGCTCCTAGAAATTTTGTAACATGGGACAGTGGTAGTCCACTACAACCACCCACACCCCCATATGTATGGCCTGCCATACCTGCTAATGCCCTCAAGGCTATCCTGAAGTTTTCTAGAGAAGAATTTAAAACCCTGTCTGAACACATTTAGGATATAGCAAAGGTATGTAGAGTGCATAACATAGCAGAGGAAAACGTTGCTCTAAGGCTGTTAGCCACATCTTTTAAAGGAAAGGCCTAATATTGGTATCAATATTTGGTCTCGAGTTCTATCATCTCATGGGACCAACTCGAAGGATGCTTGTTCAAATGTTTCTCAGAGAAAGGGGACCGCTCCTCACTATCACATCAGTTAATTACCATTAAAAGAGCTCCCAAAGAAGCCATGAGCGGCTTCAACACCAGGTTTGATAAAACTTGGTGAAGGATTCCCTTGACTGATCACACCCTAGCTATGATGGCATTCATATTTTATTTGAAGGTTATCAATTTGAACATCATAGTTATGATAACTTCCATGGGCAGAGATATGTTGCTCGATGCTTATGAGTTGGCAGTGCAAGCGGGAAATAGTTTGATTGATGCTGGGAAACTCTCAGCCTGACCTCCTATGCCTATATTCGTAGAACCCTCTAGAACGATACAAGAAGGAGCCTATTCAAATATTCCCACCATACAAAGAAGCGCTTCGGATATGCCCCAGTCTATGTATGTGTATCCTTCCACACAAAGCAACATGTCGGGCTCAAGTTCAGTCATGACTGACATTAATGACATGAAGAATCTCATGCAAAATCTTGTTAATGAATTGGTCATTCTCAAATGGTAGCAGAGAATGCCAATGAAGGTGAACGCTCAGACCTACGGTAAAAGAAACCTCCCTTATCAACAAAACTCATACCAAGGTTTTTCCTAGGGAGGAAGCCAAAAGACAACATCCACAAACTAGATAGTTCTAGTAACCATGCCACTTCAAACGGTAAAAGGTAGTCAAAACAAAGAATTGATCCCAGGCCAGAATAATTTGGCGGAAGAGGATATGCATGGTTCCTTACCTGCAGTGACGATCATTTCCCGTAGAATTTCCCCAAGGAAAATATGCGAAAGTGGATGGCAGAACAAAGAAGCAAAGGCCCACCCTTGAATAAGGATGAATGTAGGTCATCAGAAAAGGAGATTGCTCATTTCCAAGTGCAATTGGAAGAGATTCCCTTGGAACAACAAGCAGACGTAACACTCAATCAAGCATTGTTCTTGTGGTTAGAGGGAGAAGATGCAATGTATGCAAATGAAGCTTAGATGACTGTGTTCCGCTGGTGTGGTCTGATTACAACACAATATCTAAAAGAAGGCTCAAAGGGGAGTATGTGCAACAAGCCCCGCTACGCCCGTAACCACAACATATGTTCCCCTAGAGAGGCAGGCTTCACCACCCATTGTGTGAACTTGTTCGCAGCCACATAACATACCATTAGTGGAAAAGGAGGTGAATAAAGCTCTAGGCCCAATCATGATAGGACGTTCTCTCCCAAAAACAAAAGAGATACCACCATTTATGCCAAAGGCCCAAGCATTTGGGATGCTTAACGTAGTGGAGCAATTAAAGAAGGAACCTGGCAATGTGTCATTATGGGATGTCATATCAATTCCAAAACATAAAACCCTACTTCAAGAAGCATTAAAGGTGGAAGGGAAAAGTTTGTAGGCGGGCGCAACTCATTCAAACAATCAGAGTGGAAATAATGGATCCACAATTCCCCCTCATACTCTGAAAGAAACAACTTATACAAATAATGCACAACAACATTAAAGAAAAAGAGGTAAGCAAGACAAAGCCCACACCTTTCTTTTTAATGCTTATAGTAGGAGACAAATTGTTGCATAATAATATGATTGATTTAGGGGCAAGCACGACTGTCATGCCAAAACAAGTGGCTGATGATTTAAAACTTAAGTATGAACCCCTTGAAAGGGGAATCATGAAACTAGATGGAAAAAGGGTCCCGACCATTGGTCAGATAAGAGACTTGTCTCTGACCCTTTTCTCCTGCCCAAGCCAAATAGTCACTCAGGAAGTGGTAGTAATAGATATCTTGCTGGATTTTGGGATGTTTCTATCAAGAGATTTCATTGCCAAACTTGGCGGATATCTGGAACTTGATTGGTCCCACTTGATTTTAAGGACTAAGCAAGGAGCAACGATGAAGATTCTCTTAGAGCCGTTGCATCTCGAAAATATTGCAGACAATGCCTTCCTATGCTTTGAAGCTATACATACAACTATATCTCAACAGGAGAAATATTGTGTTGAAAATTGGCTATAGACTCTTTTTTTAACAGCACCAAGTGTAAGGCTGATGTCGATGTGGGTGTCTATTTTCTCTCTCCGATGGGATTCGAGACACTTAGAGATTACAATTTCATGTTCTCATGTTTGAATATTGATGTCGAATATGAGGCCTTAGTTCATAGCCTAAATCTTGCACAAAGAATGGGTATAAAGAGAATACAAGTCTTCAAAGATTCAAAGCTAGTGGTGAGCCATGTTTGTGGTCAAGCAACAACAAAGAATACCCGAATGAGGTCATACAAACACTGATTTTGGGACCTAATTGAGAGTTTTGAAGCCTTCAACATACAAGTTATTCCTCAATCACATAACAACATAGATGATGAAATGGGATTAGTCAGATCGCAATTTGAACGAGTTTTTGAATCAACTAGGAAAAATGTAGTTCAGGTCATTGTCTGACCCTCAATTCTAGACAATGACAAGAAGTGGCAGGTTTTCAATGACGATACTCAGATAGCTACCTTCATATAAAAGGGGGGAATAATTCCTGACACTCCAACCCTAGGAATGAAATTCTCTTATGGGTAGGTCATCTAATTAAAAGGGAATAAGCTTCCAAGAGGATTAATTTCCCTCAAGAATCTTTTTTACTATGAAGATGCAAGAAACAAAAAATGAAGGTTCATGACAGACGAGAGAGATTATGAAGAACTTGATGTCGGGAGAGGCAGAAGGTTGAAAGTTAGAAAAGAGGTCCTGACTAAAGATAAAGAAAGACTAAGGGATCTATGTTATGAATATGATGGAGTTATGGCCTGTACTTATGATGACCTTAGAGGCTACGACCTTGGCATAATTCAACATACCATCTACTTGGAGGATGGGCCTAAACCTGTCCGACAGAAGAAAAGGCCTGTCAACCTAAAGGTTGAAGTGTTAATGGCACAAGAGCTTACCAAATTGGTCGTGTCCAAGATAATATATCCAATCAAACATTCCACCTGGGTGTCGAACCTACCACCTATCCAAAATAAGAACAGTGATATTAGAGTATGTGTCGATTTCTAAGATCTAAATAAAGCATCAGTTAAGGACCATTACCCCTTGCCTTCAATGGAGAAAATTTTATAGACAGTAGTTGGGTCTAAAATGTTCTCACTACGTGATGGTTTTTCAGGGTATAACCAGGTATATGTCAAAGAGAGCAACCAACACAAAACAACATTTACCACTAAGTGGGGAACGTTTGCATATGCTAAGATGCCATTTGGCTTGTCAAATACTGGCACAAAATTTCAATGAGCAATGGATATCACCTTCAAAGGTTTAATTAACCTGGTCATTCTGATATATCTAGATGACTTAATAGTATTTTTAAAATCAAAAGATGATAATTTTAACCATCTAGAAAAAGGTTTTATACAAATGACAGCAGTTCGGGATTTCTTTGAATAAAAAAAAAAAGTCTTTGGGGTACCTAAAGGTAAGCTACTTAGCTTTATAGTCTCAAAAGAGGGGATAGTAATAGATCCTAAAAGGGTTAGGTCCATAATGGAATTACCTCTACCAGTGAACCAAAAGGGACTCCAGTCATTCTTGGGGAAGATCAATTTCATCAGCAGATTCATTTATGACTTCACTAGTATTGTAACGCCTATTTCACTAATACTTAAAAAGAATCTACTGTTCAAGTGGACCTCAGAAGGCAAAGAGGCCTTCAAGAAAATAAATATAGCAATTCTTCCTGCTCCGGTCTTAGCTAATCCAAAATTTTCCAAGGATTTCCTACTCTATGTGTATAGAGGTTAGGATAGCATAGCTTCGGTACTTACTCAAAAAAGGTGATCAAAATGAAGGAGAACATTTTGTTGCATTCAATTCTAGAACTTTGAAAGGGTATGAGATGAGGTATAACTTTGTGGAAAAAAAATATTTTCCATAGTTAAAAGTTTGAAGAAATTTTGACACTTGGTGTCGGCCAATAAAGTCACTATCCTTGTAGCACATCCCAGTGTGTGGGAGTATATCACTGAGGTCAAGATCACCGAAAAAAGAGCAAAATGGATCACTAAGATCCTACAGTATCATGTAGATATCCGACCAACTAAGCTAGTCTGGGGAAGAGGTCTCTGTGAATATATTGCACATAAAATGGATCCTGCGGCCGAAAGGGAGACTAATCGAGTGTACTCGAATAAATTTGAGTTTGAAAAATCTTAGGTTGCTGATCGAACACGAAACATGAAAAAATGATATTACTGAACCAGTCTTCCATCTATTAAAAGGAGGTACTATCAACTGAAAGGCACAAGGTATGTACTAATTGAAGATGTACTTTTTAAAAGGAATTATGATGGTGTGCTACTCTGGTGCTAGGCAGAGAGGGTTCTTAACGAATTTCACCATAGTCCTAAGGGTGGGAATTTTTTAGCCAAGACCACTACTTTGAAAATAATGAGGGTAGAATATTATTGGCCCTCTACGTTCACTGAAGTGCATCATCTAGTACAGAGGTGTACTCAGTGCCAATTTTTTGTTGGAAAAAGGAGGAATGCCACTCAACCCCTGAGCCCAATTGTGACTGAGGAACCCTTTGCGTAGTGGGCTCTAGATTTTATCAGTATGATAAATCCTATTTCTAGTGTCGGGCATAAGTTGATCCTCACGGTGACTGATTACTTTACAATGTGGGCAGAGGCTATAGCCCTAAAGAATGCAACAGAAGGAGAAATTGTTAATTTCCTCAAAGATCTAGTGACTAGATTTGGACTACCCAAAATCATCATATCTGACAATGCCCGAGCTTTTGTTGGGTCAGGGATGTCATACTTTGCTATTCGACATGGAATTTTTCTAAAAAATCCATCAAATTACTATCCACAAGGGAATGGTCTAGGAGAATCTACCAACAAAAACATAATTAGATTAATTAAATGCATCAGGTCAAAATGGAAAAGAGACTGGCACAAGCATCTACGAGCGGCTTTGTGGGTGGATTGAATTACCCGCAAGAAGATTCTAAAAACTTTTCCTTATGAGTTGGTATATGCAAAATAGGTAGTAATGCCCATTTCTATAGAAATACCTGCTCTACAACTACTAAAGGCCCTAGAAGTTGAAGAAAATGGTGGAATGGAAGTGTGACAAGAAGAAATTCTCAAATTGGAAGAAGAAAGAGAAAAGGCCCGTGGAGCCATGATCAAGTATCAACAAACGGTCAAGCAATGGTTTGAAAAAAATGCCTCTAATCAAAAATTTAGGGAAGGGAGCTTAATACTAAAATATGATGAACGTATTGCAAAACTAGGACAACACACAAAATTTTAAGCACTATGGAAGGGACCCTTCTGAATCAGTGCATGTAAAGAAAAGAATGCATATGAACTTGAAGATCTAGAAGTAAACATTTTAGGCATACCGGTGAATGATATTTATCTAAAGATTTTCTATTAAAATACATAGTTCTTTGAAAACTTTAAATAGTTATGTATTATATGTAAAGTTTTGTAATTATTTCAAAAAATTTAGAATAAAACCTAACAAGGGACACTAAGAAATAAGTAGCTTGTATTATATTTATCAGGAATTCTACATATATGCAAGCCCAAGGCTCAAATTCAAATATGAGACTCTCTTGAGCGAGCCCAAAAGGGTTTACAAAGAAAAAGGTAAAGAAGGAAGGAGTAACAAACAAAAGTAGTCTGGAGGATCCCTTGGCCGTCACCCAGGAATGATAGAAGACTCGCTATCAGGATTTCTTTATTTTTCTTTCTTTCTCTTCTTCTCTCTGTCTAGTTGCAAAAGGAGGGGCAAAAAACATGACAGACAAAAACATGGGCCGAAAGCCTACTCATTACTACTCTACACCAGGAAGTTGAAGTGTTTCCTCTAAGCTAGTTCTGTAACCCACTCCATGTCATACTCATGAAGCAAGAAAATTGCCGTCAACTATGAAGAATGTCAATGTGTTGCAATGTCCATAGTACAGAAATCTGAGAGGAAAGGTAGCCTAGGCATGTCTATACCGAAGTCCACATGCCTCTGAAGGTCCATGGTGCTTAGGATGCCAACGCCAGGGATGAATACTTGCACTATTTATCCAAGCCCTTCCATCAGTGAGGTGTCAAAAATGTCTTGAAATTGCTCAATTATCATAGGTTTGGACACATTCAGGTCCAACAGTGAGGCCACAAAGCGAGAAAGAACGTTGTAGTTATTTCAAAGCTAGTTTTCATTGAAAATGAAGTCAATACGCACCACCCATTTGAACACAATCATGATAAGTGGGTCACATTTCTTGACCAACTGTTTGATTCGGTTACTAGTAACTTCTCCCACAAACCTGTATTGTGGCCTCTGTGGAAGGAGCCAAATAGGGGTCCCCAAGCCAGCATACATCCTGGTAAAGTGGAAAATTCTAGCAGAATGGAAATAAAGTAGACGGAAGGACAACTAAGTTAGAGAGATTTTTGTTTGAATGAATGTTGCAAAAGGTGGCATGACTATATATAGAAAAGGCCGACTAGTAAAATTGATCAACAAAATATCTATTTTTGGCCAGACGACAACAAGAAAATTTGAGGTAGAACGGATCAGGGTAGATAAATCATACAAAGGATCCCATAGAATTTCTTAAGAAATAAATTGGGACGTTGGGAGTAAATTCTCTAGTGCACCAATTATTGACATGTTTCCATCGCCATCATCAGTGCCAACTATCCCATTAATGAGAAAAGATGGGGTTAATGTGCTTTAAAAGAAAAATCTATGGCAGATCAATGGTTACACTTTTCAAGGGTACTTTGTACCACTTCAACACGTTTGGTGTGATGGAAAGCATGCTTCTTGAGGAAATATTTCTTTTTAATTAAGAGGCAGTGAAAAGAATGTACTAATTCCATCCTCACAATATTTTTTGCATTCCCAAGGGCTATGGATCTTTAGTCCACACATATCATCCAAGTGGCATCATTTAATAGATCAATAGTAATAGCGCAGCCTTGAGTGCATGTACCAGAAATATCATTGATTATGCTCAAAAGTATATTTTCTTTTAAGGGAAAAGGGTCACTGACCGCTATCCCTAAGAGGTTCTCTACAACTTTTGGTACAGTCATGGAAAAACCCTCAACTTCTGGAAGATAGGCCACAGTTTCAATGACCTGGTTATGCCAATATTTTTGGGCAGAAGTTTTTCGCCAAAGCCCCAACTATAGAGGAATGACCTTTCAAGTATTGCAAGAAGGTTCCCATGGATAATCCTATGAAAAGAGAAGCAGTACAAGATATCAATGAATTTTTTTTTGATCCCAAGTTGTCGGTCAACCCTAAAAGCCTCAGGGAAGGCATGTTTTAAAGGAAGGAAAAGTATGGGACTCTCGAGAGCTTTGCATTCAGTTGTGGGATTGCAGTTTGCTATAGTTCATGTTGCCAATTGTACATCCATGCCTTCAATTGGTTGATGCATGTGCCAAGAAATTTGACGAGGTAACAGGGGTTATTCAAAATGGTAGGGTTAGAGTTACCATTTCTACTCAAGCCATACAAGATATGCTATGTATCCCTACGACCTGGGATTTAGAGTTGTTCAATGAAGAAAAGATGGATCTTTTCAGGGAAGAAAAGGCTAGAAGAACAAACTTTTACAAAGAAGAAACAAGGGAATGGCTAGATAGAGGCCATGTTCCTTTCCCTCTATTATATGATATTTTCAAGAGGGACACTTAGGTAGTATTTTTGATGTTGGCTTGGGTATTTGGTCTTGACAATGATGCCTAGGTTCTTCCTTTTCAGTTCGGCCTGACTTTTGAGCTAAAGAGATAAAATATCTAGAGGCATTATGATTTTTCTAAGGTGATAGCTAGGAACATGTTGGACCAGCTAAAAAATTATGGGATTGATTCTAAATTTAGGTACCCTTCTTTCTTGGCTCATTTAATTTTGCATCAAAATTTTGAATATTTTGGGAAAAATTTACCAGTGTCGAGGTTGGATGAAACAAACTATCTTCAACAAGTTTCTGTATGGACCCATCTTCTTTCTAAAACAAGCGATTATTATAGGTTTGCAGATTACTTTTTGAGGCACATACTCCAAGAATTGTTACCCCATCCTATGACACATTTCTTTCTTGAGGTTTTACAATGGATAAAGATCTTGCAAAACCTAGTTGACTACTTCCTGGGTGTGCATTTCACATTTATTAGATTTCATGGTTTTCCCAATGAGTCTTTCTGACTCCCTAGGTTTGTAACAGACAGAGTTTTTGTGCTAGAAGCATACCGCCAATTGAGAGTTGTTGAAAAAAATCTATGGTGTAGGAAGAAACAAGACGAGGGTGTATCTGCTTCCTCTCAATATTGCTAATAGTCAGGTATCGCTTACAAAGCAATTTTGTGAAGAGGAACTCAAGAATCTATTGGCGGCTTTGGGCTTGGTCATGATTTATGATAAGTGGGACTATAATCCAAGGGGAATTTATAGCGTAAAGAATGAGGAGCAATAATACTTTGAAAGAAGGAAGAATGTGACTCAAGAAAGTGCACAGGTATACATCAACTCGAACCATATTCCTTTCAAGCGACATGAACCTACCAATAAATAAATTCATTAACACACAGCTAAAAAGGAGGGGATGGTTAGAAAGGAAGAAGGCATATTTCTTGAGGTTCCAAAAAGAGTTGTGCTATCCCAACCTTCTTGTCAAACAGTTCCAACAAGATGAAGAATTTGAGTATTTTTATGGTAAATAGGCCAGCTTCGACAATAGTAATCCAAAAACTAGCCATGAAATTGATGCAAAACAAGTTTCGCAATGGAACCACCAACCTCGAGAATCTGGTAGTTGGAAATATTTGAGGAAAAAGGATTCATAGGAAAGAAACCCCAATGGTCCATAAGAGTGTCATCCATAGTAGTCGCTGAGGGTCAATTTTTTGAGGGATTGGTGGTCAGAAGAAAAAAACATGTCAGCTATGGTCAGGAGGAAAGAATGCGGCTTGAAAGGCTAGACATATCCGAAATGCTGGCCCGAGGAGAAGAAGTGGAGTTTGCTTTCTAGGATGTGCTGACCACCGTAGTTCAGGTAAGTTTTACTCCTTCTCTTCCTATTTCTACATCTTTGATTAACCCCTCTCCTCCTCCTTTGGGAAGGAATTCTCCATCCATGAACCTTGATTTAATAATCCTAAATGTACCTTTCCCTGTTTGAAATGAAATTCCTGAGATTACCCTGCACTTTGAATGAACAACATCCATTTTAGCTGCTACTAACTCTTTATTCTCCCTATCAAGGGCCCCCTTTGAAAGAGCTGAAGCATCAATATTAACCCCCACTCCTGATCTAAAAACTTCTGAACAAACACCTTTCCACCCGCCAATGTCTTTTTCTTACTTGCACTAGAAAATCCCCTGCTCACTCTCAGCTGGGTATACCACCCTTTTCCATGATAATGCTCCCTTTCGCCTCTCCCCATACCCATACATCTGAAGTCTCCCGCTTTGTTACCTTTTTTAGTTTCCCTCTTGGTGCGCCTATTGTAACACTGAACATTGATGTTCCTAAAACTCTCCAAGATCATTTAACGCAACAAAGATGGCCTTACGAAATGCTAAACAAAGGAAGCTTATGAAAAATGTTTAGTTGTTTGCTGCTAAGAAGATTGAGGCTTGTTACAATGAGTAGTGAAATTATCTTTTGATCAGTACCATGACCCTGCTCATGGCTAAGCCTTAAGGGAAGATGCAGCTGGAGGATTATGACATCTAGACAATAGGCCTAGATCTAACTAAAATGCGTCCATGCGACAAGGTGGTCTTAGCTAAGACCACCCAACAGGTGGTATACTTAGATAATGAAAAGCTGGGTAGAAAGTTAAAAAAGAGACAAAGTTGGTAAATGTAAGAGAAATAGTGGGAAGATTGCAAACAGAGCTCAAAGCTAAGGATGTTGAGTTGGCCTGCATAATGCAAGTTCAGAGGAAACAAGGGGAAGACTAAAGATTGCTTAGAGAAGTGCAAAGCCAGTAGGTTCGACTATATGCCAAAATTGAAAGGTTAAAACCTGATGTCGCCATCCAACATCAAACCAATGCGTGGTACAAAAGTACTCAAGAAAATTTATAGAATGAGCTAGGTAATGTCCAATCTCAGTTTTTCAATGCTATTGAGAAGGCATAGGTGGACATAGAGAAATTGAAGCTAGAAAAACAAGAAGCCATGTCCGTATTGTAGACCTATGATTTAGAGGCACAAAGAGGAAGCTCCGAACTAGAAGAAACTCTCAAGGAAAAGGTTCGAATAGAGGAAAATGAAAAGACTAAGGAGGCCTAGCTCAATCAAGAGCTAGCTATCACTCAAGAGACCGAGTCTCTCTTGTTGCTAAAAATACTGGTATCTTCGCATTGGGAGTGAATTGCAACCGTAGTTCATGTTCTTAGGCCTATTTTTCAATTATTGAAGGATGTCTAAGAAATAAATAAGAAAATTGGCTTAATGACTGATCATGTTTTGCAAAAATGTGACTCTCAAGTGGTGGAGTCACAAAGTTTCATTTCCAGACTTTGTGTGGCTTCCAATGAAGTTTTAAAGGATGTTGGAATTGCTGACCGAAGAACCGCCTATATCAAAGCCAATGAAATTGTCAACTCCCAAAAGATTGCTAAGAAGTGTAAAGATTACCAAATAGTTGTTGAAAAAAGAGTTAAAGAGATTAAAAAGGACTTTAATGTTTTTATCAACTACAAATTACGGGTATGTGCAGGATCATGATGGGCCAAAAAGTTGCAATATTATGGGTATTTGTAGGGTATGTGGCTGACGACTTTTTTTAATCCAAAATTGATGAAACGAAAAGTGTTTTTAGAGGAGATTCCCATCTTTCCACCAATATAAATTATTCTTTAATTGGAATTTAATAAATAATTATTATTTATTTTATATTAGAATTATGACTAAAGTCCTGATCTATAGGCCGATGGAAAAACATCTATAACTTTCAAATGGTATCATATTTTTTTAATTTGAAACATGCGTAACATTATATGCTTCACATACTATAGGATAAAAAAATAAAAAATAAATTTCATGAAGTTTTGACCAAGTTAAGGTGGTCGACATATGAGTTTTTTTTTTTTAAGTTTTAATAAAAATCACAATTAATTATTTACTTGGAAAATAATTACAAAAAATATGCATCACATTGGGACATGAGTCCTCTACTTATATCTAAAATATTATAAAAAAATTATCATTTTATCATGGTTAGGGTGGTCGAAGACACCTACTTCTTTTTTTCCTAAAATTTAATTACTATTGCATTGAAATTTCAAATTTTCACCAAATAGATTTTATTTATTTTTAAATAAACCTAGAAGTTTAGAAACTACATTCAATTTTCTACAGATTTTATTCTTACATATTTTTGAAATAATATAGATAACTTATTCAAATTTTTACGTCAAGTTGCCTAACACTAATTTTTTTGAACTTTTTGCCACTTAAGGGCCTATGTTTTCCATGATGATCCTGCACATACCCTTACCTCCCCTATTTTCCTAGAAGGAAATGTGCAAACTGTGGAGCAAATAAAATAGGCTATCAAATACAAGGACTAGACTACTATAGAGCTTTTGGGTTCAAGTACAGTGCGTACGACTAATGAGGTTGAGTGCGAGATTTTTTGTCTTTCTCGCCTTTACCATTACCTTGGAGTGGTTACTACTAGATGGGGGGTCATGTCTTTCAATGAATTTTTCCAACTTGATCAAGCCTACAGGCTCATTTGTAGTATGTCCTTACCCACTGAGGAAGAATGACAGGCGCAACATTCCTCCTTCAAACTTTAGGAATTTCCAGAGAGTTGGGTTCGTACCTCTGAGAGTGAAGGCCCCTGTGAGCCACTAGAATTGTGAAGTGATTTTTTCTTATTGCTCTATCCTTCCAGTTTTTGGCTTCACTTTTTTATATTTTATGGAAGTGTTCGGGATAAGGTAAGGCCTGCAAGGAAGACAGGAAATGCACCATGGGGTGGCTGCATGACTTTCCTTTATCATTTTTATTTTTGGAGGAGCACCCAAGACACCTATCGAGATGGAGAAGATTCACTGCAAAAAAATTCTTTAGAAAGAATAAGTTTCCGACAGAGTTACATGTCATCTCTCTATCAAAAGAGGACTATATCTTTTAAAGATTGATGAAACTTGTTGTTTTTCTTTGCTTGTTTCTCGGGATGGAAGCTTCCAGTCAGTGCTTCATGATGATGTGATTAGTCAGCAAGGAGTAATTGCTGAAATATCATTTTTAAAATTTGATCAGGTATTGCTCTCTTTCGTTAAAATATCTAAAAGACATTAATCTAGTAGATGAAAAGTTAATGCAAAGATCTTTTGCAGCCTAACCAAGGGCTTACAAATCAGATTGCGAGCTATCAAGTATCAATATCTGGCAACATTTACTTCTGGGTTGAGCTGGTATCTTTCTTTAATGGCTATATAAGAAAGGCGATGACACCAAAAGAAGGAGGATTTTTCCAGGAGGAACTATTTTCTTTGTACAAAGAAGTGTTTTCTATTTAGTTTTTCTTAAAGTTTCAAGAACTATTTTTTCATAAGAAAGTTATAGAACTACTTTATTCTAGAAAATTATATGTATTAAGGTTTAAACTATTGTTGGATTGGCATCCGACCTTTGTTTCAAAGTTTAGTTTAATTAAAGCATGAAATATTGAGGGGAATTTATTGAGACTATGCATGTATGGTATTTTTCATGCTTTCTTTCTTTATATTATTGTTTTGAATGAAACACTGTGTCTTGCAAGCTATATTTTGGTAGTTTAAATAGCGAATTTCTATGCTTTATTCTTGTGTTGTGGAATAGAATTTTGGGAGAATCGGACTATGTCATTGGAATTTTTCTATTTTACTTTTAAAGGCCGTTATTATTTTGTGCTATGCTGTATTAGGAGATAGAGTTTGTATTATTTTTGAAATATTGTTCTTTTACTCTAAGAAATCTTTATGTTTGATCAGACCTCAAAGAACACTTCCTACAAAAAGATTTGAAAGTCTGCATTGTCCTTAAAGTTATCCTTTGATGTTTGTTCTCTATCCAACAATGAGGGGTTATGGCGTTCTATGTCCTTTATATCAATCATAGGAATAATTTGGGTTTGAAATGCTGTAAAAGCTTTGGTGCATCGCCTTTTATGTTTTATATTTACATTTTATTTTCTACCTTATCTCAAAACCCCAAAAGAAGAGCCAAGTTTCTATTAAACACCTAGAGGTATTCAGTGAGACACAATTTGTTGCCCACTCACTAAATTTCCCATAAGATTGTCATAGAGGTGCAAGATTTGATGATCAACAATTATTTAGTGTGATTATTTTTTATTTGAATATTAGTTATGATGGTTATCACTACCGACTTTTTCAAAAAATAAAGATTTTTAATATTGAATACTTTTTATAACTAGTATTTAGTCCATAATTTTGCAAAAAAAAGAATTATTATGCATGTGATTTATGCATTTGTAGTAGTAAAATAAAATGGTGACAAGTAGAAAGGACTCAAAAGTAGTCAATTACAAAGAAATTGAAAATAAAAATGTCATTTTTTTATGAATTGTTTCTAGTAGAAATATGTTCCTTAAACTGTGTATGAACAAAATAAAAAGGACTTAGATAAAAGAAGATAATAAATGGATAGAATAAAAACTTGAATTTTTGTCCAAATAAAAACAAATATGTAAATGCATTTATTCAGGAAAAAAGCGAAAATATTATATTGATAGATTTTATACCATTTGATGAGCACAAAAAAGATTATATAGGGACAAATATCACTTAGAGAGTAAAGATATTCATAGTCCAATTGATGAATCACTCACACCATCTTTGATCTAAAATAAATAAACAAAACTTACCAAAAGAAGAATGTGATGAGATGATACAAATATTTTGCATTGTTAGAATAATTAAATTAAAAGGTATGTCTTGTTCTGTGGGAAAAGAATCATATGTTTGACTTCAAGAAATATATTTTACTATACCCATTGAAATCGAAATGGAAGCATAAAAAGTGAGTAAGTATATGTACAAAATGAATATAGATAATGTGACTAAAAATAATCAATAATATTTACAATTGGTTCACTGAACCTATTTATTGATATGCAAACATTGTATAGTTGGGGGTGATGAACATTTTTTTTGGAGCACCTGTGTTGAATGAAATGTATACACAACATGTAATGCACATAATCATCATGTGTAAAATCTGAGGCACATGTATGAGAACATTCTTTCCCTCCAATGCATGCAGTCAGAAATGCTATAAAATCCATGGAAAATAGCATGACTTGTAATTTCTTGGAAAATGCCTTGAATTTTAAAGTCATGACAAATGCCACAAATTTTATAGAATTTCCCTGCATTCTCTATAGGATAAAATAGCTCCTCTATTTCTCCATCCTTGCAATCTTAAATGTGATACGTGCTTAAAAAATATTTAACCAATGAACTGCATATCCCATGCTTACAATTATGCAGATTTCTATCTGCAAAAACAACATGCTTATAATGAAAAAATAGTGTAATGTTTATGAATTACATGGCATGTCATTCACTATACTCATATGTCTATCTCAAAAGCCAAATTCTTGGGAGAATTAAGTTCCATTGCAAAGAAAGCAAGAGAAATAATTAATAATATTTACAATTGGTTCGTTGAATCTATTTATTCATAATGGAAAATTTATATACTTACATGTACCATTGATGGTGTTTAACAAGGGCGAGCAACATTGGATGGATTTGCTAGACCATGAAACAATTTGAAATACACCAATTTTCTTGAATGTCAATTGTATCTATGCAACAATATAAAGAAAATAATATAGATATACAATAAAAGAGGTTAGCATTATATGTTGTAAATAGAGATATATAAAATAAAACATTTTGAATGCATGGAATCATGGTAAATAATTGTGTATAAGCAATGTATTGGAGAAGTTGAAAAGAGAGTTGTGGAAACAATGACAAATACAATGGATACATTAGAGTATGTTTTTGGTAGACAAGTGGATGTGAGGATTTGGGTGTCCATGTATATAAGTAGTAACAAATATATGATGATGGAAGGAAAAAGTACTAAGTCCACACCCGTTTTCCTCCCTACCATATTGGAATCATGAAGCCTCGTGGGCTTTAGCCAGACCCTCGAGCAATAAAGGCAGGCAAGGTCCATGGAAAATATGATGGACTCTTGCCATATATCACACAATAAAAAATTTGGACAATGAAAAACACAATGGATACAATAGAGTATGTTTTTTCTAGACAAGTGGATGTGAGAATTTGAGTGTCCATGTATATAAGTAGTAACAAATATATGACGATGGAAGGAAAAAGCACTAAATCCATGATCATTTTCCTCCCTACCATATTGGCATCATGAAGCCTTGTGGGATCTAGCCAAACCATCGAGCAACAAAGGTAGGAAAGGACCATGGAAAATCTCATGGACTCTTACCATATATAGAAGACTGTAATAGGCCAACCATGACAGTGTATCTGGTTTAGTTGAATGGAGCAACAAACACCATTGCCATATGCTTCTAGGGATAAACAATGTGATACAATAAAAAAATTGTTTGTCCTCTCAGAATCACATGACAACGGTGTGTGGTTGGCTTCCATAATTAGATAAACCATAATCTAGAATGATTGTAAAAGAGGAAATCTTAAATGACATTTTTTTGTGGGAAAACAATCATACATTTGATTTCAACAAAGATATTCTACTCTACCAATTGAAATAAAAAAGGAAGCATAAAATTTGAGTAAGTATATATGCAAAATCAATATATAGACAATGTGAAACTAAAAAAATTAATAATATTTATAATTGGATCACTTCACCAAATCTATTTATTGATAATGGAAAATTTTTGTACTTAGAGGCACTGTTGATGGTGTTTAAGAAGGATGAGCAGTATTGGATCGAGTTGTTGGACCATGAAAGAATTTAAAATATATAATTTACAATACACTAATTTTCTTGAATGTCTATTGTATCTATGCAACATTATAAAGGAAATAATATAGATATGAAATAAAAGAGGTTAGCATTATTTGTTGTAAATAGAAAGAGATAAAATGGAACATGTTTTGAATACATGGCATCTTGGTAAAGAATTTTCTATAAGTAATCTATTGGAGAAGTTGAAAAGAGAGTTGTGGAAAGAATGACAAATGCAATGGTTAGAATAGAGCACATTTTTAGTAGACAAGTGCATGTGAGAATTTGTGTGTCCAGGTATATAAGCAACAAAAAATATATGAGGGTGGAAGGCAAAAGCACTAAACCCATGCTCATTCTCCTCCCTACCATATTGGAATCATGAAGCCTCGCGAGCTCTAGCTAAACCCCCAAGAAAGAAATGCAGGTAAGGTCCACAAAAAATCTCATGGACTCTTATCATGTATCACATTATAACAAAGTTGGGGGAAAATAGGTATTCTCAAAAAAGATCTCTAATATCATAGTTTTTTTTTCCTATGACAGGGAACACATCAAAACACAGTTAACCTCCAGTGCATGTAGTTAGAAGTGTTACAAAATCCATGGAAAATAGAATGACTTATAATTTCTTGGAAAATGACATGAAATTTAAAGTCATCACAAATGCCATGAATTTTATAACACTTCCTTGCATTCCCTGTAGACCAAAATAGTTCCTCTGTTTCTTCATCCTCACAATTTGGAATGTCTATAGTATTTGTGCAAAATTATAAAGGAAATAATATAGATGTACAATAAAAGAGGCTAGCATTATATATTGTAAATGGGAACAAATAAAATCAAACATTTTGTATACATTGCATGCTCATAAATAATTGTGTATAAGTAATCTATTGGAGAAGCAATGGCTGTAAAAGTGGAAATCTTATATGGGAATTTTTTTGCGCGAAAAAAATCATACATTTGACTTGAAAAGAGATATTGTAGTTTACCCATTGCATAGTTATTTTTTTAGCTTATCTAAAAGATTATTTACATATAGTTGTTTGTCAAGATGGCAATTTTCCCTAAAGTTATAATAACATTTATATTATGTGAGTGTAAATGTATCCATGTATATAAGAAACAACAAATATATGAGGGTGGAAGGAAAAAGCACTAAACCTATGCTCGTTCTCCTCCCTACCATATTCGCATCATGAAGCCTCGTGGGCTCTATCCAAACCCTCAAGCAAGAAAGGTAGGTATGGCCAATGGAAAATCTCATGGACTCTTATCATTTATCACACAATAACAAAGCTAGAGAAAAACTGGGTATTGTCAAACAAGATCTCTAATATTGTAGTGTTGACAGAAAAAGGTATGCCGATAAAGAATTGGCATTATGGGGTTTGAAGATGGCTCGAGAAACATGGATAGATGGAATATATAGAAGAGTGTATAATAATTAAAAAGGTGCATATAACTCCACAAACATATATATCGGGGTGATCCCACAATACTGGTTTACAATTTTTGGCCAAATTGGACACTAAAATAATTTTTTCTAACTAAATCTTCAGTTTCAGGCACCTATAGTGGCTAAACCGTGAAGAATTTGAAGATGATGCAAACTAGTGATTTGTCACATTTTATCTGTAGATTCTAAATATATTTTTTTCAAAAAATTTGGAATTAGATTGCACTTCTTTTTCCATCTCCTTCAAAAACAAGTTTTTTTCAGTAAACAACATTTTAAAGGAGTGATGCTCACCGTATAACACATATCCTTTTTTCCATGAAGGTTAAAATTCTAATTTTTTCAAATTTAGATTTGTAACTATGATATCTAGTGCTTCCAATTGGTTACATAGTGTTTTATTGAATATTTTTTCCTTAATCATGTTTCGAAGTCAAACCAATTACAATGGAGACATAGGCAAACCATATAACGCATAATTTTTTTTGTATGTATCGAAATTCAATTTTTTTTGTTGGATCAAGGACTTCAATATCTGGTGCACTCATATTTTTCAATTTTTATTTGATAGTCTACTATTTTTCCACATGTGTAGAACAAAGAGCTTGATTTATGGTGAAAAAGCTATGTTTGATAAAACTAAAAAAATAAATACATAATAAAACCAAAAAATATTAAAATTATATTTGTTGGATAGCTTGTTCTAAGGACTACCATCATCCAGTTGGGTCTATGAAGTCTCCTCCATTTTCATCCTCAACCCGAGCTTCGAAGCGCAAAATTCTGGACTTTTTTGGTGCTTGAGGATGAGAAGGTGGGAAAGGGGGGGTTTAGGCGAACTAGGGAAGGTTCGAGCTCGAGCCCTTAGGGGTTTGCTCGAACCAGGGTTCATTTGAACACCCTTTCAAAAAATATTTTCTTTGTGTTTTTTGGTGGGAATGGTGGGACCTTGCATTTAATTGGTTTGCTTGAACCAGGGTTCATTCAAACCCCAAAAACCATTTTTTTTTGCATGGGGTCATGTTTTGCAACTTTTCCTTCCTCACTCGAATTGTAAACCACTTTTGTGGGTTTACCCATCGGTATAGATTTTATTTTGGAAGTGCTTATATTTGCATTGCATGGCTAAGATGTATGTACAAAAATGTGTTTGCAAAACATGGGCACATATAACAACCAATAACCAGAAAGGAAAAAAATATAGTCATGTACAAAATGAAAACCAGGCCAACCATGACATTGTAAATAGTTTAGTTGAATGGAGTAATATACACAATTGTCATGGGATTTTTGGGATAAAGAATGTGATGCTGCACAATCAAGAAACTGTTTGTATTTTAAGAAGCACATGACAATATTGCATGGTTTCCCTCCATAATCACATAAACCACAATCTACAATGGTTGTAAAAGGGGGAATCTTAAACAAGATTTTTTTTTGTGGGAAAACAATCATACATTTGACTTCAAAAAAGATATTCTAGTCTACCCATTGCATTTTTGCACGTGTGTATAGTTATCTTTTCAACTTATTTAAAATATTATTTACATATAGTTGTTTATCAAGATGGAAATTTACCCTTAATTTATAACAACATTTATATTATGCGAGTTTAAATGTATCTATATAAAAAATACAATTGCAATCTAAGGAAGCATATAGTAAAATTGGTCATTGAATTGAAAAGCCAACTATTACATAGATTTCCAACTGTTACATAATGAACAGTTTGGTTTGGGGAAGTGGAAAAAAGAATATCATAAAACATATTGATACAACAAAAGAAATCTATCTAACAGCTCAGATGTCAACTCAAAATTCTAGCTACATTATTTGGCACTAGATATTATACAAAAAATAGAGAAATTGTAAAAGAACTATTAGAAAAACACTTAAGAATCAGAGGTAAATGATAGATAATCGAAAACCCACATTAAACATATTGATACAAGACAAGCAGTCTATGTAAGAGTTGGCTTGTCAATTCAAAATCCCTCACAGGGAAAAATTCCTACCATTTTTCTTTCTTTTTTCGAGGCAACCAACTCCAGAACCGACAACCCATGTAAGTAGCAAGCTCCACCGTTGTCATAAACAACCCTGGGTAGTTTGTTTTAGGGAGATTTAAACATATGAGAAAAAAAGAATATCATGAAACATATTGATACAAGATTTGAGATACATTCTTTGGTAGTAGATATTGAAGACAAATAGAGAAATTATAAAATAGGTGTTAGAATAACACTTATTTGGTATTAAATATTATAGATAGAAAGGGAAATTGTATTAAATACCCTGAAATATAGATAGATACATATATATATATATATATATATATATGTATTAAATTCCTTGTTCCATATTTAAAAATATACATATAGGTAGATATATATCCATATATACAAACGAAGACCATCGTGGCTTATTTGACAATGCAACAACAATTTATATGTACATATCTATATGTAAAAAAAAGTGTATACTATCTTTATCCGTATTTATGTAGAATTTGATCTAAAAGGGGTTAGAAATAGCATATATAAGTATTATTTAGCTTGTGAGAAAATACCTAGAATACAACCATAGCATTAAATTATATAGGTTTGAGATGTTGTTAATAACAAAGCATTTAATGGAGTATGTGTAACATGTTCATAATGCCACAATGGATCTTTCAACAATGCAACTAAATCAATATATTTTCTCACACATTTCAAAGTACACTTTCCCACATTGCAACATTGAATATTGCACTTAATTCCTCCTACACCATCGTACCACAATGCCAGGATGCATTAACACTCATGCGAGAAAAAACTTACCAGTCTGCTTGAGTGTATCGAGGAAATGAACTCCACCTCCACCAACCCATGTAATTAGAAAAATACACATCATCACAAACAACCCTGGGAAGCTCACCTCACCAACGGCTGTCGGCGATTATACATTTTTGGTGCCAAGAAATTCTATTCACGACTGAGCTAACAAAAATCCCAGTGGAAATTTGAAACAAATACCCAATAGGTAAAAGCCAACTATTACATAGATTGGTTGTCTTGTATCAATATGTTTCATCATATTCTCTTGTTCTCATATGTTTGAAGCTCCATGTTACAAGTTGTTCATTGATGTAGTTGAGATCTTATATTCTTGATATCTTAACCTAGGTAAATGTTTTTGTGCATTTGATTAAGGATTGTGCCCCCATGTATTTTTTTACTTGGCATGACAATTTAGGAGTATCTTATTCTATTGTTCTTATCACAAGAATTGTTTTTAACTTTCAAATTTCTAAAATTTAGTAGATTGGTATAAACTACAAACATAACATTGACCTGGACCTTTGGATTGCTTTGAATTTCTTTTTCTTTATGTATGTTTCTTGACCTCTGGTTATTGTTCTTTTTGATCTCTGTGCATCTTTGGTGCTATATGTATTTTGTATAGCAGAAGCTCTATATAACAAATTGTTCATAGTCATAGTTTACACCTTCTATTCTCCATATGTTAAAGTTCTATTTAAAATGGGTTTTTGATCATCTGCCATTTGAGAAATTGTAAAAGAGTTGTTAGAAAAAACTTAAGAATCATAGGTAAATGACATATGATCGAAAAACCACATTAAATAGAACTTCAAGAGAGGCAGAAAAACATACCAAAGAAATTGAATGTAGGCCAACGGTTTCCATTCATCTATCATTTACATATGATTCTTAAGTGTTATCCTAACACTTCTTACAACTGTTACATAGGCTACTTTTCATGTACTAATATGTTTCATGATATTGTTTTTTCTTCATCTGTTCAAAGCTCCTTATAACAAATTGTTAACTTTCGTCGTTATTTTTTTGGGTGCAAGGAAAATATATTGATTAAGTTGCATTGTCGAAAGAGCCATTGTGGTGTTGGTTTGATAACAAACTATTGATAAAATTGTTGCCTTTAGCTCCATTATATAGCAGATTTGAGGGTTCTAAAACTATTGCGCTACAAAATTTGTAAGTCATTTTACATGCGTATTTTGCATAAATGATTTGTTTATAATATTTAATGCCAAGTAACGCAGATCAAATTTTCAATTAAGTCTGAGACGTTATACCCATTTTGCACAAATTATTGCATCATATAATTGTTGTGATAACCTTAAGAAAATATTTATCATCATAAAGAACCAGGTTTAAATATTTGATTTGGAAAGTTGAAAGATAGTTGTATAAGCATGGAGAAATGCAGTCGGTATAATATAGTATGTTGTGTATTTGTAGCACTCAATCTATGATGGTGCAAGGAAAAACCACAAAACCCATGCTCTTTCTCCTCCCTTCCATATCATCATGAAGCCTCATGGGCTCTAGCCAAACCCTCTAGCAAGAAAATTATGGAAGACCCATAAAAAATTTAATGGAGTCATATCATATATCAGACAATCGCAAAGTAGGGGAAGTTTGGGTGTTTACATATATCATTTCTTATATTATAGTATTTTTTTTGGGTTTAACAACTTTAAAAATTTGGGATGTTGATAACTTAGATCTACTTATAGATAATATTTTCCATAAGCTGAAAAGATAATTGTAGAAACATTGACAAATGTAGTGTGTACAATAAACTATGCATATCATAGTCAAGTGCATGTAAGAATTTGTGCATGCATTTATATATATAATAACAAATATATGATGGTAAAAGGAAAAAGTACAAAACCCATGCTCGTTTTCCTCCCCACCACATCGGCATCATGAAGCTTGGTGGGCTCTTGCCAAACTCCTGAGCAAGTAAAGTATGAAATGACAATGAGAAACTTCATGGAGTTTCATCATATATTACACAATGAGGAAGTTGCAAAAAACTTACGTGTTCTCATATATGATTTCCTTTTTCTAGTGGTGTTTTTGCTGTAATAACCTTAAAAAAAGGAGAATGTCGATAAAGAGTTGGGCAAGATGGAACTTGTTTGTAATGTGGATAAATATAGGAAAAGAAGAATGTATCAGAGATCTTGTTTCAAAGCAGAAGCAATTTTGTGGATGAAATACTCAGATTTAGTTAAAAAGAAGACATCAAAGAAAGATCAAAGGTTTTGGGTATGTGTAGGATCATGATGGGCCAAAAAGTGGCGATATGATGGGTATGCACAGGGTATGTCACTGATGACTTTTTTTACCCAAAATTGATGAAATGAAAAGGGTTTTTAAAGGAGATTCTCAAATTTCCACCAATATAAATTATACTTTTCTTTGAATTTAATAAACAATTATTATTCATTTACTATTCGAATTATGACTAAAGTCATGATTGATAGGTTGATTGAAAAAATCTATAGCTTTCGAAAGGTATCACATTTTTTGAATTCAAAACTTGCATCACATTCTATGCTTCACATACTATAGGATTAAAAAAAATTGAATTTCATGAAGTTTTGACCAAGTTAAGGTGGTCAAACATACAAGGATTTTATATTTTTTAAAAATTGTAATCAAAATTCATAATTAATTATTTACTTGGAAAAAATTACAAAAATATATGCATCACATTGAGACATTAGTCCTCTACTTATATCTAAAATCTTATAAAAAATATTATAATTTTACTATGGTTAGGGTGGTAAGACAGACACCTACTTATTTTTTCCCTTAAATTTAAGTACTACTACATTGAAATTTCAAATTTTCACCAAATAGATTAAAAAAAAAAAAAAACCTAGTAGTTTAAAAACTACATTCAATTTGATACAGATTCTATTCTTGCATTTTTCTGAAATAATATAGATAACTTATTCAAATTTTTACGTCAAGTTTCCTAACTCTGATTTTTCTGAATTTTTCGTCACTTAAGGGCCTATTTTTTACATGATGATCCTGTCCATACACTTTTGCTTCAAAGCATAGAATGAATATGAATAACTTTATAAAAATACATGATTTTCTTATGTACTGGAGCCTATCTATGTTGGAAGTAGAATTACTCTGAGAGGGGGAGGGGGTGAATCAAAGTAATATATTTTTAAACTTTTCTGACATGAAATGAAGATTTGAACTCTTTTTGACCTTGAACAAAATGTGACTTTAAATATGCAATGTAAAACCTGAGCTTTGAATGATTAGCATAATGACTCAATCAAATAAAACATGAATGCCAAAGAACTCATGTTAAAGCATGGTGTATATTGTTCATATAATGCTAAATGAACAACTTTTTAATGCTTTCTTTTGCAAAAAAAGTAAACTTTTAGATGACAAAAATGAACATTCAAACTTTGCACATTAACAACTAAACCATGAGCATTTAGGTAAACTTGAACAATGATAAAGTATCATAGCATTGCATGAGCTAACTCAACATAAATTACTGAAAGAAATATTATGCAAGATAGACTCAAACCACACAAAAAGAGACACAAAAATTGTCGAGTGGAAAACTCTCTTGGGGTAGAAAAACCACTCCAAAATGCCTTGTAGGCTTAATTCCAAAATTGTTTGCAATAATTTCAGAGCACCAACTCAATAATAATGTGGAGCACCAACTCCTATAATAAACTGAAGCACCCACTTCAAATTAGAAGCACCAACTTCTTTTGAAACAAAAACTGCAAGATATTGCAACCTATTAGGACCTTATAACTGCAATGATTATCTGTAGCTACAAAATCACAATAGGATACAAAATGATTTGTGAATAATTCCCAACTCAAAGTAATATGTGTAATACAACTAAAGACATATACAATATGAACCCTCTTTTCTCTTTTTAAATACAAAATGATGTCACAGTAATAAACCCTCAACAATACTCTGTTCAAAATTATATCTTCTCTCTTTCATCATCAAGTCATGGCTTTTGCCATGCATTTATACAAAGTACATAAATAGTTATCCTTTTCAAAAACCCATATCCAATAACCAAGGTTTTGATAAACTGGTAAAACAAAGTAATCAAATCATGATACCCAACATGGGTTTAAAGAATAGCCACATAAAATAAATGATACATTGATGAATGCCACTGAAATAATGAAACCCTTGAGTATAAACTCGGGTTAATTAAAACTGAGATTAGTCTTTAACAACTCTCTAATCTTCAAAAAATTTCTTAAACCATAAAACAATTATATTTGAAACCAGTATAAGATCTTCCCAACTGAAAAAGCAAATACCTATCATGGTGGCCAAAATATTACCAGCTGATTGTGCAACCTCCATAATAGTCTCACTATGCAACTCTTCATATTTCTAGCACACAAAAAAGATTGAAAACCAACTTCAAACTGTAACCTCATATCCTCCATGGTGGTGCTGTGTTTCTTCTTCAGATAAAAAAAAAACATAATGACTTTTCCCTAAGTCCTTTGCAAAGACTATTGAATGTCTTTTTACTTTATGATAATGTTTGAAGTTCGAGAGGACTTAATAATCACTTGAGATCCGACATAATTATTAACAAAATATAATGATAGATGTCGATGCACATAATAACTAATGTTACTACCACTTGAAGTTAAGTCAACTTCCTTGTGATGTGGCCGATACAAGAAACATGATAGCCACAATATACTTTGTAAATTATGCTCAATGAAAACAATAAAAAAACCGATGCATCAAGTAAGCTCAGTGTAATATAAAGTGAAGCTCGATACATAGTATGCTTAGTGTAATATGGCCGATGAAACCAACATTGTAACCATTCAAATATAGTATGCTCGACTAAGACTTGGGAAGTATTACAATGTACAAAAAGTCACTTGTGAAAAGCCTGATTATACCAAAGCAATACAAAGAATGGTTATAACATAAAGTCATCAAATATAGCATATTTTTATAAAACAACAAACCATTCTATATTCCATTGTCTCTTATTTGTGAATTGTTGGATCTCAGTTGTGATCATATAGTTTGTCCTTGATGTCAAAATATCTTTCAGTTGGTTCTCTTTAATGATCAATCTCAGGTTGAATCTATATGATTTATTATGGCACTTCTTTGATGTCTATATGATTTATTATGGTACTTCTTTGATGTCTCTTGGCTATTACAGAGAGTTGTTTGTTATGGTTCAATTTCATGGTGATGAGTTTTCTGGTTCAGGTTATGAATGCTACATCTTTGATTGAAAGAGTTTGAAAGATGGTTCTCCTTGCATATCACAGGTATTGGTTGTTTCTCTTTCAGGCTTACTCATATCGGAGTGAGAATGGTAGGATCTCACCGATCCTCTTTGAAATGTCTAAGTTTCCTATCGGAAAGACATTTCAGATGTCATGGCAATTGTATTTAAAATTCAGACTGCTTTCGGGTTATGGTATATAGTCAGGATAAGGTCTTAGCGAAGATATATTGTTTCCCCGACTAGTGCTTGTGGATGTCTATCGGCGAGACATTCATGTGGTTTCAGTGACTAAGGATGATCGTATAGGCAAAGGTTGTGGCTATCGGGGTGGTGTCTCATCGAGTTCTATATGTCTCCCAAACTTGTGCACATGGAACGGTTCGTCAACGTGAGTCAGATGGTCGGGCTAACGTCTTGCCGAATTCAAAATGTCTCGGCGACGGGTGCTCTTTGGGTTTCCTTTGGTGTAAGTTAAATCTATCGGTATGAGGTCTCAGCGATATTGGTTTGTCACACCGACCTGCACAGAAAAGAATCATATCGGCATGAGTGATCCCTTCGGCATAAGTATCCATCCTGTCTCAGCGACTCCGAATGAAAAGTTGTTTTCGGCAAGACTATGCGATATTAGAGTGTTGTCATAGCGAGCCCATAAGGTCTTGCTGACTAAGTCTAATGAGGAGCTTCTGTCGTGAGATTGGCTATGTCACAGTGACAAACAAAGGATGACAAATGACAATAAAGATGTCGTCAGCATAAACATCGAGTTGTCTCAGCGAACAGGAATGATCATGTAGGATTTTGGTAAGACTCATGAATCTTGATGTAGAGTCTCACCGAACTCGTCAAGTGTTGGTGATTGAGTCTAAAGACAGGCTTTTGGTGAGAGGGTTGTATTGTCACAACGACTCCGAGTAAATGAAGATGTTTTGGTATGACTCAAGCTGTCGTTGAGAGGTCTCCCCGACATTGGTATGCTATAGCGACCCTCATAAGATAAAAGGGTGCATCAGCAAAAGAATAATGAAGGTACAACGACATCACACAAGGGGTTTCTATCAAAGGCTCATCAGTGTGAGATTAATACTGTCTTTACGAACTCAGGTGTGCTCGGGATGTTTCAGCAAAATAGAGGATTGTCTATATAGTGTCTCCCCGACTATATATTGTCTTGGCGACTTGATATTGACAAAGACCTTCAGCACAGGTAATGGATTGTCACGGCGACAATGTGTATCAAATGTCTTTCGGTAAAACAAAGACTTGTCTATAAGATGTCTCCCAAAAAGTTGAAGGCTACAGTGACACGGGATGAAAGAATGTATTTTGGTATAACTTAAAGTACTCTCTGAGAGGTCTCTCCAATATCAAAAGGGTCTCGTCTGTAAGAAAAATGATTTGTCATGGCGACATGATTAATCTCGTGGTCTTTTGGTAAGACACTAAATGATGTACAAGAGGTCTTCCTGACTTATCTAAGTCTCAGCGATGGGAAAGAAAATAGCATTTGGCTCTCAGTGTAACATTATGAATTCGACATGACATCTCTCCAACTCTTGTGTCTCAGCGACTGAAACATAAAAGGTCTTCGATATGGTTTCTCCCCGACGATAGAAAGTCATGGTGACACACAGGGACAAAGGAACAATCAAAGTTATAATTTCCTTTCGACATACTTGTCTGGATGACTTAGCGAACATTTAACAAACTCTGATTCTGTGACCGACATGTGATTTTCTAAATATAGTTGCATACAAACTTTTTTGGTTGGTATCGAATCTCTAGCAAGGTATTCTTTAAGATTTCAGAGGATATGTTTTTCTATTTGTGGGTTGTCATGACTTTAATGAAAATCCTTTAGTTACAATTTGAAATCTCTTGATTCAGCACAGAAATTAAAAGCTTTATGGATATGCATTACTCTGATTTTTACCATCATCTACAGATCATCATTATCCAGCTTTAGATTCTAAAAATAGCAAGAGAGTTTCAGAATCTTGTGAAAAATGCTTGTTGAAGATTTCTTGATAATAGACATACTTGAAATGTATAAATAAACCTGTGTTGAAAACATAAAATGTTGGTGATTGTAATTCTCTGGTTGTAATCCTTAGGGTATATTGTAGACATGAGAACAGAGAAATATGAGCTTAACTATAAACAGAGTGATCCTCTGATATATTATGATTGTAATTCTGTAATCTGTGTAAGGGGTTGGTGCTCCTTGAGATTGGTGTCTCTAAATGAGGGGTTGGCGCTCCTTGAGATTGGTGTCTCTAAAATGAGGGTTTGGTAATCCTTGTGTTGGTGCTAAGAAATTGGCCTATAAGGCATTGTTAAAAGTGGTTTTGAAGATTAAGCCAGTAAGGAAATTTAGGAGTGGTTTTTCTACCCTAGGAGGGTTTTCCACTCGACAAATATTTTGTATCTTTGTTCTTCTGTGTGCTCACTACTTTTATGTGTTGATTGTTGTTCTCAATTCTATTTATGAATGATTACATTCAACTCATGAATGCATTAATAAGAATAATATTGAGATCTAATCTGAGCTGTGTTTTGGGAAATGCAAGATATCTCACTCAAATCATATTTTCATAAGTTGTCTAAAAGACTGAGTTTTTGTTGTCATATCTTTGTGCTTTCAAATGAGATTACTCTACACTATTGTTGAAAGAAAGGGAAATCCGATTGTAAAATCTTGGTCGAAGTTTGAAAAAGTGTAGACACTGATTCACCCCCCCCTCTAAGTGTCTGTCCATAACTCCAACAATTGGTATTAGAGCATAGGGACCTCTGATAGGTCTAAACCACCTAGGATTGTTCCTAGTGTCTTGGAGTAGTTTGGTTAATATGGGAAAGAATAGAAGGAATAAGGGAAAAATATGTTCTCCGCAAAATAATATTCATCATGCTCAACCTGAATCTAGTATAAGGAATAACGAGGAAGAGTTAATAAACAATAGCTCTGAAATGGTAGTGTATCCTAGATCTGGAACTCCTCAGTTCGAAGGAACAAACTTTACTATATGGAAACATAGGATGGAAACATACTTACATTCTTTAGGATTTGAAGTGTGGGAAGTAGTAGAAAATGGTTGTACTACATATACAACATCTCCTTCCTCTCTTGAGGAGATGAAAGCTCTTGAATTCAACGAAAGAGCTATAAATGCTATTCTTAATAACTTGCCAAATGAACTCGTTACAAAAGTCATTCATTACAACAGTGCTAAGGAAGTTTGGGACAAGTTGACTGAAATGAATTAGAATAGTGAGTTACAAGAGGAGATATCATTTGATACTAAAATAAGTTGGGAAGCATCTGAGAGTGAAGAAGGTGTAAACCTTTATAATTTAGAAAAGAAATCAAGGGAGATCATTAATGAATATTTAGATGATCAAGAAACTTGTGTAAAAGTAGATCAATCTTTGGGTGAAGCTAACTCTGAACAAGAATATGACGAATCAGAAAGTGAGGTTGATTTGGAAGGTGAACTCCTATGTGCCTTAGATACTATTAAGCAGCTTAGAAAAGAAAACATGTTTTTAACAAGATAGCTTTAGCAAAAAGAGAGTCCGGGAGTCAAGTTCAAAGACAAGGATGAGTTCTGTAATAATCTAGAAAATGAGATTGATTCTTTAAAGAAATGTTATGATAATGATACCTTGTTAAAAGAACTAACTCTTAAGGATGATATGATTATTATTTAGAAAATTGAAATTGAAGAATATAAGAGGATTGCAGATGTTGTGAGTTCTGATTTGGGGATTAAAAAGATTGTTTGTCTAAAACTTGAAGAAGTAGTTGCTTTAAGAAAAGAGCTTGAAAGTTTCAATGGTCAATCTGGTAAAATTCAAAAATTTGATCATAGTACTAATATATTGAATGAGATGTTGGGCAGGAAAAAGCATTCTAAAGATCCTACAGGAGATGGATATGAGGTTGGACAAAGCTCTGCAGACAAATCTAAACATCAAACAGTGTTTACTACTTCAGATGGAAAGAAGTTTACAGCCAAGCAAACACCAAGAATGAAGGTTGATCTTGGTTATAGTATTGCTGCATCAAAGGATAACATTGACACTAGAAGACAATATAAAGGTATTCATAGAGAAAGGAAAAATGTCTTCAGACCTTCACATCCTTGGCATGATCATTCATTCAGGTATAATCATTCTTTCCAAGGATATTTTTATGTTTGTAATGACTATGGTCATAAGGCAATTGATTGCATAAGATGGTCAAATAAGAATCATTCTAATGTGCCTAGAAATGAGGATGTGGTGTGTTACAACTGTAACAACTTTGGTCACTTGAAAAGAGACTGTAGAATAAGTACAAGTGATAATATTGTAGGGAACAATGCTGGAAAAGTTTGTAGGAAGTCCTCTATTTCTCAGAACAATCACAAATTCATTTGTTTCCGATGTAATAATATTCAACATAAAGTATAGCAATGCAGATTCAATAGAAAGACAGGTACTTTAAGCAAACAAGTGAAAAAGTCTTCATTGGAGTGGAAAAGAAAGAACAATCAAGATGACAAGAAGAACAATAAAGATGCTTCTGAGAAAAATCCTTGTGCACTCGTTGCACAAGTGTTGCCTTATAGGTCTTGAGAAGAAGCAAAGACTCAGGGGGAGTCTATTATGGTAATATATTTTACCCCTATGGAGTCTAGAATGAGGTATGACATCTTGCATTTGATTTTGGTGGTATAAGATGTTAAGAAATGTTTTTGCTTGGTCTAATGGTTGATAGTTTTTAGAAGTTTTTGAAATGACTGTGCACTTTGTTCTTAAATGAACTTTTTGGATGCTTGAGCTTTGGAAATATTGGTATGTCCTTATGACATCTTTGAGCGGTGTGGAGATATATAGATGAGTTCCTGTTATGTCTCTAAAAAGAAGGTTGGAAGAGTCTAATAATAATCACATAGTAGTATGTGTGTTCTCTTTGTGCACGGTATGATGAGAGGAAGTCTTTAAAGACTATACATAGGTTGAGTGATTGTTTCTTTTGATCAAGATGATGCTGTGCTAGTCGAGTTACCTGAGTTATAATGTATTAATATTTGCACCCGATCTGTCTTGAAGTTCTTGTCTTTTGCAGCACTAAACTTTTTATGTTTGATTGCCTTAAGGAAGATCAAACATGTTGAAGCTACAGTGATTTCTTAAGAGAAAGGATGGTTGTGCAAATTTGATGCTAATATATGGAAAGAAAAGAGTAGTGATGCTGAGTCTGGTATATGGTGAACAAGTTGTAAGTTGTGACTGAGGTTTCTTGTGCTGAGAAGAGGTTGGTTGTTTGTGCTCAATTTCTGGTATTGCTAGATTGCAGTTAATCTAAATGTGGAGACATACAGAAGCTGAGCTAAGATTGTGTGCTGAATGAAGATACTTACAATGTCTTTTGTAAGATGATATGAAAGAATTGAGTGTTGTGTGTGAAAGTGAGTGCAAGTTATATATATATGAAAGCTGCTTGAATTCATGTTTTGATAAAAACAAAAGGAGAAAGCTTTGCTGTGCTACCTAGAAGACAAATTATCTGCATGATGTTATTAAGTTTCTGATTTAGAGGTGGGACTTATTCTACAAGTTGTTACTGCTGATTTCTCTTATAATTTCTGTGCATTTGAAAAGAGTGAAGTTATGTTGTTACAAAATGATGCTCTATCTTGCATTGGTAATGTGAAGCTACACAATATGTCTGCTGCACTATTGCTCTTTTTGTAGCCTATTCTTATGGTACTTGGCTGGCTTCTCAGTTGTGTTTTATGGAATTGCACATTCTTCTCCTCTATCCTTTGTCATTGAGGCAAAAAGAGGGAGAGTCATTTGTGTTTTACCATCAAGAACAAAGGGGGAGTTTGTTGGATCTCAGTTGTGATCATATAGTTTGTCCTTGATGTCAAAATCTCTTTCAGTTGGTTCTCTTTGATGATCATTCTCAGGTTGAATCTATATGGTTTATTATGGCTGTTCTTTGATGTCTATATGATTTATTATGGCACTTCTTTGATGTCTCTTGGCTATTACAGAGAGTTATTTGTTATGGTTCAATTTCATGGTGATGAGTTTTCTGGTTCAGGTTATGAATGCTACATCTTTGACTAATAGAGTTTGAAAGATGGTTCTCCTTACATATCACAGGTATTGGTTGTTTCTCTTTCGGGCTTACTCATATCGGAGTGAGAATGGCAGGATCTCACTGATCCTCTTTGAAATGTCTGAGTTGCCTATCAACAAGAATTTTTAGATGTCATGGCAATTCTATTTAACATTCAGACTGCTTTCAGCTTATGGTATACAGTCAGGATCAGGTCTTAGCAAAGATATATTGTTTCCCTGACTTGTGCTTTTGGATGTCTATTGGTGAGACATTCACGTGGTTTCGGCGACTAAGGATGATCGTATCAGCAAAGGTTGTGTCTATCGGGGTGGTGTCTCACCGAGTTCTATATGTCTCCCCAACTTGTGCACATGGAACGGTTCATCGGTGTGAGTCAGTTGGTCGGGCTAACGTCTTGCTGAATTCAAAATGTCTCAGTGATGGGTGCTCTTTGGGTTTCTTTCGGTGTAAGTTAAATCTCTCGGTATGAGGTCTCAACAATATTGGTTTGTCACACCGACCAACACAGAAAAGAATCATATCGGAATGAGTGATCCCTTCGGCATAAGTATCCATCCTATCTCAGCGACTCCGAATGAAAAGTTGTTTTCGATAGGACTATGCGATATCAGAGTGTTGTCATAGCGAGCTCGTAAGGTCTTGCTGACTAAGTCTTATGAGGAGCTTTCAACGTGAGATTGGTTATGTCACAGTGACAAAGAGAGGATTACAAATGACAATAAAGATGTCGTCGGCATAAGCATCGAGTTGTCTCGGCGAACAGGAATGATCACCTACGATTTCGGTAAGATTCATGAATCTCGATGTAGAGTCTCAGCGAACCCGTCAAGTCTTGGTGACTAAGTGTAAAGAAAGGCTTTTGGTGAGAGGGTTGTATTGTCACAGCGACTCCGAGTAAATGAAGATGTTTCAGTATGACTCAAACTATCGTCGAGAGGTCTCCCCGACATTGGTATGCTATAGCGACCCTCATAAGATAAAAGGGTGCATCGGTGAAAGAATCATGAAGCTACAACGACATCACACAAGGGGTTTCTATCAAAGGCTCATCAGTGTGAGATTAATACTGTCTTGGCAAACTAAGGTGTGCTCGAGATGTTTCTAAAAAATAGAGGACTGTCTATATAGTGTCTCCCCAACTATATATTGTCTTTGCGACTTGATATTGACAAAGACCTTTGGCATAGGTAATGAATTGTCACAACGATAATGTGTATCGAATGTCTTTCGGTAAAACAAACACCTGTCTACAAGATGTCTCCCTGAAAGTTGAAGGCTGCAGCGACACAGGATGAAAGGATGTATTTCAGTATAACTTAAAGTACTCTCTAAGAGGTCTCTCCGATATCAAAAGGCTACAACGATAGTGAATGGAAATCAAAAGGGTCCCGTCAGTAAGAAAAATGATTTGTCATGGTGACAGGATTAATCTCGTGGTCTTTCGGTAAGACACTGAATGATCTACAAGAGGTCTTCCCGACTTCACTAAGTCTCAGCGATTGGAAAGAAAATAGCGTTTGGCTCTCGGTGTAACATTATAAAGTTGACATGACATCTCTCCGACTCTTATGTCTCAGCGAATGAAACATAAAAGGTCTTCGATATGGTTTCTCCCCGATGACAGAAAGTCATGGCGACACACAAGGACAAAGGAATGATCAGTGTTATAATTGCATTTTGCCATACTTGTCAGGATGACTCAGCGAACATTTAACAAACTCTTATTCTGTGACCGACATGTGATTTTCTAAATATAGTTGCATACGGACTTCTTTGTTTGGTATCGAATCTCTGGCAAGGGATTCTCTGAGATTTCAAAGGATATGTTTTTTTGTTTGTGGGCTGTCATGACTCTAATGAAAATCCTTCAGTTACAATTTGAAATCTCCTGATTCAGCACAGAAATTAAAAGCTTTATGGATATGCATTACTATGATTTTTACCATCATCTACAGATCATCATTATCCAGCTTTAGATTCTAAAAATAGCAAGAGAGTTTCAGAATCTTGCACGAAAAATGCTTGTTGAAGATTTCTTGATAACAGACATACTTGAAATGTATAAATAAACCTGTGTTGAAAATAGAAAATGTTGGTGATTGTAATTCTCTAGTTGTAATCCTTAGGGTATATTGTAGACGTGAGAATAGAGAAATATGAGCTTAACTATAAACAGAGTGATCCTCTTATATATTATGATTGTAATTCTATAATCTGTGTAAGGGGTTGGTGCTCCTTGAGATTGGTGTCTCTAAATGAGGGGTTGGCACTACTTGAGATTGGTGTCTCTAAAATGAGGGTTTGGTGATCCTTGAGTTGGTGCTCAGAAATTGGCCTCTCAGGCATTGTTAAAAGTGGTTTTGAATATTAAGCCAGTAAGGAAGTTTAGGTGTGGTTTTTCTACCCTAGGTGGGTTTTCCACTTGGCAAATCTTTTGTATCTTTGTTCTTCTATGTGCTCACTGCTTTTCTGTGTTGATTGTTGTTTCAGTTCATATTTGGGTTTATTGTTGTTCTCAATTCTATTTATGAATGATTACATTCAACTCATGAATGCATTAATCAGAATAATATTGAGATCAAATTTGAGCTATGTTTTGGGAAATGCAAGATATCTCACTCAAATCATGTTTTCATAAGTTGTCTAAAAGACTGAGTTTATTTTGTCATATCTTTGTGCTTTCAAATGAGATTACTCTACACTATTGTTGAAAGAAAAGGAAATCCGATTGTAAAATGTTGGTCGAAGTTTGAAAAAGTGTAGACACTGATTCACCCCCCCTCTCAGTGTCTATCCATAACTCCAACAATTGGTATCAGAGCATAGGGTCCTCTGACAGGTCTAAACCTCCTAGGATTGTTCCTGGTGTCTTGGAATAGTTTGGTTAATATGGGAAAGAACATAAGGAATAAGGGAAAAATATGTTCTTAGCAAAATGCTATTCATCATTCTCAACCTGAATCTAGTATAAGGAATAATGAGGAAGAGTTAATAAACAGTAGCTCTGAAATGGTATTGTATCGTAGATCTAGAACTCCTTAGTTCGAAGGAACAAACGTTATTATATGGAAACATAGGATGGAAACATACTTACATTCTTTAGGATCTGAAGTGTGGGAAGCAGTAGAAAAGGGTTGTACTACATTTGCAACATCTCCTTCCTCTCTTGAGGAGATGAAAGCTCTGGAATTCAATACCAGAGCTATAAATGATATTCTTAATAACTTTCCAAATGAACTCATTACAAAAGTCATTCATTACAGCAGTGCTAAGGAAGTTTGGGACAAGTTGACTGAAATGAATTAGAATAGTGAGTTACAAGAGGAGATATCTTTTGATACTGAAATAAGTTGTGAAACATCTGAGATTGAAGAAGGTGTAAACCTTTATAATTTAGAAAAGAAGTCTAGGGAGATGATTAATGAATATTTAGATTATCAAGAAACTTGTGTAAAAGTAGATCAATCTTTGGGTGAAGTTAACTCTGAACAAGAATATGATGAATTAGAAAGTGAGGTTGATTTGGAAGGTGAACTCCTATGTGCCTTAGATACTATTAAGCAACTTAGAAAAGAAAACAAGTTTTTAACAAGACAGCTTCAACAAAAAGAGAGTATGGGAGTCATGTCGAAAGACAAGGATGAGTTTTGTAATAATCTAGAAAATGAGATTGATTCTTTAAAGAAATGTTATGATAATGATACCTTGTTAAAAGAACTAACTCTTAAGGATGATATGCTTATTATTTAGAAAATTGAAATTGAAGAATATAAGAGGATTGCAGATGTTGTGAGTTCTGATTTGGAGATTAAAAAGATTGTTTGTCTAAAATTTGAAGAAGTAGTTGCTTTAAGAAAAGAGCTTGAAAGTTTCAATGGTCAATTTGGTAAAATTTAAAAATTTGATCATAGTACTAATATATTAAATGAGATGTTGGGCAGGAAAAAGCATTCTAAAGATCCTACAGGAGTTGGATATGAGGTTGGACAAAGCTCTGCAGACAAATCTAAACATCAAACAGTGTTTACTACTTCAAATGGAAAGAAGTTTATAGCCAAGCTAACACCAAGAATGAATGTTGATCTTGGTTACAATATTGCTGCATCAAAGGATAACATTGACACTAGAAGACAATATAAAGGTATTCATAGAGAAAGGAAAAATGTCTTCAGACCTTCACATCCTTGGAATAATCATTCATTCAGGTATAATCATTCTTTCCAAGGATATTGTTATGTTTGTAATGACTATGGTCATAAGGCAATTGACTGCATAAGATGGTCAAATAATAATCATTCTAGTGTCCCTAGAAATGAGGATGTGGTGTGTTACAACTGTAACAACTTTGGTCACTTGAAAAGAGACTGTAGAATAAGTACAAGTGATAAAATTGTAGGCAAGAATGTTGGAAAAGTCTGTAGGAATTCCTCTATTTCTCAGAACAATGACAAAGTCATTTGTTTTAGATGTAATAATATTGGACATAAAGTATAGCAATGCAGATTCAATAGAAAGATAGGTACTTTAAGCAAACAAGTGAAAAATTCTTCATTGGAGTGGAAAAGAAAGAACAATCAAGATGACAAGAAGAACAATAAAGATTCTTCTAAGAATAATCCTTGTGCACTCGTTGCACAAGTGTTTCCTTCTAGGTCTTGAGAAGAAGCAAAGACTCAGGGGGAGTCTATTATGGTAATATATTTTACCACTATGGAGTCTAGAATGAGGTATGACATCTTGCATTTGCTTTTGGTGGTATAAGATGTTAAGAAATGTTTTTTCTTGGTCTAATGGTTGATAGTTTTCAGAAGTTTTCGAAATGACTGTGCACTTTGTTCTTAAATGAACTTTTTGGATGCTTGAGCTTTGGAAATACTGGTATGTCCTTGTGACATCTTTGAGCAGTGTGGAGATATATAGATGAGTTCCTGTTATGTCTCTAAAAAGAAGGTTGCAAGAGTCTGATAATAATCACACAGTAGTATGTGTGTTCTCTTTGTGCACGGTATGATGAGAGGAAGTCTGTAAAGACTATACATAGGTTGAGGGATTGTTTCTTTTGATCAAGATGATGTTGTGCTGGTGGAGTTACCTAAGTTATAATGTATTAATCTTTGCACCTGATCTGTCTTGAAGTTTTTGTCTTTTGCAGTACTAATTTTTTATGTTTGAGTGCCTTAAGGAAGATCAAACATGTTGAAGCTACAGTGATTTCTTAAGAGAAAGGATGGTTGTGCAAATCTGATGCTAATATATGGAAAGAAAAGAGTAGTGATGCTGAGTCTGGTATATGGTGAACAAGCTATAAGTTGTGACTGAGGTTACTTGTGCTGAGAAGAGGTTGGTTGTTTGTGCTCAATTTCTGGTATTGCTAGATTGCAGTTAATCTAAATGTGGAGACATACAGAAGCTGAGTTAAGATTGTGTGTTGAATGAAGGTACTTGCAATGTCTTTTGCAAGATGATATAAAATTGAGTGTTGTGTGTGAAAGTGAGTGCAAGTTATATATATATATATATATATATATATATATATATATATATATATATATATATATATATATATATATATATATATATATATATATATATATATATATGAAAGTTGCTTGAATTCATCTTTTGATAAAAACAAAAGGAGAAAGCTTTGGTGTGCTGCCTTGAAGAAAGATTTGCTGCATGATGTTATTAAGTTTCTGATTTTGAAGTTGGACTTATTGCACAAGTTGTTACTGCTGATTTCTCTGATAATTTCTGTGCATTTGAAGTGAGTGAAGTTGTGTTGTTACAAAATGATGCTCTATCTTGCATTGGTAATGTGAAGTTATACAATATGTTTGCTGCACTATTGCTCTTTTTGCAGCCTATTCTTATGGTACTTGGTTGGCTTCTCAGTTGTGTTTTCTGGCATTGCACATTCTTCTCCTCTATCCTTTGTCATTGAGGCAAAAAGGGGGAGAGTCATTTGTGTTTTGCCATCAAGGACAAAGGGGGATTTTGTTGGATCTCAGTTGTGATCATATAGTTTGTCCTTGATGTCAAAATCTCTTTCATTTGGTTCTCTTTGATGATCAGTCTCAGGTTGAATCTATATGATTTATTATGGCACTTCTTTGATGTCTCTTGGCTATTACAGAGAGTTATTTGTTATGGTTGAATTTCATGGTGATGAGTTTTCTGGCTCAAGTTGTGAATGCTACATCTTTGACTGATAGAGTTTGAAAGATTGTTCTCCTTGCATATCACAGGTATTGGTTGTTTCTCTTTCGGGCTTACTCATATCGGAGTGAGAATGGCAGGATCTCACCGATCCTCTTTGAACTGTCTGAGTTGCCTATTGGGAATACATTTCAGATGTCACAGTGATTGTATTTAACATTCAGACTGCTTTTGGCTTATGGTATACAGTCGGGATAAGGTCTTAGCGAAGATATATTGTTTCCCCGACTAGTGCTTGTGGATGTCTATCGGCAAGATATTCACGTGGTTTCGGTGACTAAGTATGATCGTATCGGCAAAGGTTGTGGCTATCGGGGTGGTGTCTCACCGAGTTCTATATGTCTCCCTGACTTGTGCATATGGAACGGTTCATCAGCGTGAGTGAGATGGTCATGCTAACGTCTTGCCGAATTCAAAATGTCTCGGCAACGGGTGCTCTTTGGGTTTCCTTTGGTGTAAGTTAAATCTCTCGGTATGAGGTCTCAGCAATATTAGTTTGTCACACCAACCGACATAGAAAAGAATCATAGCGGCATGAGTGATCCCTTCAGCATAAGTATCCATCCTGTCTCAGTGACTCCGAATGAAAAGTTGTTTTCGGCAGGACTATGCGATATCAGAGTGTTGTCATAGTGAGCCCATAAGGTCTTGCCAACTAAGTCTTATGATTAGCTTTCGGCGTGAGATTGGTTATGTCATAGCAACAAATAGAGGATGAAAAATGACAATAAAGATGTCGTCGACATAAGCATCGAGTTGTCTCGACAAATAGGAATGATCATATGGGATTTCGGTCAAACTCATGAATCTCGATGTAGAGTCTTAGTGAACCCGTCAAGTCTTGGTGACTGAGTCTAAAGGCAGGCTTTCGGTGAGAGCGTTGTATTGTCATAGCAACTCTGAGTAAATGAAGATTTTTTGGTATGACTCAAGCTGTTGTCGAGAGGTCTCTCGACATTGGTATGCTATAGCAACCCTCATAAGATAAAAGGGTGCATTGGCTAAAGAATCATGAAGCTACAATGACATCACACAAGGGGTTTCTATCAAAGGCTCATTGGTGTGAGATTAATACTGTCTTGGTGAACTAAGGTGTGCTCGAGATGTTTCGGAAAAACAGAGGACTGTCTATATAGTGTCTCCCCATCTATATATTGTCTTGGCGACTTGATATTGACAAAGACCTTTGGCACATGTAATGGATTGTCATGGCGATAATGTGTATCGAATGTCTTTCGATAAAACAAAGACCTGTCTACAAGATATCTCCCCAAAATTTGAAGGCTACAGCGACACGGGATGAAAGGATGTATTTCGGTATAACTTAAAGTACTCTCTGAGAGGTCTCTCTGATATCAAAAGGCTATAGTGATAGTGAATGGAAATCAAAAGGGTCTCGTCGGTAAGAAAAACAATTTGTCACTGCGATAGGATTAATCTCGTGGTCTTTCGGTAAGACACTGAATGATCTACAAGAGGTCTTCCCAACTTCACTAAGTCTTAGCGATTGGAAAGAAAATAGTGTTTGGCTCTCAGTGTAACATTATGAATTCGACATGACATCTCTTCGACTCTTGTGTCCTAGCGACTGAGACATAAAAGGTCTTCGATATGGTTTCTCCCCGACGGCAGAAAGTCATGTTAACACACAGGGACAAAGGAACAATCAATGTTATAATTTCCTTTCGGCATACTTGTCTAGATGACTCAATGAACATTTAACAAACTCTGATTCTGTGATGGACATGTGATTTTCTAAATATAGTTGCATACAGACTTCTTTGGTTGGTATCGAATCTCTGGCAAGGTATTCTCTGAGATTTCAGAGGATATGTTTTTCTGTTTGTGGGCTGTCATGACTCTGATGAAAATCCTTCAGTTACAATTTGAAATCTCCTGATTCAGCGCAGAAATTAAAAGGTTTATGGATATGGATTATTCTGATTTTTACCATCATCTACAGATCATCATTATCCAGCTTTAGATTCTAAAAATAGCAAGAGAGTTTCAGAATCTTTTGAAAAATGCTTGTTGAAGATTTCTTGATAACAAACATACTTGAAATGTATAAATAAACCTGTGTTGAAAACATAAAATGTTGGTGATTGTAATTCTCTGGTCGTAATCCTTAGGGTATATTGTAGACATGAGAAAAGAGAAATATGAGCTTAACTATAAACAGAGTGATCCTCTAATATATTATGATTGTAATTCTGTAATCTGTGTAAGGGGTTGGTGCTCCTTGAGATTGGTGTCTCTAAATAAGGGGTTGGCGCTCCTTGAGATTGGTGTCTCTAAAATGTGGGTTTGGTGATCCTTGAGTTGGTGCTAAGAAATTGGCCTATAAGGCATTGTTAAAAGTGGTTTTGAAGATTAAGCCAGTAAGGGAGTTTAGGAGTGGTTTTTCTACCCTAGGAGGGTTTTCCACTCGACAAATCTTTTGTATCTTTGTTCTTCTATGTGCTCACTACTTTTCTGTGTTGATTGTTGTTCTCAATTCTATTTATGAATGATTACATTCAACTCATGAATGCATTAATCAGAATAATATTGAGATCTAATTTGAGCTATGTTTTGGGAAATTCAAGATATCTCACTCAAATCATGTTTTCATAAGTTGTCTAAAAGACTGAGTTTATGTTGTCATATCTTTGTTCTTTCAAATGAGATTACTCTACACTATTGTTAAAAGAAAGGGAAATCCGTTTGTAAAATCTTGGTCAAAGTTTTGAAAAGTGTAGAAACTGATTCACCCCCCCTCTTCTCAGTGTCTGTCCATAACTCCAACATGAATGTCATCATGTAAATCATCAAAGTGCAAATGTTAGAGAATTTCCTTTGTGAAGTATATCATGCACGAAACCTGTAACTGCTATTAGCATGTAAAAAGAATGAAACCATCCAACATATGACCGTATGAATGGAAAACCTGTAGATGCTTGCAGCTCAAATATCCATGAAGTAATGATTGCCAAGTTATATGCCAACCACATGAAAACATGTACAAATTGATCCACCAAACTTATCGAACCTGTATGAAATAATAACTCTACTAAACAAATATAGAGCCTCTGCACATGAATCCAATAATCAGTACCACAAGATAATCATTGAATATGCCAAATCCATAATCAATCAGTTTTAACATTAAGGACAAATAACACAAAAGAGAAGTCAACAAACTCCCCCTTTGTCCTTGATGGCAAAAACTGAGCCATCTGAAATAAAGTACCAACCAACAACCGATTCCAAAAGCTCATATTTCTCCCCCTTTTTGTCTCAAGGACAAAGGATAATCAATGAAATACCAAAAAATAGTAACTAAACCAGCTGAAAATAGAGCAATGAAGGAAAAAATAAACCATGAAAGAAAAAAGGAGCTACTAGGAGAGCTAAAAACTTCCCCCTAAAGCAATGATAGAACATTTAAAAGAAAGTAGGGATTGAGAGATAACTCCCAATCTAGACCGAAGTCTTTCAAATACCTCTTTAGCCAAATGCTTAGTGAAGATATCTACCACTTGTGCTTGTGTAGGTACATATTGCACAGTAACCTCATTAGCCAAAATGTTTTCCCTCAGAAAATGAAATTTAATTGCAATATGTTTAGTCCTTGAGTGCATAACAGGATTCTTTGATAAATTAATTGCACTAGAGTTATCACAAAAGGCAGAAATAGGTTTAGAAACAACAATACCTATGTCTAAAAGTGTCTGAGCCATCCAAAGAAGTTGAGTGTAGCAATATCTAGTTGCAATATATTTAGCTTCTGCTATTGATAATGAGACTGAATCTTGCTTTTTTCTATGCCAAGCAACAAGACAATCACCAAGATAAAATGCCACACCACTTGTGCTTTTTATATCATCAAAACAACTAGGCCAATCAACATCAATAAAAGCCATTAAAGTAAAGTCATTATTCCTAGGATACCAAAGACTAAAATCAAGAGTACCCTAGATATACTTGAATATTCTTTTTATAGTAGTAAGATGAGACTGTTTTGTTGTAGATTGGAATCTAGAGACCATACAAACAACTTGGATTAAATTTGGTCTAGAGGCAGTTAAGTATAACAAGTTGCCAATCATTGATCTATACTCAGATTGATCAACATCAGGAGAATCATCAGTTTTAGACAACTTATAGCCAGTCACCATTGGTGTACCTATTGAACGACGACCATCCATTTGAAACCTTTTCAACATTTCTTTTGCATATTTTTTTTTGTGACAAAAATATTCCTTGTTCAAGCTATAAATCTCAGAGGCCAAGAAAGAATGTTAGTTCCCCTAACATTGACATTTCAAATTTGGATTCCATAATATTTGAAAACTTTTTAGATAAGGCATCATTGTTGCAGCCAAAGATTATGTCATCTACATATACCTCAACAACCAAAATATCATTACCTTCATGTTTAACATAAAGATTGATGTCCACACCACCTCTTTTGAATCCATTTATTGTTAAGTGTGCATCCAATCTAGAATACCAAGATCTAGGAGCTTTTTTTAAACCATATAAAGCCTTTTTTTAACCTGTAAACATGATTAGGCTTATCGTGTACAACAAACCCTTCAGACTGTTCCATAAAAACTTCCTCATCTAAATATCCATTTAGAAAAGTAGTTTTGACATTCATTTGATATACTTAAAAAATTTTAAAACAAGAATATGCAAAAAATATTCTAATGGATTCAATTCTAGCTATAGGTGCATAAGTTTCACCAAAATCAATACCTTCTTGTTGTGCATATCCTTTGCACACAAACCGTGCTTTGTTTCTAACCACTTTACTAGATTCATCCAATTTATTTCTAAAAACCCACTTGCCACCTATGACATTCTTGTCATTAGGTCTTGGGACTAATTCCCAAGTCTTATTCTTTTCAATTTGACTAATTTCTTCCTCCATTTCCTTCAACCAGCAATCATCATTTAAGGCATCAATGACATTTTTAGGCTCAAATTCAGTTATCAAACAAAAATTTTCATCAATTTGTGCTTGCTCATCAACTTTTGCTCTTCTTCTTGTTAAAACTCCTACATTTTTATCTCCAATTATTAGATCTTGAGGATTATTTCTCATAACAATCTTAGGTGTTTTTGGATGTATTACTTTAGAACTTGAGTCATCCTCATGTTGTGAATCAACTACTTTAGTAGATTTAGGAGTGATATCAAAATCTTCCATAACCTCCTCTTCATCATCCTACACATGATCAGAATCTAGGAGCAATCTTTCATCAAATTTGACATTAATTGATTTAACAATCTTATTCAACCTTTTATTAAAATATTTATAGGCTTTTCTATGAGTAGAATATCCTAAAAAGATACCTTCATTAGATTTAGACTGAAATCTTCCTAAGTTTTCATCATCTCTTTTAATAAAACACTTGTAGCCAAATATTCTGAAGTAATTAATAGAGGTAGATTTACCATACCAAATCTCATATGGACTAAAATTGGATTTCACTCTTATTTGTACTCTATTTAGAATGTAAACAGTTGTATGAACAACTTCTTTCTAGTACATATCTGACAGTTTGGCTTCATCTAACATTATTCTAGCCATTTCTTTCACTGTTTTGTTTTTCCTCTCCACAACCCCATTCTGTTGAGGTGTCCTTGCAACAACATATTGCCTTTTTATGCCATGTTGCTCACAATAATCAATGAATTCTTGATATGTAAATTCACCTCCTTTGTCTGATCTTAAGTATTTAAGTTTCATATCAGACTCTTTCTCAACCATCTTACAAAAGATTTTAAATATGTGAAAATCTTCAGATTTATTTTTGAGAAAGGTTACCCAAACCATCCTTGTGTAGTCATCTACAAATAACATGAAGTATTTTTCACCATTTATTGACCCAGTCCTAGTAGGACCACAAAGATCAGTGTGTACAAGTTGTAATGGCTTAGTAGAATAATTTTATTTATATTTAAAGCTCACCTTAGTTTGTTTTCCTTTGAGACTTTCTTTGCAAACTATATTTTTTGGTTTACTCAATACAGGAAAACCTCTCACATTCTGATTTTTACTTACTCTAACCAAATTGTCAAAGTTTATATTCCCTAAACGTTTATGCCATAACTTGTTTTCTTCCACTTGACCCATAAGGTAGATACCTTCATTTTCTTCATGATTAGAGGAGTCAAGAAGATTGTAAATGTTTCCAGAAGTTCTCAAACCGGTTGCAATTGTTTTACCAGATTGGTTGTTTTCTATTTCACAACCTTGTGCACCAAATGTAACATGATATCCATTATCACAAATTTGACTAACACTTAAAAGATCATGTTTGAATCCTTCTACATAATACACATCATAGATTGGTGTGTCATCATTTAGAAGTAAAGAACCTTTACCTTTTATCTGAAAACCTTAGTTGTCACCAAACTTAACAAATCCTCCTTCATAATCTTCAAGTTTCAAGAACCTGTCTTTATCACCAGTCATGTGGTTTGAACAACCACTATCCAACACCCAGAATGCCTTCTTCTTGCAGAGAAAGGAAATTTGCACAAGCATAGATTGCTTTACACTTGGAACAAACTTGGGTCTCCAAACTTTCTCTGTTATTGTTTGCATTGTTTGGATGTGTGACCAATAGTGTTTCCTTTGAAACACATGATTGTATTTGGAAAACCAAAGAATTGTTTGTGACCAAACCTTGATGATCTAGGCATCATGAATCTGCAATTGCTCACTTTATGCCCAAATTTATTGCAGTAAAAAAAATAACCATGGAAGAATGCATTTAATCTAAAATTGTTTCTTTTATGCTCAAAAGATTGCTTCTTACTAGCTATTTTGAAGTTTTGATTTGAACATTCACCAGTGGTGAAACCTATACTAGTCATGTCCTTATGTTGTTGCTTTCCAAGTAAATTATTTAAATGCAAAGTACTTTCATAACCTTCTACTTGTTTCTTAAGCTTGACTACTTCCTTTTCAAGCCTTTGAATTTCTTTATCTTTGTCAGCAAGAATTGATTTAAGATTGTCTACAGTTCTCCTAGAGTTATCTAGTTCAGTTTGTAAAGATGTAGTCACCTTATTTGGACTTTTCTCTTGTGAAGCAACTTATTTCTTTAACTTTTTAATTTCTTGTAGAGCACAAAGTAACTCACCTTCAAGACTTACTTCTAATTCAGATTGATTTTCTATTTGACTTCTTCACTAATTGCTTGAATCCTTTGGTACAGTAATTTCAACCATGAATAAAGTTTCATCTTCATCATGGGTATGTGTAGGATCAAGATTCCAGGCCAAAAAGTGGCGATATGATGGGTATTTGTAGGGTATGTGGCTGGTGACATTTTTGTTACCCAAAATTGATGAAATGAAAAGGGTTTTTAAAGGATATTCTCAGCTTTCCACCAATATAAATTATGCTTTACTTTGAATTTCATAAATATTTATTATTTATTTTCTATTTGAATTACGACTAAAGTCTTCATTGATAGGCTGATTGAAAAACATCTATATCTTTCAAACGGTATCACATTTTTCAAATCTGAAACATGCATCACATTCTATGCTTCACATACTATAACATTAAAAAAAAAATGAATTTCATGAAGTTTTGACCAAGTTAAGGTGGTTAGACATACGAGTTTTTATATTTTGAAAAAGTTGTAATAAAAAATTCATAATTAATTATTTAATTGGAAAAATATTGCATCACATCGGGACATGAGTCCTCTACTTATATCTAAAATATTATAAAAAAATATTATCATTTTATTGTAGTTAGGGTGGTCAGACAGACACCTACTTATTTTTCCCCTGAAATTTAAGTACTATTGCATTGAAATTTCAAATTTTCACCAAATAGATTTTTTAAAATAAATATACCTAGTAGTTTAGAAACTACATTCAATTTGCTACAGATTCTATTCTTACATACTTTTTAAATAATATAGATAACTTATTCAAATTTTTATGTCAAGTTGCCTAACTTTGATTTTTCTAATTTTTTCTCCACTTAAGGCCCTATTTTTTCCATGATGATCTTGCACATACCCTCATTTAAGGACTCATCTGACTCATCATCTGAGTCTTCTTTGCTAAAAAGACTCTTTTTATTTTTGAGATTAAATTGTTAAACTTCTTTTTAGGATTCCAAGACTTTTTCTTGAATTATTTTTCTATTTTCTCGTCATCATTGGTTTGATCTGGATAAGGACATTTAGCTGCAAAGTGACCAAATTTTCCACAATTAAAACACTTGAATTAAAATTTTCCTTTATATTTCTTTGTCAACTTTCTTATCAAAAGAACTTCTAAGGTATCAGACAATTCTGATTCATTGTTTAAGTCTTCTTTCTTTTCTACTTTAAAACTAGTCTCTTTAGAGGTTGAAGCAGAGCTTCCTATCCTCATTTCATATGATGTTAATATGGATTGTAAATTTTCCAAGGTTAGTGAATCAAAACTATTCTTTTCTTCAAGAGTAGAAACGGGTATGTGGGTGTTGGCAAGAAGTTGAGTCCACTTTTTGGCCAAAAAGTGGGTGTTTTCCCTGATTTTTAGAATTTGACACATTTGACCTTAAAATTTGAAGAACTTAGAGATGGAATCTTCAAAAAAGTCACTAATCATAAAATGTAGTACTCGGAGTCTAGTTTCCAAATATGTAATTTATTTCAATATCCAGATTGTACATATTAAGTTTCAATAGGCGTTTCTAAAAGCCATTGTTTAAAAGTCACTTTTTTATACCATACCATGCACGTATATGACATCCATATTTTGACCTAAATTATCATATTTTTCTAAATCCTTTTGGAAAAATATTTGTGACTCACTGAAGCTTGTTTTCGATATTTTTTTGTAATTTTTATTAAAAAAAAAATTTGTTAAATTTTTATTAGGCATATTTGTCGTTTTGAAAAATCATCATGCACGACACACATAAGATGACCTAAACTTATCATTTTTTTTATTTTTTTTTTGAAATTGAAAATAATTGTATGAAGTTTTTTCTCATGCAATCCGTTCATCAAAATGTTATGTTGATCAAAAGTTATTAAAATACTAAAAAGCCCTGATAATTCAAACTTTTGGACTAGTTTCATTAGAAATTAATTGAAAAATAGAAAAATTAATCAAATTATAAAAAAAATTTACATATTTGAAATCTCACTCTCATCTATAATGGGTTTTAATTTCGTAAAAAAATTCTACAAAATAGGTCTTTAGACATATGTCCAAAAGTCACTATTTTCCTGTGACATGAACAAAAACTTCAAGTTGCAGGTCAAACTAGCTCCAAAACTTAGGTTCAGGTCCCCAAGCCATTTCCCGAACAAAAAAAAAAGCCAAAACACCTGCCCAAAAATTCATAATTTAAAAAACGGGATCTGGTTTTGAAAATTACCAAAATGGAAAGTTTTCAAAATGGGATCCCGTTTTAACTTTGAAAATGAAAAATTTTCAAAAATTGAAAGTTTCAAAATAAAATAAAATTCAAAATGGGATCCCGTTTGATCTCGTTTTGAAAACTTTCTATTTTGGAAATTTTAGTTTTGGAAAAATTTCAAAATGGGATCCCATTTTGATAATTTTTCAAAATGGAAATTTTAAAAAACAGGATCCCGTTTTTAAAATTTAGGCTCGGGATCCCGCTTTTTAATAAATGGGATCCCGCTTTTTAATAAATGGGATCCCGTTTATTAAAAAATGATCCCGTTTATTAAAAAGTGGGATCCCATTTTGTGCAAGTCGATTTCATTTTTTTGCCTAAGGCAAAAACTTCCATGTGCTTTGTGGACTCATCTTCTTGCATTTACCCATGTGCAGGATCATGATGGGCCAAAAAGTGGCAATATGATGGGTATGTCGCTGATGACTATCTTTTTACCCAAAATTGATGAAACGAAAAGGGTTTTTAAAGGATATTATTAGATTTCCACCAATATAAATTATGCTTTACTTTGAATTTAATAAGTAATTATTATTCATTTTCTATTCAAATTACGACTAAAGTCCTGATTGATAGGCTGATTGAAAACCATTTATAGCTTTCAAACAATATCACATTTTTTGAATCAAAAATATGTGTCACATTCTATGCTTCGCATACTATAGGATTAAAAAGGAAAAATTGAATTTTATGAAGTTTTGACCAAGTTAAGGTGGTCAGACATACAAGTTTTTTATATTTTTTTAAAAGTTGTAATAAAAAATTCATAATTGATTATTTTACTTGGAAAAAAATGACAAAAAATATGCATCACATTGGGGCATGAGTCCTCTACTTATTATATCTAAAATATTATAAAAAATATTATCATTTTATTGTGGTTAGGGTGGTCGGACAAACACCTACTTATTTTTTCCACGAAATTTAAGTATCACTGCATTGAAATTTCAAATTTTCACCAAATAGATTTTTTTTTAAACAAACCTAGTAGTTTAAAAACTACATTCAATTTGCTAAAGATTCAATTCTTACATATTTTTGAAATAATATAGAAAACGTATTCAAATTTTTACGTCAAGTTTCTCAACTCTGATTTTTCTAAATTTTTTGCCACTTAAGGGCCTATTTTTTCCATGATGATCTTGCACATACCCAAACTTTGGACTCAAATTTAGGGTGCAAAGTCCTAATTAATTTTTGAACAACATCAGATTCAACAATTCTTTCACCTAGACCTCTTCTTGCATTGAAAACTTCATCTATCCTTAAGAAATAATCAACAATCTTTTCATCATGCTTCATTCTCATTTCCTGAAATTGACTCTTAAGAGTAAGGATTTTGGATTGCTTAACTTTTTCATTTCCTTGATAAATGTTTTCAAGCTTCTCCTAAATTTTGTATGCAGAGTTACAATGCATGACTTTGACAAATACATCTTTTGTCAAACCACACAATAATGCATGTTTAGCTCTTGCATTCATTTCATATTTTCTTTTCTCATCATGATCTATAGGTATGGTATCAGGTACAACATATTTACTACACTTTAAGTTCAAGACATCAAGATCTAAGGAAATCAGATATGTTTCCATTCTGATTTTCTAAAACACATAATCAGTGCCATCAAATAGAGGAGCTCTTATAATAGATGAACCTTTAGGTGCATGTGCCATAATTACTAAATTCCAAGACCAGAATCAATCCTAGGTGATAAAACCTAATGCAGGACCCTACGCTATGATACCACTTGTTGGAAGTGGAATTATTCTGAGAGGGAGAGGGGGTGAATCAGAGTAATATATTTTAAAAAAATTATGACATGAAATGCAGATTTGAAGTCTTTTTGACCTTGAATAGAATGTGACTTTAAATATGCAATGTAAAAAGTGAGCTTTGAAAGATTAACGTAATGAATAAATCAAATACAACATGAATGCCAAACAACTCATGTTAAAGCATGGTGTATATTTTTCATATAATGCCGAATGAACAACTTTTTAATGCTTTCTTTTGCAAGGAAACTAAACTTTCAAACGACATAAATTAACATTCAAACTTTGCACATTAACAACTAAACCATGAGCATTTAGGTAAACTTGAACAATGATAAAGTATTAGAGCATTGCATGAGCTAGCTCAACATAAATCACTGAAAGAAATATTATGCAAGATAGACTCAAACCACACAAAAAGAGACACAAAAATTGTTGAGTGGAAAACTCTCTTGGGGTAGAAAAACCACTCCAAATGCCTTGCAGGCTTAATTCCAAAAATGTTTACAATACTTCCATAGTCCTAACTCCTATAATAAACTGAAACACCCACTTCAAATTAGAAGCACCAACTTCTTTTGAAACAAAAACCTCGTGATATTGCAACCTATTAGGACCTTATAACTGTAATGATTATCTGCAGTCACAAAATCACAATAGGATACGAAATAATTTGTCAATAATGCCCAACTCAAAGTTATCTTTGTAATACAACCAGAGACATATACAATATGAACCCTCTTTTCTCTTTTTAAATACAAAATGATGTCACAGTAATAAACCCTCAATAATACTCTATTAAAACTTATATCTTCTCCCTTTCATCATCAAGTCATGGCTTTTACCATGCAAAGTACATAAATAGTTATCCTTTTCAAAAACCCATATCCAATAACCAGGGTTATGATAAACTAGTAAAACAAAGTAATCAAATCATGATACCCAACATGGGTTTAATGAATAACCACAAAAAAAAATGATATGTTGATGAATGCCACTGAAATAATGAAACCCTTGAGTATAAACTTGGGTTAATAAAAACTGAGATTAGTCTTTAAAAAATCTATAATCTTTAACAAATTTCTTAAACCATAAAACAATTATATTTGAAACCAGTATAAGATAGATTCTAAACTGAAAAAACAAATATATGTCATGGCGGCCAAAATATTACCAGCTGATTGTGCAACTTCCATAACAGTCTCACTATGCAACTCTTCATATTTCCACCACACAAACAAGCTCGAAAACCAACTTCAAACTGTAACCTCATATCCTCCATGGCGGCGCTGTGTTTCTTCTTCAGATAAAAAACAAACATAATGACTTTCCCCTAAGTCCTTTGCAAAGACTATTGAATGTCTTTTTACTTTATGATAATGTTTGAAGTTTGAGAGGACTTAATAATCACTTGAGATCCGACACAATTATTAAGAAAACATAATGATAGCTGTCTACACACATAATAACTAATGTTACTGCCACTTGAAGTTAAGTCAACCTCTTTGTGATGTGGCTAATACAAGTAACATGATAAGCACAATATACTTTGTAAAGTATGCTTAATGAAAACAATAAAAAAATCGATGCATCAAGTAAGCTCGGTGTAATATAAAGTGAAGCTCGATACATAGTATGCTTAGTGTAATATGGCTGATGAAACCAACATTGTAACCATTGAAATATAGTATGCTTGACTAAGACTTGGGGAGTATTACAATGTTGAAAAAATCACTTGTGAAGAGCCCAATTATACCAAAACAAATCCAAGAATGGTTATAACATAAAGTCATCAAATATAGCGTATTTGTTAAAAAAACAAACCATTCTATATTCCATTGTCTCTTATTGGTGAATGTTATCATGTAAATCATCAAAGTGCAAATGTTAGAGAATTTCCTTTGTGAAGTATATCATGCACCAAACCTATAGCTGCTATTAGCATGTAAAAAGAATGAAACTATCCAACATATGACCATATGAATGGGAAACCTGTAGATGCTTCCAACTCATATATGCATGAAGTCATGATTGCCAAGTCATATGCCAACCACATGAAAACATGTACAAATTGATCCACCAAACTGATCCAACATGTATGAAATAATAACTCTACTAAACAGATATAAAGCCTCTGCACATGAATCCAACAATCAATACCACAAGATAATCACTGAATATTCCAAAGCCATAATCAATCAATTTTAACATCAAGGACAAATAGGACAAAAGAGAAGTCAACAATCTAGCCATGCAGGAAGAAAAGGGTTGAATGTATAACTTAGTAAAATATAAATTTATAAAAAAAACCTGGTTTATGGTTACAACTATGGTCATCTTTTAGGTATGAATTGTCCCATAGATGGGCTTGAAATCTCCTCCATCTATGCTTTCATTGAGCCCAACATGATAGTACTGCAAAGCAAGATTTTATTTGAATCTATTAAAATTTGAATCTGTCAAAATATATGTATCTTGTTAGATATTTATGGAATGGAAAAAAGACACTATAAAAAAACTTACAGCAACAAGAGGAGGCCAAAAATTTTAGATTGCAGAGCACAACACTTGTTAAACCCTACAATCTTCTATCTAACGGATGTGGATGATAGGATTTCACCATTTTTCTCCCATTGATCAAGGCAACCAACTCCACCACTACTAGCCTATGTGGTAAAACAACTCCACTGACATTCTAAACAGGCCCATCGAACCCATAGTAAATTGAATGAAGTGTTATCATATATTATACAAAAATGCAATGTAGGCAAGACTATATTTCTGAATGTAAAATATAGGAAGAGTGAAATAGGGAAATGCTCAAAATAGAATTTTGTAGATCAACATTTGTGAGATATTTGAATCAAATAAAACAAATTGAAAAGTTAACAAGAACACATAAGAATATGTGTAAGAAAACGATGAAGGACAAAAGACAAAACTTAGGGTATATAGGCACAAAAAAGGGAAAATAGAACATAGTTGGAGAATTTTAAACTTATTAGTCAAATGCAACACAATTTTTTTGAGAATGTTTCTAGAGTATGTGCATGTATAGTTTAATATATTGGAATGTTCAAAAAATGTTACTGACTTATAGAAATTTTAGCCTCTACTTATTGTTGGTTGGTATCTCTATGATTCTTAAGTGTTTTTCTAATAGCTCTTTTACAATTTCCCAATTTGTCTATAATATTTAGTACCAAATAATGTAGCTTGAATTAGGTGCAACATTAGAGTTATTCATTTTCTTTGTATCCTTCTCAACTTTACACATGGAAGATGATTTTGATATTGTTTGCTGAGTTTTCTATTCTTAAGTGTTTTTCTAATAGCTCTTTTAAAATTCCCAATTTTCCTATAATATTTAGTACCAAATAATGTAGCTCGAATTAGGTTCAACATTGGAGTTATCAATTTTCTTTGTATCCTTCTCAACTTTACACATAGAAGATGATTTTGTTATTGTTTGCCAAGTTTTCTATTCTTAGCAACATTTACTAGCGCAACATATGGAACATGTTCATACAAAAGCTGTAAAATTGTTTGTAGCTAGCCAATACAATGTATTTATCATAGTTGAATAGATTGAAAAATACCCAAAATAGTGCATAGAACTATTTCAAGTAATTTAACATTATCTATACTTTTCCACTACAATCTATTTATCATAACTAAAAACATTGAAAAATACCAAAAATTGTGCATAGAACTATTTCAAACAATCAGTTGTCATATCTGCACGTCTTTGGTGTTATGTTGATCAGACCCAAAAATACTCAAAAACAACCCAATATAATTCAACTATTGTATTAAACGATATACCATTTAGATGTTAATAAAAAAGCATTATATAATGCAGTATGTACAACATGTTCATAAAAATGTTGAAAAAATGTTTGGACTATGACAGTACAATGTCTCTATTGAAAATGAATACTTTAGAAAACACCCATAATAGTGCAAAAAAATATGGTACGAGCTTCAAACCACATGATCATAATTTAAGCAAACCATTCAATAGTATGCTTCCTATTATGCTGGTAATTACAACAGACTAAAAAGAATTTGGGAACCATATTAAGATCAAAAGTAGAGCTCAATAAATGTGCAAATATATGTATGTAAAGACAGGAATAATGTACGTTCATATTTAGAAAATAGAAGCCTTAGCATCCCATACTAAGCATAGAAAAGGAAAGACAAAGAGAAATGTTGAAAAGCAGAAACGAGTAGTCAAAGAGTGGGCTCGCTTGTGCAACCTTTTTTCTGAAACAAGCATAGATATCTTTAATATATCTGGAAGAAAAAATTTACACTCTCCTTGGAAATCAAGTTTTGTTGCTTTCACAATGGTTGTTTTTAGACGCTCCTTAGAATTGTAAGTATTTGTTCTAATCAACAAAGTAAAGACGTAAGGTTTACAAAAGAGGCCTTTAATAAAAACAATAGGATTTGTTGTAGAGTTAGAGCTATGCTACAACATGTAGAGGTATTTTGTTGAAATTTGTAGTAAACTAGTGGTAGCTTCAACAAAAGCAATAGACAAAAGAATGGTTGAATGGTCTTACAGCTTTAACTGTAGAAGGTAGCGATAGTTGCATTCCTCAATTTCCATTTGGTAGCAATCACAAAACTAGACATCAGCATGGGGCCGTGTGCATTTTATTTTTTGTTATTTCCCATTAACCAACAAGGGGCAAGTAGGATAACAAAAAGACTCGATTTTTCCAATTTCAATGGTTACTTTAAAAATGGCTTCAACAGTTTTTGGCAAGCCAAGGTAGTTGTTCAAGATGAATGCAATAGTAACTCTATACTTTGAAGGATGAATCCTACGAGGTGCAAAATAAGATGAAACCATTATAAGGAAAGCTAAGGTGCGGAAACAACTCTCCTAATGTCAAAACCTCAGGGAAGAATGTAGAGGTACTTTTAAATTTTCAATTATAGTCCAATTAAGATACACTTGAAAGCAATAACAGAAATAGAGAAATAAACATACACAGATGAACACCAGATTTACGTGGGAAAACCCTTATGGGAGAAAAACCCACCACACCAAGAAAATCCTCTTTGTATTATAGTAATGTAGATTACATACAGAGATCATACTTATCTTTCTGATGTCAATTTATGTAGTAGTAGATTCAACGATCAACCTCGTACAAAAATTTCAAACAATGCTTTAGAATTGAATTCACACTAATCACACTTCAAACTATTCATCCAACTATTCACAGAACGTATCATCATCTTAAGTTTTAGAGTATATCCATGTCGCTCATGGTTTGTCAATCTTCCTCACAATAATGGCCGGAACAGTCTAACTTCCAACTGCTAGCGGTTCCCATTCTGCTCCTCTAATTGGTCGAAGACAAACCATGTAAGATAGTCTTCCAATCCATCAAAAATGTTCAAACAGTATTCGCATGTCGGTGAGACACTAACTGTGTCTCCCCGATGCCACAAAGCCAATTGATGATATCGGCCAGACTCATCACTGAGTTCAAAAGCAGTCGGTGAGACAAACCATATTGCTGAGATGTCATACAGATGACCAACACATGTAGCACTATTTGAAAAGACTATCGCTATTCGGTTAGAGGTCATACTGATATTCAAAAGTCACATAGACATAAGCATTCCCATCGGTGAGACTATCACTATAGCCAAGAGATCATACCGAAGCAACATACCTATTGGCGAGACCACAAGAAATCAGAACAACATCTTGGCAAGCCTTCATGTCACACAAAAATGTCCTACCATCAATGAGAGTTCATCCGTCGCTAAGAGTTCTTACTGAAGTTTCCACGCTACTCCGATGACTCCGAGTGTAACACTATCGGCGAGACATACCATCTATCGCCAAGAGTTCTTACCAAAGTCACATGTTACACCGATGACTCCAAGTGTATAACCATTCGACAAGACATCTCTTGTCGGTAAGAATTCATACCGAATGTTCATATCTTTCCCTAATAACTGTTGTTGTCACAAGTATCCCTGAAAACCAGTAGACATCAACCCGTCAGCAAGACCAATCCACTCGGCAGGGGGATACACCGAACACAACAAGTCACAGTGATAGAACCAGTCAGAAAGACAACAACAATGTCTTGGCGACCTGAACACTTCACAAGGTTGCAGAACTGCTAGTCGGCCAGACAATAAAGATGTCACACTGACTTTTCTCTTTCAGAGGTTTCAACCTGTGAGATTGAGGCACACAATTCCAACAATCTCCCACTTGACAAAGATCACACAGGAACCTATAGAGCATAACAAAACTACTAAAATTCATGGGCACTGAGGCCCAACAGACTGACACACCACCTGAACTTGTCTGTGCTCACTGGCTTCGTCAATGCATTTGCAACATTCTCTAGAGTATCCAATTTTTCTAAAGAGACTTTTCATCCTCCACCATATCTCATAAAAAATGATACTGTACATCTATATGTTTCGTCCTGGCATGGAAAGTAGGAGTCTTTGCCAAACAAATAACACTTTGACTATCACAGTAAATTGTTATTTTCATTGCATCAAAACCAATGTTAAAACACAAAGGTTTTAGCCAAATTTCTTCTTTACAGGTTGTGTTGTTGCCATGTATTCTGCCTCTGTAGTGGACAAAGCGACTACAACCTGCCGTTTACTCATATAACTCACTGCACCACCATTCATCATGAAAATATATCCATTGGTGGATCTTTTGCTGTCAATGTCCCCTGCCCAATCAGAATCCACATAGCCTCGAATACTGAGAGTCCTTTGTGATTCAACTAGGTTCACATGGTAACACAAAGCATATTCTGAAGTTCCCTTCAAATATCTGAATACTCTTTTCACAACATCCCAATGTGATCTTCCAAGATTAGCCATAAAATGACTAAGTACTCCCATTGCTTGGGCAATGTATGGCCTTGTACAGACCATTGCATACATAAGACTTCCAGCTGCACTAGCATAAGACACACTGGTCATGTCCTCCATCTCAGTAGGAGATTTTGGATAGTCTTGAACAGATAGCTTCATTCCCTCCAAAACTGGAACAACTAGCTGCTTGCAATCAGTCATACAAAATCTCTCTAGAATAGTCTTAATATACTTACTCTGATGGAGCCAAAGTTTTCTACCCTTCCTATCCCTGGTTATTTCCATTCCTAGAATATACCTTGCTGCATCAAGATATTTCATTTCAAACTTTGCAAACAACTGAGACTTAAGATAAAAAATCATCAACTTACTATTACCTATGAACAACATATCATCAACATAGAGAGCAATAATAAAAACCTGATCACTTTCAGCTTTGTAGTACACACAATGATCAAATTTTGATCTTACAAATCTCAATGACAAAACAAAAGTGTCAAACTTTTGGTACAACATTCTAGGAGATTGCTTTAATCCATACATAGATTTATTCAACTTGAAACCAGTTTTTCTTTACCTTTCTCCACAAAGTGCTCAGGCTAGGACATATAAATTGCTTCTTCAAGATCACCATGAAGAAATGTTGTCTTCACATCCATCTGTTCAATCTCTAAGTCATATGCTGCTGCAAGTGACAAAAGAAATCTAATGGATGTCAGCTTAGATACAGGAGAAAAAATTTCTCCATAATCAATTCCCTCTACCTGGGAATAACCCTTCCCAACCAACCTCGCCTTATATTTTTCCACACTACCATCGAGACCTATTTTCTTTTTAAATACCCATTTGTAGCCCACAAATTTTCTTCCTTCAGGCAAGGGCACCAAACTCCAAGTATCATTATTTTCTAATGATGCCATTTCTTCATTCATGGCTTCCAACCAAGAGTTTGAATCAGACATTCTAAATGCCTCTTTCACAGTCCTAGGCTCATTAGTGCTAGAAATTAAAGCATAGGCACAAGTAGAATCTATCAAATAAAACCCATACCTATCAGGTTGCTTTCTTTCACGAGTTGACCTCCTCACTTGCTAAGTTTGAGGTTATTATTCTTCATCAGAACTCTCATAACTACTTGAGCTCTCCTCAGTTTCAGGTACATTTTGAATTTTCAATTCCTCTTTATCTGGTGTAGGAGGAATTTCAACTACATCCTTTTTTGTTTCTGATTTTGTCTCTGACTACAAATCTAAGGTAGAAGACTTCAACTCATGAAAGATAACACTTCTGTTGTATAGAACCTTCTCCGTATCAAGATTCCAAAGCTTGTATCCTTTTATGCTAGCACTATAACCAATAAAAATACATTTGACAACCTTGTTCTCCAATTTAGATCTTTTCTCATTCGGCACATATGCATATGCCTCATAGCCAAAGACTCAAATATGTCTTAAAGAGGGCTTCTTACCAGACCATGCTGCCAAAGGTGTTTTCTCAACAAGAGCGAAATTAGGAGAACAATTTATCAAGTAACATGCTGTAGGAACTGCCTCAGCCCAGAACTTCTCCTCCATGCCAACATTACTCAGTATACTTCGTGCTCTTTCCATCACTGTCCTATTGAACCTTTCTGCAATTCCATTTTGTTGCGGAGTGTAAGGTGTAGTTTTATGTCTTTTAATTCCATGATCTTTGCAGTACCTCTCGAAATCATCAGAACAAAACTCACCGCCATTATCATTTCTTAAACATTTTATTTTTCTTCGAGTCTATTTTTCTTCTAGTCTGATTTTCTACAAGGTTCTTAAATTCCTTAAATCGACTAAACACTTATGATTTACTTTTCAAAAAATAGACAAATGCCCTTCTTGAATAATCATCAATAAATGATACATAGTACCCTGACTTAGACAAAGAAGGAACTTTCCCTGGACCAAAAACATCAGAATGTATATAATCAAGCAAACCCGAAGATTTGTGAGGACTCGAATAAAATGAAACACGGTGTTGTTTTCCATATATACAATGTTCATAAAACTCGAATTTGAGGTTACAATCATCAAGCCCCTCAACCAGGTTTTTATTCTTCAAGGTTTTTAAACCTTTTTCACCAATGTGGCCTAGCCTATGATGTCAGAGCATAGTTTACACTATCAAGAATTTTTACCTTTTTTTCTCCATGAGTAGGTTTCTGTGACTTTATAGAGACACTATTGCATTGTACAACATGTGCATCCAGCTTATACAAGTTACCAATACGAGCACCCCTTGCTAGCACCATAGAGCCTCTAGTCATCTTGCAACCATTTCCAGAGAATGTGACTTGCACTCCAATATCATTCAACTTACTAACAGAAAGTAAATTTTGAGCTAGACCTGGTATATGCATTACACCATTGATTCCCTTCACTCTTCCATCAGGGAATTGAATTCTAACTCTTCCACGACCAACAATTTCCAAAGATGAATCACTTGCCAAATACACCTTTCCACCATCATATTTTTCATACTTCGTGAACCAGTCTCTATGAGATGTCATGTGGAAAGATGCTCTAGAATCAATTAGCCAGACATCATTTGATGCCTGTGTAGCCAAGGCTACAATGAAAGCGTCTACATCACTCTAAGAAGATTCATTGTCAGAATAATTCTCCTTCTTGTTTTTCTCCTCTTTACAATCCTTTCAGACATGACCAGGTTTCCCACAATTCCAACACTTCACCTTGGAATTTTTTCCAGGAGAATTTGATCTCCCTTCTGACTTGGATTTGGATTTCTTGTCCTTCTTCTTTCCTTTTTCTTTTGATTTGACTCTAACAGCAAGAGTCTCCTTCACCATCTCAGAAGATTTCCTTCTCATCTCTTCCGATAACAAAGAAGCAACATATTCCATCTTAAAAGTGGATGTCGTACTCCCAATAGCCATCACTAGGTGATCCCAAAAATCTGACAAAGAACATAATAACAGCATACAATGATCCTCTTCATCAATCTTCACACCCATAGATGTTAACTATGAAATCAACATGTTTAATGTGTTCAAATGATCAGCAACAAACCCTCCCTCCTGCATTCTCAAAGAGTACAGCTTCTTCCTTAAGAACAATTTATTCACCGAGGACTTGCCCTGATAAATAGCTGCCAGTCTTTTGTACAAGGAAGATGCAATCTTTTCTTCATGAACATTCAAAAGAACAAAGACTGCTAAATAGAGCCTTATCAGCCCCTTTTATTTTCTATCTGCAAGGTCCCAATCCTCTTGCTTCATACCTGTAGGCTTCGTTCCAGACACAACAATCCAAAGATCATGATCAACCAACAGATCTTCCATTTTAAGTTTCAACAACTCAAAATTGCTGCCATTGAATTTCTCAATTTCAATCTTTCCTGACATGCTCACCATCTTAATCTGTAATTCAAATTACCAAAATTCTACAAGACTCCCACTAAATAGAATTGACACAAAAAACCCAACGTACCCACAATGATAACACAACTAGCTAGGCTCTGATACCACTTGTAAGGAAAGCTAAGGTGCGGAAACAACTCTCCTAACATCAAAACCTTGAGGAAGAATGCAGAGGTACTTTTAATTTTTCAATTACAGTCCAATTAAGATACACTTGAAATAAATAATAGAAACAGAGAGATAAACATACACAGATGAACACCAGATGTATGTGGGAAAATCCTTACAGGAGAAAAACCCACCACACCAAGAAAAGCCTCTTTGTATTATAGTAATGGAGATTACATACATAGATTAGGGTTATCTTTCAGATGTCAATTTATAGTAGTAGATTCAATGATCAACCTCGTACAAAACATTCAAGTTACAATGCTCTCATAATTGAATTCACACTGATCACACTTCAAACTATTCATCCAACAATTCAGAGAACCTATCATCATCTTCAGTTTTAGAGTATATCCATGTTGCTCATGGTCTGTCAATCTTCCTCACAGTAACAGCCGCAATAGTCTAACTTCCAACTGCTAGTGGTTCCCATTCTTCTCCTCTAATTGGTTGAAGACAAACCACATAGGATAGTCTTCCAATCGGTCAAAAACATTCAAACAATATTCACATGTCAGTGAAACACTAACCTTTTCTCCTCGATACCACAAAGCCCAACTATCGATATCGGCTAGACTCGTCACCGAGTTCAAAAGAAGTCGGCGAGAAAAACCATATCATTGAGACGTCATACCGATGACCAACACATGTAGCACTATTTGACAAGACTATCGCTATTCAGTCAGAGGTCATATTGATGTTCACAATTCACAGACATCAGCATTCCCATTAGCGAGACTATTGTTATCGCCAAGAGATCATACAAAGCAACATACCTATCAGTGAGACCACAAGAAATTAGAACAACTTCTTGGCAAGCCTTCATGTCACAGCGAAATTTCCTACCATCGACGAGACTTCATCCATCACTAAGAGTTCTTACCGAAGCCTCCACGCTACTCCAATCACTCTGAGTGTAAGATAGTCGGCGAGACATACCATCTGTCACCAAGAGTTCTTGCTGAAGTCACATGTTACATTGATGACTCGAAGTGTATAACCATTTAGCGAGACATTTATTATCAGTAAGACTTCATATTGAACATTCATATCTTTCCCCGATAACTGTTGTCATCACAAGTCTCCCCAACAACCACTAGACATCAACCTGTCGGCAAGACCAATCCACTCAGCAGGGGGATACATGTATGAGACGTCATACCGATGACCAACACATGTAGCGCTATTTGACAAGACTATCGCTATTCGGTGAGAGGTCATATTGATGTTCAAAATTCACAGACATCAGCATTCCCATTAGCGAGACTATTGCTATTGCCAAGAGATCATACAAAGCAACATACCTATCGGTGAGACCACAAGAAATTAGAACAACGTCTTGGCAAGCCTTCATGTCACAACGAAATGTCCTACCATCAACGAGACTTCATCCATCACTAAGAGTTCTTACCGAAGCCTCCATGCTACTCCAATCACTTTGAGTGTAAGATAGTCAGCGAGACATACCATCTGTCACCAAGATTTCTTACCGAAGTCACATGTTACACTGATGACTCGAAGTGTATAACCATTCAGTGAGACATTTATTGTCAGTAAGACTTCATATTGAACATTCATATCTTTCCCCGATAACTGCTGTCATCACAAGTCTCCCCAACAACCACTAGACATTAACCTGTCGGCAAGACCAATCCACTCAGCAGGGGGATATACTGAACACAACAAGTCATAGCGATAGCACTAGTCAACAAGACAATAACAAGGTCTCGGCGACATGAACACTTCACAAGGTTGCACAACTACTAGTCAGACAGATAATAAATATGTCACACTGACTTTTTTCTTTCAAAGGTTTCAACCATATGTTCTACTTTGACTGGGCTTGTGGATCTAAGAGTGTTTGCCTCAGGAATAGAAGGGTTAATGTCAAGGACTGTTGTTGATGTGTTGATAACTTTTCCATTAAAGTAACCTACATGGCCACCCCACACAACAACTATGACTATATCACAAAAAAGATACTTTCACTCCAAGGAATCACCTTTTTATTGCCAACTTAGGCCCCACAAATTAACATTGATGAAACAAGTAGAGATATCATATAGTTTAATAGTTCACTGGATTCTTTCAGATCCATTTTTCCTACAAACAGTTGATACATAGTTGACATGGACTACAATTCAAATAATATCAACCAAACTATTATCACTATAATTGGTTATCTCACTAACTGGATCAAAGGCTGAGGCTTTTTTTTGGCACAGATACGAGATCTTCACACCATTTTAGTGTTGAATTTTTATCCAACATAATTTCCAAATTACTATTTAATTTATTAATTTTTTTATTTACTTCCTTCACCGAGCCGCTTGATATTAAATAATTTTCACCTATCTCAACTCGACCATATGTAATGCAGTTCAACAATATCATCAAAAAAAGTAACACAAATTTATGTCCCCTCCATATCTATATTGTCAAAATTGAAAAGTTGGCCTTCACCTTTTCATTTATGGAAATGATACAACTCTCTAATATGTGTTACACACCCTTTGACTGTTCAAATAGTTTGATAAATGTTCAAAGATTTAATAGGGCTGAAATTTGGAGGACTATTTTGTTGTTGAGGGGACAACTACACACCAAATTTAGGGGTCCATTTAGAAGGAGAAGGTGACTCTTGTCCCAACATTTTCTCTTCTGGGTGCTTGAAGAGATACCTAGGGTCCCATTGATTTGGCAATCCTACATAATGACAACTAAGCTGAATATGATTAAGGCCCTGAAAACAAGGAAAAAAATATGTTGGACACGTTATATTAGGCACATACAAAGGGGAAAGATAATTTTAAACAATAGAGAAGAAACAACGCAACCCACCTTTAATCCTAGAAAGTTCTATAGACATAGTCTCGTAAAGATACGAGGGACCCTATTTTCAAGGCACCTAAAAACAAGTCAATGCATTTAGAAGGTAGAGTTCCTATTTGCATATGGTGTCCATCAAACAAGACAACCTTGTATTGTTCAACCTACCCTTCATCACCGCCAAATTTTTTAAAGGGCAAGAGCTGAAGGACCAGAGAGGGAACTAGATCTCCAACATTGATGGAATGAATTGCAAATGAAGTCAAAGTTAGTTGTTTCTTTGCAGCCTACAAAGACAAGTTCAATTGAGGTAAATGTAGTTGTTCACACCAAATGGATAAAAGGAGTAAGGAAAACAAAGGCTGCAAAGAGATGTGTTTTGTGTTGGAAAAGATCAATGCATATCTACTTCCACATCTATATGCTTTACCAAGGTCAACCATGTGTGTATACACCTAAAGGCCAATAAAATTGGAAACATAAACATGAAAGGGTATGTGGTGTGCATTTCTATATTTGAGAATCATAAAATCAAAGAAACTGAAAGGAAATGTCCAGGTTGAATACAAAAGAGAAAGGAAATAATAACAAAAAAATTGTAACAGGTATAAGAAAAAGGAAATACAAACTTACAGAATTAGGATCTAGAGGCTAGTGGTTGGTGCCTTAAAAGCTGAACTATGCAATGAAACTTGTGGGGGATGTCACCAAATCAATTTTGGTGGGATTTGGAGACCCATCCACAAAGCTCGATTCCACAGACATAGTTTTGGGAACTTTTACAGTGAGGAAATGTTGCAATTATAGTTGACTGATTGGGAGGTCTGTTTCATAGTAAAAATAAAAGATTAATCTATTGCAAAGTCCAATGGAAATTTCTAGACAATTTAGAAATATTGATAATATTCCAACCATTTTACTAATTTGATTAAATAAAAATGGGTATAACCATGCGATACAACAACAAGAATAAAAATGATAAATAGAAATGTATATATCCCTATATGTATCTATTTATCTTTCAAGTTTCTTATATATGTATGCATGTAGTTTTTACTATATTTCTATATATACCTACATGAAATATTTGTAGATGTTGCTAGTTGGTCCCTTCATCCTTTCTTATCCAAACAATAGGATATACAATAGGAAGAATATAAATTATTAAGTACATATATGCATTGAAATTTCCCTTTATCTGCACATTTACATAAACACATATAACCATATATATATCTATATATATATATATACACACACACACACACATGTAGGTATGTGCAAGATCTTCATGGGCCAAAAAGTGGCGATATGATGGGTATGTGTAGGGTATGTGGCTAATGACTTTTTTTTACTCAAAATTGATGAAATGAAAAGGGTTTTTAAAGGAGATTGTTCAATTTCTACCAATATAAATTATGCTTTACTTTGAATTTAATAAATAATTATTATTCATTTTCTATTTGAATTACGACTAAAGTCCTGATTGATAGGATGATTGAAAAACATCTATAACTTTCAAATGGTATCACATTTTTTGAATTCAAAACATGCTTCACAACCTATGCTTCACATACTATAGGATTAAAAATAAAAAATTGAATTTCATGAAGTTTTGACCAAGTTAGAAGGTGGTCAAATATACGAGTTTTTATATTTTTTAAAATTTGTAATAAAAAATTCATAATTAATTATTTACTTGGAAACAAATTACAAAAAAATATGCATCACATCTGGAAATGAGTCTTCTACTTATATCTAAATTATTATAAAAAAATATTATCATTTTATTGTGGTTAGGGTGGTCAGAAAGACACCTACTTCTTAGTTTTTCCCTGAAATTTAAGTGCTACTCCATTGAAATTTCAATTTTTCAACAAATAGATTTAAAAAAAAAAATAAACCTAGTAGCTTAGAAACTACATTCAATTTTCTACAGATTCTATTCTTACATATTTTTGAAATAATATAGATTACTTATTCAAATTTTTATGTCAAGTTGCCTAACTCTGATTTTTTAGAATTTTTCGCCACTTAAAGGTCTGTTTTTTCCATAATGATCCTGCACATGCCCATATATATATGTATTTATATATACACTACTATATCTAAATAGATGTTTATACTATATTTATTCCTAACTATGTATTGATTGACATGCCATCCAAGGACCTAGGTAGGAATGGGCATAATGTCAAAGGTGCACAGTGGCAAGGAGAAACAATAAGTAGAGGGAAAAAGTTTTGTAGGTCAGAAAACTATTTTAAACATTGCAAGGGTATGTGCAGGATCATCATGAAAAAAAAGCCCTTAAGTGGTGAAAAATTCAGAAAAATCAAAGTTAGGAAACTTGACTTAAAAAATTGAATAAGCTATCTATATTATTTAAAAAATATGTAAGAATAGAATCTATAGCAAATTGAATGTAGTTTCTAAACTAGTAGGTTTATTTAAAAAAAGAAAAAATCTATTTAGCGAAAATTTGAAATTTCAATGCAGTAGTACTGAAATTTCAGGGAAAAAATAAGGTGTCTATCTGGCCACCCTAAACACAATAAAATGATAATATTTTTTTTATAATATTTTAGATATAAGTAGAGGACTCATGTTTGGATGTGATGCATATTTTTTTGTAATATTTTTCGAAGTAAATAATTAATTATGAATTTTGTATTACAACTTTTAAAAAATATAAAAACTCGTATGTCTAACCACCTTAACTTGGTGAAAACTTCATGAAATTCACTTTTTTTATTTTTTTAATTATATAGTATGTGAAGCATAGAATTTGATGCATGTTTTAGATTCAAAAAATGTGATACCGTTTGAAAGCTATAGATTTTTTTCAATCAACCTATCAATCAGGACTTTAGTCGTAATTAAAATAGAAAATGAATAATAATTATTTATTAAATTCAAATTATAGGATAATTATATTGGTGGAAAGCTAAGAATCTCCTTTAAAAACCCTTTTTGTTTCAAAAATTTTGGGTAAAAAAAAGTCGTTAGCCACATACCCTAGACATACCCATCATATTGCCACTTTTTGGCCCATCATGATCCTACACATACCCACAACCTATTAAAATATATATGGAAGGATGGGCTCTTGGCCAGCTTGGAACTCAAAAGTAGAATGTAACAACTGGCATTCACCTATCGACTATTTGTTTGGAATTTTCATTGGGGGCTTCATCGACCCAACTGTGGATAGAATTCCCCAACGCTGAAAACCAATATTCACCAATGGTTGGTGGGGAGTTTCCTGGGATTGTTTATGATGACATGGTGTTTGCTAATTTTGTGGGTTGGTAGGGGTGGAGCTGGTTGGCTCGATACATGAAAGCATAATGTTAAGTGTTTTCTCGCATGAGGGTTAATGCACCTTGGAATTATTGGACGACAATGTGAGAGGAAATAAAAGCAATATTTAGGTTGCAGTGTGGGAAAGTATACTCCAAAATGTGTGAGAAAATATATTGATTAAGTTGCATTTTTGAAAGAGCCATTGTGGTGCTATTCTATTTTTAAGTCTTTTAAATCAAAGTCTACATAAATACGAATAAAGATAGCATACACATTTGTTTAGATATACATGTGTATATATAAATTGTTTTTGCATTGGAAAACAAACCATAGTGGTCTTGGTCTATATATATGGATATATATATCTGCCTATATATGTATATTTTTAAATATAAAAAGGGGAATTCAATACATACATACATACATACATACATACATACATACATACATATATATATATATATATATATATATATATATATATATATATATATATATATATGTGTGTGTGTGTGTGTGTGTGTGTGTGTGTGTGTGTATCTATCTATGTTTTGAGGAATTCAATACAATTTTGTGTGAGTTTCAATGCATCCTTGCATTGTTGTGTGATGGCACAAGAGGAAATGAATGCAATATTCAATGATGTAGTGTGACAAAGTATAAAAATATTGCAGTGTGACAAAGTATAAAAACATACATGGGAAAAGGCTGGAAAATAACATTACATAGCATTAAGTTTCACATACAGTTCACATTCCATACCATTCCCCTTCAATGGATCTAAAGTTAAATTTATCTAAAACAAACCAATCAATAAGCTGTACAAAACGTGTATAGCACCAAAGATGAACAGAGATAATAGGGAACAATAAACAAAGGCTGAAAAAAATACTCATAAAAAAAAATTGAAAGCAGTCCAATGGTGCAAGTCAATCTCATGTTTGTAGTTTACACCAATCTACAAAATTTTAGAATTTTGAAATTTAAAAACAATTCTTGTCGTGCAAGAACAATTGAATAAGAAACTCCTCAAGTGTCATGCCAAGCACAAAAAATACATGAGGACATAATCCTTAATTAAATGCAATTTTTTTTTTACCTATGTTAAGATATGAAGAATACAAGAGCTAAACTATGGCAATGAACAACTTGTTACATGGAGCTTCAAACATATAAGAAAAAGACAATATCATGAAACATATTGATAAATGACAAGCAATCTATATAACAGTTCGCTTGTCAGTTCAAAATTCAAGCTACATTATTTGGCACTGAATATTATAGACAAAAACTGAAACTGTAAAACAACTATTAGAAAGACACTTAAAATAATCACAAGAAAATGATAGATGATCAAAAACCCACATTAAATAGAACTTAAAAACATGATGAATAGAAGAGGTGAACTATAATAATGAACAGTCTATTATGGGGAAGCGGGAAAAATAATATCATGAAACATATCGATTCAAGACAAGCAATCTATGTAATAGTTGGCTTGTCAATTAAAAATTTACAAGAGCTAAACTACAACAATGAATAGTTTGTTAAATGGAGCTTGAAACAGATGAGGGAAAAAGAATATCATGAAACATATTCATAAAATACAAGCAATCTATGTAACAACTGGCTTCTCAATTCTAAATTCGAGCTACATTATTTGGCACTAAATATTATAGACAAATATGGAAATTGTAAAAGAACTATTAGAAAAATACTTAAGAACCACAGGGAAATGACAAATGATAAAAAACCAACAATAAATAGAAAACTATGAGAATGAGTTGTTTGCTATTAGATATTGAGAGAACTGAACAATTTGTTATAGGGAGCTTCAAATAGATGAGGGAAAAACAATATCATGGAACATATCGATGCAAGACAAACAATCTATGTAACAGTTGGCTTGTCAATTCTAAATTTGAGCTACATTATTTGGAACTAAATATTATAGAAAAATAGGGAAATTGTAAAAGAGCTATTAGGAAAATACTTAAGAACCACAGGAAAATGACAAATGATTGAAAACCAAAATTAAATAGAACTTTCATAGGATGTGTTGGTTATTTTTTAATAACCAAGTTCTTAATCTTAGTCCAAAGCCTATGGGCTTGCCATGACCCAATTATCAGGTAGGGTGAGGATTGGCCACCACTTAAGTAGAGTAACTACTACTCTACTTCTTCTCTTTGGGCTCTGTGAAACCCAGGAAGGGTAATCCCTTATATACTCATAATGTTTCAAACTTGGTTAAGAGTATTTATGCACACAGATGCACAGTTTCTAGAAAATTACTCTATCAAAAGCTCATAAAACCCTAGATAGAAGCATTATTTAATTTCAAGAAATGCTCCTTCATACTTAGGGTTGGGATGTGGCAGTTTAAATTATGTTAAATCATTCTTCATCTTAAGTCCTAGGCCCAATTCATTACTGGCTCAACAAATCATAAGGTAAACTGACTGGATAATTGTTGCCTCATCTAAGGTAGAAAAAAGAATTATAACTAGTGATGAACCCATAATACAATACTAAATGAAATACAAAAATTAATGGAATATTAGAATGTTACTTTGTAACATCTAGAATGCACTATGTTTTCAGTATAACACTTCCCTAATAAATCCTATATGCTTTCCTCACAAACCAATGAATTTATTTAAGCATTTAATCAATTCTTTGAATTGAAGCACAAAGAAAATTCATTCACTTTGTGCAAGTGATAGAGGACAAATGAAGTTGTTATTAACAATATTCATTCACAACTTGAGATAAAACACAAAGGAGAGTAAAATTCTTAAAAGCTAATATTCATCTTCATTTTTGATATTTCCTTGTAAAACATATTATAGATTTATACACAATATAATTTTCATCTTAGACTTGCTTCCAATATATCAACCCAAATACCTATTAACATTCTATTTTTCTACTTGAGCTGAGTATCTACTGTAACCCTATTTCGGACTCAAAAATTTGAACTCTACTTTTTCAGCCATGAAATCCCATTTGTATAATAGGGGAGCAACAAGCACCCGACTTAATTACAATGTCAATTTCAATTCTGAGTTCATTTCAAAAACCTAATTTCAACTAACATCTCGAAGGACTCCCTAGGTGGTTTCATATGTAATCATTTTAGAATAGGGGAAGCAAAAAACATGTGAAAAATGTTAGTTGTCACTGTCACAACACTTGTCATTGGGAACAAAAAGGATTTGGTTCATTTTATCTAAAAATTCTCCACATCAGTAGAAGGAAAAGACAAACCATGGATGTGTATAAATCGATACCTCCTATGGAATGACCATGGTGTCATCAAAAAATAACATAGAAGATGATGCTTATTTAGAGTCGTCAGCATTAGAAAATTCCCAGCCACTTCTAGTCCTTGTTGCAACTGGTTGTACTATAAGCACATCATCATTAGAGCTATCATATGGTACCAAGGAATGAAGATGTTGGCCATACTTTGAGTCCATCTCAACTTCAACATCCGAAGGAGTGTCTAAAAGCACAATAAGAGAATTTTGCTTCTCCTAATTAGTCTGGTGGCACTTTCCCTTCTTCCTGGCCTTCTTCGCTAGTGATGCTAGTTCCTTACCTTTGGGCTCAACCGCTTCCCCTGGGAAGGTCCTATTTCTTAAACGGTAAGTACTTTGTACAATAGTCTTCCTTTTATGGCCCCTGGGCCTCCTTTTTCCTTTTGCAATCTTAGGGGAAACCATGGTTTCTTGCTCAGTTTCCTTCTTATGGCATTTGGACATGCTCAGCCGACTAGACCTCCTAGCTGGTGGGGTTGCTTTACCAAAATTTTCCATCACTTCAGAGTTTACATAATGATAATTAAGTCTTTTGATTCAAAACCCACAAGAAGAGTACCCCAATCCCAATGATAACACTTAATTCTAGCAGCAAAAGTCCTAAGTAGACCAGAGAACTAAAATTCATGCCAACCCAACTAGGACAAAAAAATTCTACTACCAACAACCCCTCACACAAACTATAGACTCAAAAGATAATGAGAATAGTCACTGAACAACTTGCATTAAATAGAGATTTTGAGCATGCAAAATTAATGATGCAGAACTCCTTGTGCGAGCGAACTGGAAGCATATAATTTTTTCTTTGAATCTAGACCATTCATTTGAGAGCAATTGAGTTTTCATCTAAGGTGGCCATGAGCATCATTTTACGACTATTATCAACTTGCTTCTTAAAAATAGCAATGCTAAATATTGACACATTATTCCTTAACCTTGACTTAATCATACATGTCTTGAAAATTTGGCATGTATCACCAACTCAATCCATGCTCTTCATTTATATCGAAAAAGTACATAAGGTTAGTTTGGAGATAAATTTTCCTTGCACGCCATCTCGCTTCATCACTGATTCTTCCCTAATCTTGAGGTGCTTATTAGCGATGAAATTACTCATGTAAGGAATTCCTACCCATTGGATCATCTTGCTTTGAACATTTCATCGATGGTCATCTAGTTCTTTCACTGATCCTTTTCTTGCTTTACGTGAGACCCCCCTGACACTGCCATATTGCTCCTTTCATCACGCTCTTGCCAATTCTCATCTTCTCCCGAGGATCATATCAGCGATGGGAAACACTGTGAATCATTAGATCTTAGACACATGTACCTACATAGAACAAAAGGCGCCAAAGATATAACCCACAAGATTATATCAAAATTAGGAAAAAGAAAAAACCCCTTTAGGAAGCATTGATTTCTTGTCACTGATCTAGATCTTAGGTTTAGAAATAGATCTGTGATGAGTGATAAGGCCTCCATTCATTGTTGATGCTCCTCATATATTTTGCAAGCAATCAACGATGAACAGTTTACATTATTTATAGGGTTCATCACACATCACCAATGTGAAAAAACCTTTTACAACACCTCTGTGATCATATGGTATGACATCATACCGCTCATCACTATTTCAAATGTTCTTTTTAATGTCCATCCACGATGAGCGATAAGAACTAGAACCTCGCTCATCACTATTACAAAGTTGAAGGATCGAATGTCATTAGCGATGAGTGATATCAAAAGAAAAGACCATTTATCGCTCCTTCCGATTACATAATGTACAATTATGAGTGAATTAGCAACAAAAAATATAGGTACAAGGGTCGTAGGGACTTAAGTGAAAAATTTATGCATGTGCATACAAGTTGTTCTAAAAGGGGGGACTTCCCTAGAGCGACACGAGAATGGTAAGCTCACAACTTTTGAATCATGCAGATCAAAGGACGTAATGATCAACTGATTATTCCCCTAGCCTATAAAAAGGACAATTTAGACCTACCCAGGAGACAAAATAGTCATAGGATAACAATGACGTGATGATGAAAATAGGAGAATTTCTTCCCTCTCCCCAACCGACAGTAGATACTTTATAGTTAGCAGTAAAAATAGAACACCAAGTAACAAAAATAAAACCCTAAACCTCATATAAGAACCCTATAGTGGATGTGACAAAGATTTTTAGGTTAAAAATCCTCGTGTTTTCCCATGAGCACACCAAAATTTACAAAAAAATTGAAAGTGCCATTAGTGGCTCTTTCTAGGGACGTTTGCTCCTTAGTGAACATAGTGAGAATTCAGATCATCTGGGAGAAGTAGACCTAGTGCCTACTCCATTGGGCAACAGAGTAAAAAAAAACTATCTTTGCCCCAACTTGTTTGGTTTGACAAGTCAAACCACACCCGATGGCTCAAAATCCATCAAGAAAAAAAAATTAGGCCCACTCTTACCTTTGTCATAAACAAAGTTCTCATCATACTTCATTAAGCCCAATTTGAAAATATCACTGCAATATGCCTGATCCTCATGTGGCAATAGTTCACAAGTTTTTCTGTTCACAATAGTATAAAATTGAAAACAACCTCCCTTGATGTTTTTCTCATTACCATATTGCCACAAAACTTCATCCAACTGGAAGAATTATCACTCATCCTCTGCCATATAGCTGGGATCATCAAGCTTAATCTAATTAGCAATTTTCCCACTAAAAGTGTAACATTCATAGGAATTGATCACAAAACTTCGCTCATTATGCAAACTACCTTCAAATGTGTGTAAAAAAAGACATTCACTTATTGGAACATATTGTAGTTGTGCCTCAACATGTTGGTGTAGAGAGTCATCAAGAATCTCTACCCTATCCTTATTCTTGCTCACTTTAATATTTTCTAAACACAATATATTAATATCTTCAGAATCTAAAACTTGTTCAAAAGTGAGTAATTATGGTTCCAAAAGATAATCTAGTTCCTTTTCTAAGTTAGCCTTTATATCTACATGAAAAAACTCATAACTAGGTTCATTTAAATTAGGAAACAAATACTCATTCAAATCCATATTGGGACTTTCATACTTCAGCCCATCAAACACATAGGCTTCATGGTTGTCTGTTGTTCTCAGTTCTTCAACACTAGTTTATGCATTTGTATCACCCTACTTACATTCATGCTCATGATATAATACATCATTGAAAACAAATGGTTGCTTGTCATTACCCAAGTTATCACCATGGTGATATGTCTTTTCATATTTGGAAGGAATATCAGATACCCATTTTTCATATACGCTATAACAAAAATCATTGTCACTATCACTGTCAAAATCAATGAGTATTACACAATGACCGAGGATTACTCATATGTGCATATTTCTAATATTCAATGGTTAGAAAATCTTAAATTTGTTCACTACTTAATAAACCATGATCCTGGATGATTCTCTCAACTATTTCTTCCTCTTGTTCTTCAGTAGAAAAACATGTTTTATCAAGTTGTGAATCCTAACAAATCAAGACATTACCACTATCAAAACTTAGAAACTTTGGAGATTGAGTTGCATCATTTATTTGATCATTTATATCCTTTTGAGAAGAAAGATAAATATTCTCACTATCGGGAGCACTAGTGATTAACATGGTAGCACTCTTAACCTCTTCCTTTCCAAAAATATACTTGTCTGTATTCAAAACTGAAGACCTTTGATCATTTGTATCCACATAACTTTTATTCACATCAACATGTTTACTTACAAATGTGGATAGTAAACTTTGCACATATTCCATCCTCATCTTTTCCATATTGTCTAAGCATGTGTAAACCATTTGCATATTCAAAATTTTAAAATCATTCAACAATGCACTAGATCCCTCCTCAAAAGCTTCAAAATACAAATGAATGCAATATGATATACTAGGTTTAAAACTTTCAAGGATTAGTGAAAGAGCAATAGAAAATTTATGATTGAAAGCAATGCTTGACTCTTCATTTTGTTTCTTGAGCTGTTTTAATTTTGTGACAAGATCAGAAGGCTCTTTAGCAAACTCTTCTCTATAAGCATCCACTAGTTTATCCCAGCAAGGAAAGGACTTCTCATGAAAACCTAAGTACCAATCCCTATATTTATCTTCAAGAGATCTAACAAAAAATGTCATCCACATATCCTGATCTCCAAATGAATGTTTTACCATGAAATTATAGAAATTTTGGATATACGCATCTCCTTCACATATATTGTTTCCATTAAATCTAGGCATATGCTTATAGACTTGAGATGGCATAGTTTTAGCCTTATAATCAATCCATGACAAGTCTAATAGGGCATAGAATTAATTAAAAGAATTGAAAAAAGGTGCAACACTTTGACTAACAAACCTAGCATGATCATCTCTTATCGAGGCTTGTATATTCATTAGCTATCTTTTCTTCAACTCTTTTACTCCCCTTTTGAATACAACTTCCGGCGTTATTTCAGGCTTGTTTACATTATGTTTCATGCTTCCTTTGGTATCAACTGTCTGAGGATTATCAAAATTTTGAAGCTTCTTGACAATATTCATCCAGGTTTCTAATGGCATGGCTATTTCTCTTTTATGATCCATGGATGTATGCAAACTTAGTTTCAATTAATGGTGCACAATTACAACCATGATAAATTGAAAAACAACTATAAATAAATAGCAATCTTTGAGATATATTCTAACCATCCATACTTGCTACTTTGTGAATAAAACATTGAGTGAAACAATAGATACAATCCATATGCCAGTTTTTAATATGTAGAGAATGATGTACCTTCACACTTCAAGTTTCTACAACTTTGAATAGAACCTTTTCAGGTTACAAACAACAACCCTTGATGTGTAAAAATTGTGTAGAGTGGCCACCTCTTCAACAAGAGGAAAACCTTTGAAGCAAGGATATCTTTATCTGAGTTCTTCCAGTAGAGTCACCACAAGGCCACACAAACCACCTTTCAGATTTGAAACTTTTTTATTACATGGATCAGATGTTCATTTTTTGTCTTGACTCTTTATAATGGTCTTTAACATATTTGTATCAATGAACAAAAGTGTCCCCAATGGAGTCGCCATTTATGTTGGTTATTATTTTAGAACCAAACTTAATCTCAGTCCTAAACTATGGGTTTGCCAAAACCCAACTATTAGGTAGGTTGAGGATTGGCCAACACTTAAGTAGAGTAACTACTACTCTACTTCTTCTCTTCAGGCTCTTTGAAACCCAGGGAGGGTAATTCCTTATATACTCATAATGTTTCACACTTGGTTAAGAGTATTTCTTCACACATATATGCACAGTTTCTTGAAGAAAAACATATCAATGGAAGACAAACAATCTATGTAACAATTGGCTTGTCAATTCTAAATTTGAGCTACATTATTTGGAACTAAATATTATAGAAAAATAGGGAAATTGTAAAAGAAATATTAGGAAAATACTTAAGAACCACAGGAAAATGATAGATGATTGAAAACCAACATTAAATAGAGCTTTCATAGGATGTGTTGGTTATTTTTTTAGAACCAAACTTAATCTTAATCCTAACCTATGGGCTTGCCATGAACCAATTATCAGGTAGGGTGAGGATTGGACAACACTTAAGTAGAGTAACTACTACTCTACTTCTTCTCTTCGAGCTCTGTGAAACCTAGGGAGGATAATTCCTTATATATTCATAATGTTTCACACTTGGTTAAGAGTATTTCTTTACACAGATGCACAGTTTCTTGATAATTACTCTATCAAAAGCTCAAAAAACCTTAGATAGAAGCATTATTTATTTTCAATAAATTCTCCTTCATACTTAGGGTTGGGATATGGCAGTTTAAAGTATATATGTTAAATCATTCTTCATCTTAATTCCTAGGCCCAATTCATTATTGGCTCAACAAGTCATAAGATAAACTAACTAGATAATTGTTGCCTCATCTAAGGAAGAAATATAATTATAACTAGTGACGAATCTATAATACAATCCTAAATGAAATACAAAAATTAATGGACTATTAGAATGTTACTTTGTAACATCTAACTCACTATGTTTTCAGAATACTAGTTCCTTAATAAATCTTGCATGCTTCCTCACAAACCAATGAATTTATTTTAGCATTTAATCAATTCTTTGAATTGAAGCACAAAGAAAATTCATTCACTTTGTGCAAGTGACAGAGGAAAAATGAAGCTATTATTAACAATATTCATTCACAACTTGAGAGAAAACACAGAGGAGAGTAAAATTTTTAAAAGATAATATTCATCTTTATTTATGATATTTCCTTGTAAAAAATATTCAAGATTTATACACAATATAATTTTCATCTTAGAATTGCTTCCTATATATCTACCCAAATACCTATTAACATTCTATTTTGCTACTTGACCTGAGTATCTACTGTAACCCTATTCTAGACTCAAAAATTTGAACTCTCCCTTTTCAACCATGAAATTCCCTTTATATAATAGGGGGCAACGAGCACCTTGCTGAATTATAATTTCAATTTCAATTTCGAGTTCATTTCAAAAACCTAATTTCAACTAATATCTCGAAGGACTTCCCAGACGGTTTCATACGTAATCATTTCAGAATAGGGGAAGCAAAAAACATGTGAAAATTGTTAGCCATCACTGTCACAACACTTGTCATTGGGAAGAAAAAGGATTTGGTTCATTTTATCTGAAAATTCTCCACATCAGCGAAGGAAAGGAAAAGGCAAACCATGGACGTTTATAAATCAATACCTCCTATGTAATGAGCATGGTGTCATAAAAAACTAACATAGAAGATGACCCTTATTCAGATTCGTCGGCATCCAAAAATGCCGAACAACTTCTAGTCCTTGTTGCAATTGGGGGTACTATAAGCACGCCATCATTAGAGCTATCTTATGGTACCAAGGAATGGAGATATTGGCCATACTCCAAGTCCATCTCAGATTTAACATCCGAAGGAGTGTCTAAAAGCACAATAAGAGAATTTTTCTACTCCTGATCAGTCTGGTGGCTCTTTCCCTTCTTCTTGGCCTTCTTCACTAGTGATGCCAGTTCGTTTCCTTTGGGCTCAACCACTTCCCCTAGGAGGGTCCTATTTCTTAAATAGTAAGTACTTTGCACAATTGTCTTCTTTTTATGGCCCCTGGACCTCCTTTTTCCTTTTGCAATGTCAGGGGAAACCATGGTTTCTTGCTTAGTTTCCTACTCATGGAATTTGGACATGCTCAATTGACTAGACCTCCTAGCTGGTGGGGTTGCTTTTCCAAAATTTTCCATCACTTCAGAGTTTACAGAATGATGATTAAGTCTGTTGATTCAAAAGCCACACGAAGAGTACCCCAATTCTAGTGATAACACTTAATTCTAGCAGCAAAAGTCCTAAGTAGACCAAAGAATTAAAATTCATGCCAACCCAACTAGGACAAGAAAATTATACTACCAACAACCCCTCACACAAACTATAGACTCAAAAGACAATGAGAATAGTCACTAACCAACCTGCATTAAATAGAGATTTTGAGCATGCAGAATTAATGATGCAAAATTCCTTGCACAAGTGAATTGGTAGCATATCAATTTTGCTTTGAATCTGGACCGTTCTTCTGAGAGAAATTAATATTTCATCTAAGGTGGCCATGAGCATCATTTTTCAACTATTATCAACTTGCTTCTTGAAAGCAACGATGCTATCTCAAATATTGACATGTTATTCCTTAACCCTAACCTAATCATACATGTCCTGACAATTTGGCATGTATTGCCAACTCAATCCGTGCTCTTCATTTATATCGGCGAAGTACATAAGGTCAATTGGGAGAGACACTTTCATTGCACTCCATCTCGCTTCATCACTGATTCTTCCCTAATCCTAAGGTGCTTATTAGCAATGAACTTACTCATGTAAGTAATTCCTGCCCATTGGATCATCTTGCTTTGAACATTTCATCAATGGTCATCCAGTTCTTTCGCTAATCCTTTTCTTGCTTTGTGCGAGACCCCCCTGACACCACCATATTGCTCCTTTCATTGCGCTCTCACCAATTCTCATCTTCTCCCAAGGATCATATTAGTGATGGGAAACACCGTGAATCATGAGATCTTAGACACATGTACCTGCATAGAACAAAAGGCACCAAAGATATGGCCCACAAGATTATATCAAAATTAGCAAAAATAAAAAAACCCTTTAGGAAGCATTGATTGCTTGTCAATGATCTAGATCTTAGGTTCAGAAATAAATCCACAATGAGTGATAAATCCTTCGTTCATCACTAATGCTCCTCATATATTGTGCAAGCAATTAGTGATGAATAGTTTTCATTATTCATATGGTTCATTGCACATTGCCAATGTGAAACAACCTTTTACAACACCTCCGCCATCTTATGGTATGACATCATATCGCTCATCACTATTTCAAATGTTCTTTTTAATGTCCATCCGTGATGAGCAATAAGAACTAGAACCTTTCTCATCACTATTACAAAGTTGAAGGATCAAATGTCATTAGCGATGAGTGATATCAAAAGAAAAGACCATTTATAACTCCTCGTGGTTGCATAATATACAAGTATGAGTAAATTAGCGATGGGTGATATAGGTACAAGGGTCATAGGGACTTAAGTGAAAACTTTATGCATGTGCATATGAGTTGTTCTAAAAGAGGGGACTTCCCTACAATGACATGAGAATGGTAGGCTCACAAATTTTGAATCATGTGGATCAAAGGACGTATTGATCAACCGATTATTCCCCTAGCCTATAAAAAGGACAATTCAGACCTACCCAGGAGAGAAACCAGTCATAGGATAACAATAACTTGATGATGCAAATAGGATACTTTATTCCCTCTCCCCAACTAACAATAGATACTTTACAGTTAGCAGCAAAAATCAAACACCAAGTAACAAAAATAAAACCCTAAACCTCATAGAAGAACCCTATAGTGGATGTGAAAAAGATATTTTAGGTTAAAACTCCTAGGGTTTTCACATGAGCATACCAAAATTTACAATTTTTTTGAAAGTACCATCATAATGGACTATCAAGAGGATGTATTCTCACTTGCAATCAATCTAGGATAGAAATGACTAAATAGAGGATTGATCTAGATCATTTATCATTATTATAGGATAGTGGTTGTTAAATTAAGATAAATTAATCATTAAGACTGTGCATTTACAACAAGAAAAATACAACATTAAGTAAACCTGCTATAGAAATTTGATAAAAGAATATACCTTATTGATATTAAAAAATTTGCAATAGCAAACCTTACTAGAAATTAAATCTTCAATATTGTATGTTGACACTCAAATGAAGATGAAAGATCTTGTAATGAAAAAACTCATAGAAGATAAAAATTTTAGAGACTAGTTATCATACATTACACCATAGATTTGAAGGTACATCATACATTTTAATGATAATGAATAGTTTGTTAAGGGATACTGGAAAAAACATTACCATGAAACTGATGCAAGAAAGGTGGAGAAATCTCACAACCCATCTCAAAATGACTAGACTTCAACAAGGAAACAAATTTCACAACACAATTCTCTCAAACTATCCCTAGACAACACCAATAGACTTCTAGCCTTCAAAGATCAACAAATGGACTTATGTTTTGGAGAAGGTCGTACACAAGACAACAAAACATCATTTAAGCATTGACACAAGTCCAAATACAATACCCCAATAGATCACCCAAGGTTTCTTTGACCCAACTTAGAGAAGCAATAAACTACCCTTCCTTAAGGCTACTAAATTAGCCATTTTTCTCGAAGGAAGTACTTCCCAATCAACCACAAACCACTCAAACACTTTTGATAGTCACAAATTATGATACAAAACTCCAAATTCATTTGTTAAAACATAGATCCAAGTCCTATAGGATGTTGTACCATAAAACACTCATTCTCCTTACAAAACTCTAGGGTTTATTCATTCTCACAATACCCAGGCTTTCCAAACTCAATCAAAGCATCCAAAATTCTTCAAATACTCTGCACGTGGTCATAAAACCATCCCATTGACATATTCATCAATATTTTGACAAAACCCCACATTAATACCCTCATTTCACATGGAAAACAAAATTACACCCTAGGGTAACATTCTACATTCTACATATTACAATTCACTTCACTTCCACTATAAAACATAAAAACTCCTACTCTACCATCATATCATACCATTCCATTGAGAGATAAATAGGGACAATAGATGGAATGGTTGGGGTATGTGCAGGACCATCATAGAAAAAATAGGCCCTTAAGTGGCAAAAAATTCAGAAAAATCAGAGTTAGGCAACTCGATGTAAAAATTTGAATAAGTTATCTATATTATTTCAAAAATATATAAGAAAAGAATTTATAGAAAATTGAATGTAGTTTCTAAACTACTAGGTTTATTTTTTTTTAAACAAAATCTATTTGGTGAAAATTTGAAATTTCAATGCAGTAGTACTTAAATTTCAGGGAAAAAATAAGTAGGTATCTGTCTCACCACCCTAACCACAATAAAATGATAATATTTTTTTATAATATTTTAGATATAAGTAGAGGACTCATGTCCTGATGTGATGCATATTTTTTTGTAATTTTTTCAAGAAATAATTAATTATGATCTTTTATTATAACTTTTAAAAAATATAAAACATATATCTAACCACCTTTGGTCAAAACTTCATGAAATTCAATTTTTTTCAATCCTTCCATATAGAAGCATAGAATGACACATGTTTCAAATTCAAAATGTGATACCATTTGAAATCTATAGATGTTTTTCAATCAGCCTATCAATCGGACTTTAGTCATAATTCAAATAGAAAATAAATAATAATTATTTATTAAATTCAAATAAAGCATAATTTATATTAATTTGAGAATCTCCTTTAAAAACCCTTTTCATTTCATTAATTTTGGGTAAAAAAAAAATTCGTCAGCCACATACCCTACAAATACCCATCATATTGCCACTTTTTGGCCCATCATGATCCTGCACATACCTACTGTTTACATTATCTAATCTTCAAATGGTGCCTTCACTAGTCTGTTATAGGTAGTTCTAGAAAAGCAAAGAGATATCCCTCCAAAATAAGTGTAAGACTCTCAAAATGAGTTCAAATGAAAGTTAAGACATGCATCTACATAACACAAAAGGTTTCAAGTCATTCAAAGCTTGTACGGTTCCGTACATAGCTTGTAAAGTTCATAAAACATATGAAATAGCATAAAAACATTGTGTTTCTTATGCGAAATTTAATACAATTCTTCTTCAATCCCTCTTTGAGCCTTTTTGAGGCCTTTTATAGCATTTACATTCAAATTTTAACTCCTCCAATGTTCACAATTGCCTTTTAAAATCCTAATCCCATCATATTCTCTAAAGGGTATGTGCAGGATCATGATGGGCCAAAAAGTGGTGATAAGATGGATATGTGTAGGGTATGTGGTTGACGACCTTTTTCTTACCCAAAATTGATGAAATGAAAAGGGTTTTTAAAGGAGATTTTTACCTTTCCACCAATATAAATTATGCTTTACTTTGAATTTAATAAATTATTATTATTCATTTTCTATTTGAATTATGACTAAATTCCTAATTGATGGGCTGATTGAAAAACATCTATAGCTTTCAAATGGTATAACATTTGTTGAATCTGAAATAGGTGTTACATTCTATGCTTCACTTACTATAGGATTAAAAGAAAAAAATTAATTTCATGAAGTTTTGACCAAGTTAATGTGGTCAGACATACAAGTTTTTATATTTTTTAAAAGTTGTAATAAAAAATTCATAATTAATTATTTACTTGGAAAAAAATACAAAAATAAATTTCATTGCATTAGGACATGAGTCCTCTACTTATACCTAAAATCTTATAAAAAAATATTGTCATTTTATTGTGGTTAGGGTGGTCAGACAAACACCTACTTCTTATTTTTTCCCTGAAATTTAAGTACTACTGCATTGAAATTTTAAATTTTCACAAAATAGATTTTTAAAAATAAACCTAGTAGTTTAGAAACTACATTCAATTTGCTACAGATTCTATTCTTACATATTTTTGAAATAATATAGATAACTTATTCAATTTTTTACATCAAGTTGCCTAACTCTGATTTTTTTGAATTTTTTCGCCACTTAAGGGCATTTTTTTTCATGATGATCCTGCACATACCTTGAAACAACATTTTAACAACTTTTGTTTAACAACATTTTGCATTTTTGTGCAACTTTTATCTATTTAATTCCTAAGACCCAAACACCAACTTATTACATAAAAGATGGTCTCCAAAGACCTTATTAAGCATAATTAGACTCAAAACATCCCTATCTACCCTTGACACAACTAGATGACCATATTGACAACCTTCAAGTGTTGAATCTTGAAATTGGTGGATTAGGTGATCCTGCACCATACACCCCCACAGAAAAAAAAAAAAAAAAACTCTTTGTCATAAGAGTTGTGGTTTGTTCCATGCCTCGTTACTAATCCATGCATTCTTTGATCTAAAAACACATTTCTTTGATTCATATATAGTGACCCTGCACTCTTGACATTGTTTACAATTGAATGTGTCTTCATCTTTGCTTTCAAACCTAAAAATGGTCTGTTACTTGTGCTTTGATCAAAACCAGATTGCATTCCTTTATCAACACTTGAAAACAAACACATGTTAGTATTCCCTTGATTTGTCTTTACCATTATCTCGTCTCCTTGCTTTTATCCACTCTTAACTTCTTGTGCACTATGTATTTTCATCACTATCTTTAGACCTTCTATCGTACCAACACCAAGTACAATCTTACTGACCACATATTCCACTGCTCTGACTATACCATTAAAATTATTGACCACTGTACCTACAGATCTTGTTAATTTTGTAAACTTATTCTCACCTATAGGACATACAATGGTCCCCACCAAAACACTCACTTAAATCCATTTTCAATTCCTTCTTTAGTACTGTACCAACCTTCACGTTGATTGTCAAAGATTTCTCAGACCTTGGACTGATTGCATCATAAAACTTTTTTTTTCCTCTACAACATCAACAAACTCTTTCTTCCCACACATGACTACTTTTTCCTTACCCTTGACATCTTCCACTAGTGGAGTCAAAACAAAATTACTTCCATCTTTCACTATTGTATTTGTGTTTTACTTGCCATCATACAAGGATCACCTATCATATTGCCAAGGTCTACCTAGGAGTAGGTGACAACAATCCATAGGAAGAATAACACAAATTGCACTATCTTTATAGCCCCCAATCTGGAATTCAACAACTAATTTTTCATTAACCAACAAATACTGCCCATCACTCAACCATGACACTTTATAAGGAAATTCATGAGGTACTTTTGCAAATTCAACTTACTCACCATTTGACTTGACACCATATTTTCAGTAAATCCAAAATCAATGACAACTCTACATACCTTATTCTTGCACTTACAATTAGTTTTGAAAAGACTCTTCCTTTGCAATGGCTCCACCTCTTTTGCTTCCTTCAATACTATCTTTCTCAACATCAACATTTCACCTGTTTCACCAATAGCTCTTAAACTTGTATAGTTTGTGCTCTCACATTCCTCCTCTTGAACCAATTGTGCTCTCCTATCAATCTTTTTTCTCCACTTGATGAACTACCAACCCTTTTAGGAGATTTCCAAGATGGATGACCATATTCATTAGAAGTATAACATCTCCCTACAAAGACATTAGAATCTCTTCCACCACTGAATCTACCTCTACCTCTAAAACATCCTCTAGTATCAACACCTTGCTCCTTACCTTTATTTTCTCCTTGTTCTTCCAATGATTAATTTTTTGTAGGGATTGTTCCTCTCCCTCTTGTGCTAGTTCCTCTTCCTCTCATTGATTTCTCTAGTTTCATTTTAAGCTTTTCCTCCGCCCTGATTGCTAATTGAAAACATTCCTCAACATACTTTGGGTTAGCAACAACAAGTTCATCTTGTCTATTGAATCTCAAACCACCTAGATATCTAGCCACCTTTTCAACCTCATCTTCATCCCTCCTTGACCTTATGCTTAATTTTTAAAATTCATCAGTGTAGGCCTTGACATCTAGATATTTTGTTTCAAACCTTGCAACTTCTTAGACAATTGAACTTCATAATCTTTTGGAAGAAATTTACCTTTCATCTTCTACACCATCTTGTCCCATGGAGTAATCCATGATTTTCCTTGTTTTCTCCTCTCTATCTGCTCATAGTCCCACCATAGAAGAGCATGACCCTTAAGTTTTGTTTTAGCCACCTTCACCATCTTCTCATATGAAATGTCTTCACTTTCAAATTAATTATCCATAGCAACAATCCAGTCAAGATTTTCTTCTACATTTAAATTACCACCTTACACACGAAGATCAACTTTTACCTTCATTGAATCACCTTTCATTACTTTGAGGATCTTCACCATCCTCTAACCTTTAGGGTCTAGTTCTTCATCAACATCCTCATACTCTTCATCATTTTCCTTTGTTTCACTCTCTTCATTTTAATCTCTTCTTTTCTTTGTCTCCAAGGCAACAAGCTTTTCCAAAACTGCATTATGTGACTCTAGAAGCTTAGCATGCTTCTCCTTCAGATCCTGCAACTCTCTAGCAACACCAACACCTTTCGGGGGAATTTCACAAACTTGTCTTCTCACCTTCTATCTTCAAACCTACAAAACTCAAACAAATCACCAACAAAAGACCTTATCCCTGAGCTCTGATACCACCTAATGCAACCAAGGTGGAGAAATCTCACAACCCAACTCAAAATGACTAGACTTTAACAAGGAAACAACTTTCACAACACAATTCTCTCAAACTGTCCCTTGACAACACCAATAGGCTTCTAGCCTTCAAAGATCAACAAATGGACTTATATTCTGGAGAAGGCCATACACAAGCCAACAAAACGTCATTTAAGAATTGCCACAAGTCCAAATACAATATCCCAACAGATCACCCAAGGTTTCTTTGAACCAACTTAGAGAACCAATAAACTGTCATGCCTTAAGGCTACTAAATTAGCCCTTTTTCTCAAAGGAAGTACTTCCCAATCAACCAATAACCACTCAAAAAATTTTGACATTCACAAATTATGATACAAAAATCCAAATTCATTGGCCAAAACATAGATCCAAGTCCTCTAGGATGTTGTACCATAAAACCCCCATTCTCCTTACAAAAATCTAGGGTTTATTCATTCTCACAATACCTGGGTTTCCAAACTCAATAAAAAAATCCAACATTCTTCAAATACTCTACACATGGTAAAAAAACCATCCCATTGATAGATTCATCAATATTTTGACAAAACCCCACATTAATACCCTCATTTCATATGGAAAACACACAATTACACCCTAGGGTAACATTCCAAAACTTATAATTCTCTTCACTTCCAATATAAAACATAGAAAATCCTAATCTACCATCATATCATGCCATTCCATTGAGACATAGATAGGGATAGTAGATGGAATGGTTGTTTACATTATCTAATCTTCAAATAGTTCCTTCACTGGTCTGTTATAGGTAGTTCCAGAAAAGCAAAGAGATCTCCCTCTAAAATAAGTGTTAGACTCTTAAAATGAGTTCAAATGAAAGTTAAGACATGCATATACATAACATAGAAGGCTTCAAGTCATTCAAAGCCTTTACCGGTATGTACATAGCATGTAAAGTTTAGAAAACACAAGAAATAACAGAAAATCGTTGTGTTTCTTATGGGAAATTCAATACAATTCTTCTTCAATCCCTCTTTGACCCTTTTTGAAGCATTTTATCGCATTTACATTCAAATTTTAACTGACAATCCAATGTTCACAACTACCTTTTAAAATCCCAATCCCTTCATATTCCCTAAAACAACATTTTAACAACTTTTGTTTAACATTTTTGCATTTTTGTGCAACTTTTATCTATTTGATTCCTAAGACTCAAACACCAACTTATTACATAAAATATGGTCTCCAAATACCTTATTTAGCATAATTAGACTCAAAACATCACTATCTACCTTTGACACAACTAGATGACCATATTGACAACCTTCAAGTGTTGAATCTTGAAATTGGTGGATTAGGTGCTCTTGCACCAAAAATATATTGAAACAAGCAATCTATGTTATAGTTGGCTTGTCAATTGAAGATTCGAGATACATTATTCAAAACTAAATATTATAGAAAAATAGGGAAATTGTGAAAGAGCTATTAGGAAAACACTTAAGAATCACAGGAAAATCATAGATGATCAAAAGCCCACATTAAATAGAACTTTAAAATATGGAAAATAAAAGAGGAGAACTACAATAGTGAAGAGTTTTCTTAGTGAATCTGGACAAAAGAATACCATAAAACATATTGATACAGCACATGAAATCTATGTAACAATTGGCTCGTCAATTCTAAATTCGAGCTACATTATGTGGCAATAAATATTATAGACAAATAGGGAAATTGTAAAAGAACTATTGGGAAAGCATACATACATAAATGTATATATACATATATATACACATGTATACATATAATACATATACATACATATACATATATATACACACACACATATATATACACACACACACACACACACATATATATATATACACACACACACACACACATATATATATACATATATATAAGATTTACAAATTCTAGGGCACAATAGTTTTCAAACCCTCCAATATGTTATAAAACGGAGGCAAAGCCGATGATTTTTACAATAGTCTCCTATCAAACCAACACCACAATGGCTCTTTCGACAATGCAACTTAATCAATATATTTTCTCGCACATTTTAGAGCATACTTTCCCATACATACACACACACACACATATATATATACACACACACAAAGATATATATACATACATACATATATATATATATATATATATATATATATAGTATGTGCATCTTTGTTGTTATACATATTTTGTAGAATTTGTTGCTTGGTATGTTTCTCATAGACCTATCTTCAAATCCTTCCAAAGAGAATAGTATGCATAGACAGATACATATACACACATATTCATATGTATATACATATATGCATATGTATATGTAAATGTATCTATGCATGTGCAATGCATTTTGATGGAGAGTGTGATGAATGAAAGGTACAATGCATTTTTTTAAGGAGAGTATAATGTTGGTGCTGCTTATGCTTATGCATCATTCCTTCCTTCATTCCACTCTCCATCTAAAAGAACTTTAATTTTTTGATTGCATATGCATATATACATATACATATACATATATGTATATACATGTGCATATGCATATGTATATACATATATGCATACATATACATATACATGTACATATAAATAGGCATATGCATATACATAGACATATCAGGAAAATAGAGTAATTGTATAAGAGGTATTAGAATAACACTTAACAAGCACTAAACTAATATAGACAAAAAGGGAAATTGGTAAACAACTATTAGAAAAACACTTAAGAATCATAGGAAAATGACAAATGTTCGGAAACCCACAATAAATAGAACTTTTAAATATGGAGAATAGAAGAGGAAAACTACAATAATGAACAGTTTGTTATGGGGAATTGAAAAATAGAATATCATGAGAAATAGTTTGCTATGGGGAACTTCAAACGGATGAGAAAAAAAATATCATGAAACATATTGATACAAGAAATATAATAGGTTCCATCTAGAAAAAATAACCATGGAAATTAACAGTTTGTTATAAGGACCTTCAAAAAAATGAGGGAAAAAGAAATTCATGAAACATATCAGTACAAGACAAGCAATCTATGTAACAGTTGTAAGAGGTGTTAGAATAACACTTAAGAATCACACATAAATGATAGATGAACGTAAAACCGCATTATATAGAACTCGTAAAACCAATGGGTAGCAATAATCTCTACAAAATGGGTATAATGCAATAGATTTAATTGAAAATTCAAGCCACATTACCTAGCACTAAATGAATAACAATTTGTTATGGGGAACTTCAAACAGATGAGAAAAAAAGAATATCATGAAAAATATTGATACAAGACATATAACACATTCCATCTAGACAAAATAACCACAAAAATTAATAGATTGTTATAAGGAGCTTCAAACAGATGAAGGAAAAGGAATATCATGAATAAAATATGGAGAATAGAAGAGGAAAACTATGATAATCAAAATTTTGTTATGGAGAATTGAAAAAAAGAATATCATGAAGAACAGTTTGTTATGGGGAATTTCAAATAGATGAGAAAAAAATAATATTATGAAATATATTAATACAAGACATATAACATGTTCCATCAACACAAAATAACCACAATAATTAACAGTTTGTTATAACAAGCTTCAAATAGATGAGTAAAAAAGAATATCATTTATTATTGGTACAAAACAAGCAATCTATGTAACAGTTGTAAGAGGTGTTAGAATAACACTTAAGAATCACACGTAAATGAAAAATGAATGTAAACCCACATTAAATAGAACTTGCAAATCCAATGGGTACCAATAATCTCTACAAAATGGGTATAATGCCACAGGCTTAACTAAAAATTTGAGATACATTACTTGGCACTAAATATTATAGACAAATAGAAAAATTGTAAAAGAGCTATTAGAATAACACTTAATAGCCAATAAACTAATTTTATCTTGAATATGTTTCTACTTTCATAGTAACCCTCTGCATATATATAAATATATATATATATATATATGCAATTACTCCTATGTTAATTTTCAATTGCTCCTATGGTAATGGCTATAATGCCAAAGATGCATAGAGATAACTACAAACAATAAATGAAGGGAAAAAAAATTACTAACCCTAACCATATTTTTGATGAAAGAAAGAATATTTAGCTGCAATTTCTCCTATGGTAATGGTATAATTTGCCAAAGATGCACAAAGATAACTACAAACAATAAATGAAGGGAAAAAATTTCCTAACCCTAACCATATTTTTTGATGAAAGAAAGAAGATTTAACTGCGATTTCTCCATTCATATAGAGCCATAATCTCTTTGAATTCTTCAAAATGGGTTCAACACCAAAGATACAAACATATAACAAGAAGAAATGAACAATAAATTATCATTTATGTAAAATGCCCATGTAAAATGACTTACAGATTCTAGAGAACAACAATTTTAAAACCCTCCAATCTATTGTAAAACAGAGAGGAAGACGATTTTTTTTAGAATAGTCTGTTATCAACCCAACTGCAAAGCCAAAGGTGATGATTTTTAGAATAGTCTGTTATCACACCAATACCACAATGGATCTTTCAAAAATGTAGCTTAATCAATATATTTTCTCACACATTTTGGACTGCAACATTCAATATCACATTTAATTCCTCTGGCACCATCGCACAACAATGCCAAGATGCATTAACCCTCACGCGAGCAAACACTTGCCATTCCACTTCCACATATTGAGGCAACCAACACCACCACCACCAAACCACGTAATTAGCAAACTCCATGTCATCATAAACAACCCCGGGGAACTCGTTACTCGTTGGGAATTTTCCAGCACTGAAAAATAATATTCACAGCTGGGTTGATGAAAATCCTTGCAAAAATTTCAAACATATGGCCTATCAGCTAATTATGAGTAAAGGAAACGACTAATTATGAGTAAAGGAAAAGGTCTATTGATTGGACTAGTTAAAATTGTAATGATGCAATTTATATATACAATTATTTTGAGTCTGTAAACCTAGTTGAGCTTGATTCATGGGATAACCCTTATGAAACTTGTCCATTTCGTAGCCCTGTGCACTCTAAGCATGAAAAATGAGGCGAATTTCAATTTTTCCTTGAGTGTGGTCATGAGTTTTGAATATTCCCCTCGACTGCTCACCTCTTCTAATTTCTTGAAAATCTTTAGAATGAGTATTTGTCACTTTTTAATTTTTCAGTGTTAAAATTTTTTTGTCTCATGCAGAGGAGTTGATTTTCAACGGTTCTACATGGGAGATAGGAAATTTTTTTAGGTGTAGTGGAAATAAATTTTAGCACCTCTGCATATGATCAATGTTTTCCAAAGATGTGCTAGTGCTATTTTTCAATGCTAGTGCACTTCTCCCTCCTTCACACGTGTAACATTAATGAACCCATAGCTCATTAATGCACTTTCATTAATCACTTTTAAATAGATTTTTAATTCATTTTAAACCTCATTTGTGTTTGCTCGACTTCATATCTTCCTCTACATGATCATTATTTGTGGATTGAGTCAAAAATCATCTTGAAAATTTTGTGTCATTCATCAAGTTAGGGTTTACAGTTTTCTTTTTCCTTCATTGAGAAGGTATGCATTTATTTTGATTTCTTCTTTCTTTCTGTTCACTTAAGGGTTTGTGTTTATTGCATTCTTTCATAATAGTCTCTATGCAATTTACGTTTTATATTGATCTACCCTATGTGGAACCTTGCATTTCATAAACCCTAGTTAGTTTTTCTTGTGCGTCTTATGTTTATTTGAAGTTCTTTCAAGTTTTCATGTGAAATCCTATTATTATAGTTTCACCAAACCCTTGTTGATTCACTGAACCCTACATTTGACAAAACCTTATGCATTTTAAACTCATTACATGAAAAAACTCCATAAACATGTGATGGTGGGGATTTTCTCCACCAATGCATGTTCATATATGTGAAGGCAGAGAAAATCCTCATGATTACATATCAATCTTCCAAAATGTGTTCAAGTGTAGTGGCAAAATTTCTCACCACCTTAAAATAAAGAGATCTATATATATGCAATGACGGTGAAAAATCATGCCATTACATTTCTTATTTCCCATGCCTAAGTCCTATGGTGTATGAGTAGAATTTTTCATCGCTCCTACAAACATGAAATCTACCCAAAAATGCATGAGCGTTAAAAAATAGTGCCATAAAATGAGAAACTCTACCCAAATTTTGAGTGCACAAGTGTTTATTTTTAGCACTAATGCACAAATGAATTTCCCAATATGTAGTGGCGTTGAAATTTAGTTCCCTTGCACAAAATGCAGAAATTTTCACTAACTCCCAAGAACCTTCCAAAACACTTTCCGAGCTCTGTTTCACTTGCAATCACTATGTTTTTTTCTGCTCCATTACACTCGGATTTTCCCCCATTCCTATGCTTAATACAAATTTTTCTAATATTGGGAAAAAATGTCTTGTTTCAATTGCAGTTTTTCTTTCTCGCTAAGATACCACTGTTTCTTCATGCATTCAATGACAATTGAGGATCCCATCATTTAAAAGGTGGAGAAGGTATATAGCAAAGGTAAAGTGGTTGGAGATTACTTAGAGAATTTGACATCTTTGGGGACATAATTGCTTAAATCTTCCATGGAAAACTTGGCAAAGATGGAGAATGCAAAAGAAAGTTTCGATGACTTGGTAAATGCTTTCACCAAGGAGAAGCAAGAAATGGAAGGTAAGGTACAAACATGGAGCAAGTTGAGGTAAATGAAATTAAGCACCTTGGAAGACTTGGGAGTTATTCCCAATCGAGATGTCTTTGTGGAGATCGAGGAAGCCTTGATCAATAAAAATGTGACTTCTTCACCAATTTGGTCACTACCATGCAATCCACATGTGAAATTGGTGATGGAGCAGATTTGGAACTAATAAATAAGATATAAAGGAGCTTCCATGTGAGCTATGAGGTGAAAATCAAGAGTTCTTTCCCCTGAACAACATTTTCCAATAGTTTTTCAGCATGATTCAGAGAAATTTTGAGGATCAACCATTCTCAATTCCTCTAATGGACGAGATTTTTGATACTTAGTTATCTTTTGATAATTTGAACATGTACATAGGGAAACATGAGAAGGAATACAATATAGTAAAAGACTCAATTTCTAGAGCTAGATCAATTATCAAGCATACTTCAACTCCATATGAAGATGAGATTCAAGCCATCCTAAAATAACATGAGGAGTTTCTCTCGAAGAATGTTGATGAAGGCTAAATTTTTCCTTAGTTTAGATTTCCTAGATTTAACATTTTCAAGTTTTTGTAGTTAAGTCAAGACAATTTACATGTATCTTGTAAATTTACAAATTGTACATACATGTAAAAAAAGAGGTGTCCTCCTAGAATTTTGGACACCACATTGAATAATTTAGAAGTTAGTTAGGATTTTTTCCTAGAATAGATCTTAGCTCTAGGTAAAAGCAAGAAGTTGGGTCCACGAAGAGGGTAAGTTTCAGCCAAAAAAAAACCCGTAGGAAATGTGTACGCGTTATTTTTATATTAAGAATAGGAAGAACATCATTACATGCAAATTTTCAGACAATGCTGATCAAACTACAACCAGATATCTATTACAAGTTGGGAGTTTGTTGCTATTGTTTACAGATTAACTTACATTCATCTGGAAAGTATAAAAACATCATAACTGCCCTTTAAAATATAAATAACAAAAATGTATGTGCACCTAGACATAATCAACTTTCCAGCAAAAAACATAGAATCCTTTTCCCATCCTCTTCTACTTGTTGCGGTTCATTCAGAGGAACGTCCTCTACAAAATCTGTTGCTAACTCACCCTACTGTGGGAAATCATGAATGAGCATCCGCCTTGGATCACCTATTGACTCCCTTCTTGGAGCATCAGAATCTTAGGCTCTATCTTGGTTGATCACTTTATTGAGTTCTCTCTGGAGTTCATCAATGGCATTTCAAAACCTTTCAATTTCATCACTTTTTATATGGTGTGCCTCAATTCCTCTCTGCTGTTGGTCACCTCCCCTTCTCTTATAAGGCATAGAGACCTCAATATGCACCGAAACCTGCATGGAGACATTAATCAATGTGAGTTTTTTATGAAACTCAGTAAGTTCCCTCTTTGTCCCCTTGAATTTGTTTTCATTTCTCACTTTCCAGATGTGCCACATTATTTCATTAGTTAGCCAATACCAAAACAATTTACAGCCTTTATTAATATCTAAATCAAAGAAAAACACTTTTTTCCACTGAACTTTACCATTTCTACTCCAAATATTTAAGTTATGAAAAAATAACCTCCAAATTTCTTGAGCATAGAGGCAATCAAAAAGGATATGCTTGACCAACTCTGGAGTCCTGCGGATGCTACAAATTTCAACATCAATGGGGTTAAGCTTAACTGGAATCTTTTGTAACAACACAAGCCATCTAAAACAATCCTTTTTAGGCTCCATGGAATTATGCCACACAACGGATAAAATATTTTGCCACTTCTTACTAGATCCAAGAAAACACCCCAACAGCTGTTGGTATGCTCTAAAATAGAAGTGTTGCTAATAAGCTCATTATAAATTGTTTTAGCTTTCACACTTGTAGCGTTGGTGCCATCACACCAAAAAATATCATTCATAATATCAAACTCTTCACCCAACTTAGTTAGCAATACTGCACTATTGTAGGCTTCCCGAATCATGTAGAAGGCTCAAAAGTTAGAGTTGGGTATTCTGAATTCAACACACAGATCATTCCAGGTTTTTAAATTTCCATTTGAGAGAACATCCCTAAGGGTTTTGATACCTTTAAAGTTCCAAGCTTTAGCTGAGTACCCTTGGAGCAACGCAAGGGTCTTTTTATTATGCTCAAGATTCCACCAAATAGAGCTACAAGGGTGACATTTCTGATTATTTTTAAGGACAATATTACATTTTTTTGTTGCACTTTATGCCTAGTTAAATCCCACGCCCTCCAAATGCTGAGGAGGATACCACTTAGGGGAAGATCCTTCCAAGCCTTGGCCTTCTTTGGCACCGCCCTTTGGATGTTGCTCCTTACAAGAATTTTCCAAGGCTCATTTGCGCTCAGAGACTTAAGGATCCATTTCATCGCAAGTGCAATTCCTTGCACCTTTAAATATTTCAACCGAATACCCCCTGATGTTTACCAAGGCAACACTAGTCCTACTTCACCTAGTGCCTTTTCCTCTTGCCCCTGCCATCAGACTAAAGGAAATCTCTTATCTTTTCCTAGATTTCATATATTTGGTAACTACAAAAGAACCAAACAGAAGAAAAATATATATTGTACAAAGATAAGATTTTTTGAAAAACTTGAATTCTTCCAACAAGTGAGAGATAGCATCTATTTCAGATCTCAAGCTTCCTATCAATTTTATTCCTGACCCAACTCCACATTTCTTTGAGGTTAGGGCTGACTGCAAAAGGGATCCCCAAATACCTGACCAACTTATTGGGGCCTCCCCATTGGAAGCCATGCCTGACCAACCAATCTGGTGGAGTCTCTTTCCAGCCAAGAAAGGTGGACTTATCTTTGGAGAGCTTTGCACTAGAAGCCAGGAAAAAGAGATCAAGCTTCACCATTAGAGAGTCTAAGTTTTTTTGTTCCATCTCAACAAAAAAAGAGGTATCATCAGCGAACTGAACATTAGTAAGATCATTGTTGTTAGGAAGTTTGATTCCTCTAATTCTAGGGGAGAAAGAATCATCTTTAAGAAAATAGGAGAGGGCATCAAAGGTGATTACAAAGAGAGTCGGGGCAAGGGGGAAACCTTGCCTGATTGACCTTTCTAAAGTTATTTCCTCTGATAACTTGCCATTGACATCCATTTTGGCCGACACATCCTTTAATAGGGTATTCACCATAATGAATAATTCTCCAAGGAAACCAAAAGCTTGAAGGACAGTCCTTAGAAAGCTCCATTCCACTCGGTCGTAGGCTTTTTCAAAGTTCGGCAGGAGTATAGCCACCTCTTGAATAGATTCTCTGGCCCATTCTAGAGCCTCCCAACTTGTGATTAGGTTTTCAAGGATATACCACCCTTTTATGAAATTGGTTTAGGTACTAGAAATGAATTTAGGAAGAATATTGATGAGCCTCAAAGCAACAACCTTTTCCAAAATTTTATAAGAGACATTTAACAAAGTAATAGGCCTCTAGTTCTTGACTAGAGACTTGTCTCCCCCTTTCAGGATCAACTTGATGACACCCCTGTTAATCTCCTTCCCTAAGGAACCCTTATCCAAGGCCTCTTTATAAACTTGTAGTAGGTCCTCACAGATCCACTCCTCAATTTTTTTATAAAATTCTATAGGAATCCCATAAGAGCCTGGAGATTTGTCATTGCACATTGAGCAAATTACCTTTCTGATCTCTTTCATTAGATTTGTTTTTCAGTTTAAGCACATCTTCCTCTATAATCTTCTTAGAAATGAGGTCCTTGATGAGAGCCCTTGCTTTCGATCTATCTTCTCCCCCATCTTCTGATGAGAAGAGATCCTTAAAAAAGGAATGGATTTTCCCCATGATTTCATCTTGAGTAGAGTGCATTTGAGAACCATCCCATATTTGCCCAATTTTTTCCTTGATGTTCTTTTCTTTCAAGTAGTTAAAGAAAATTTTGGATCCCTTGTCCCCACACTTTAGCCAATTCAACTTGGCTCTGATTCGTTGACCCTACACTTTATGAGCTTGAAGTCTCCTTAACTTGTCCTTGGTAATGATCAACTCTTCACAGAGCAACTCATCACTCAGGCTCCTTTGCAGTTTTGACTCTGCATCAAAAACTATGTCTTGGAGGCCTCCCTCTTCTTTGCTTCTATCCAAAGCCCTCTTATGGCCAATTGTACGGAAGAGGTTTGTCTATCCCTCCACATTCTTGTTCCATCTTTCAATGTGAGAGTGATCCTTTAGCATCCACTTGTTAATCTCCCAAAGACAAGCAATAGCATCCTGGCAATGAAGGTCTTTTAACAAGTTTGTATTGAGCAAGAAGCCATCTTTTTTCCTTGACCCATCAGGATCCCCAATAGAGGCAACTAAATTGGCCTTGATCAGGTGATGATCCAAGAGAGTGAAAGGGCAGACTTGGACCATTACACCATCACTATTAGGGCTAAAGGAAAATAAGTTTTTGCTAGCATAAAGCCTATCCAATCTGCAGTAGATCCTACTGCCCCCTTTCTGGGCATTACACCACATGAACCATATCCCTTTAGAGTCTTTTTTTCTTCCCTCCAGGGAATCAATTAACCCCAACTAGTTTTTAATCCTTAGCCAAAAATTCTTTTCGTCTCCTTTCCAACACTTATCTACACCACCCCACTTGTCCTCCATATTTTCAACCATGTTAAAATCCCCTCCCACCAACCAAGGAATTCCTTGAAAACAAGCCATCAACTGCCAAAGTCTGATCATTTCTCTGTAATCATTGGGAGCGTAGACTAAGCATACCCCAAAGGTCATGCCATCCTTTTCAAACTTGACCCACACCAACCTATTGCAAGGGGAGGCCCCATGGTCAGTAACCCAATGAGCCCAGTGATTAGAGACCAGAACAACAACCCCACCCCTTCGTCTCTCATGAGAGGTTGTAAAAAACTTGGAGTCATTCCAAATAAACCTCATGTTTGTCTCAAGGGTGTAGCTAGTGGATTTCATTTCTTGAAGAAGAAAAAAGTCTTTTTCTTTTTCCATGTTAAGAAATCTTCTAACAATGTATTTTTTGTTAGTGGATTCCAACCCCCTAACATTCCATGAAATAAACTTAACCTTCATTATTCGTTACCATGAGAGATTCCTCTTACCCACACTTGAAAATTTCAAAGCATTTGGGAAACTTCTCTTCCACCTCCAACCTCTTTGTGACTAGCGATTGAAGAACTTTACTTGTTTTTCTTCTCTTATTTTTGGAAATTTGTATTTTTCTCCCCCCAATGGGAGTGAAACTGTATTTCCTTGGCCTTCCCAAGCCAACCTTTTGCTTTGGGGTAACAGTCTCCTTTCCCTTAATGATATCCTCTTCCTCAATTCCCCCTATAGTACCTATAGGATCTCCAGTACTTATGTTTATCTAGCACTTGTTTTGGCTTCTAGTTTTCACAGTTTTGTTAGTTAGAACTTCTTCTTTACCCTTATCGAGATTGTCAAGAATATTATCTGCAGTCACTTGGTTACTGAATTTCAGATAAGCATTCACCATGGGGAGGAAGGGGATGGTTTCTTCTCCAACAAGGGAGGCAGGGGTAACTCTGGTGGTTTGCTCGGAGGCCAATGAGGTGTCCCCCTTAGCCCAGTCTCCTACAACCCCCATTTTTATTAGCTTGCTATTAGAGACCGAGAACTTTTGCAAGTTCTCTGCAAGCATGCTATTTGTTTTTTCCTTAGGCTCACTAGCAACACTTGGAAGGTCTCTAGGAGTCATTGGAGAGTTCCCATTGCTCCTGGGCAAAACATCAGAACTACCTATGACTCCCTTGCCAGTAGAGTCTGCAAGGCGAGAAGAAGCATGTGACATATTTAGATGAGCAGCCAAAACACCAATGGAGTCCTTATCATTAAGTTGGTTCGCAAGGTTTTCCTAGATCCTCAACATAATTTTTTTCATAGAAATCTGTTGGGTGTTGAGTTTCTCAACCAACCTCGGGTTCTTTGTTAGCAAATTTTCAAAAACATGATCACCCGAGAGTTTGACACCCACAACAGAAGTCGAGTGGTTTTCACTCTCCATTCGGCTCTTGCCTACCTTAGCCTGTGCAAGGAGGCCAAAAGATTTTTTCACAGGAATCACCAGCTGACTGTGGTTCAAGTCCTCAGTTGGCTATTTACCCGCAGGTTCAGTATGAAGGCCCTCCATGCGAGGGCTGGTTTCGGGTTCTATGTGACCACTAGCCTTAAGATCATCCTACCTACAAGCACTCGGCACAGAATGGGTTCCCATCCGACTACCGAAGGGAGTGTCAAAATTCCTGGTTTCTCCCCCTTTATCACTTACCTTTGGTTCATGGAGACATTGGAGGTTACTTTCTTCCTTATTATAGGGAAATTTTTCCTGATATGCCCTTCCTTGTGGCATAAAAAACAAGCATTCATGCCCCCAAGAATTTTGAAGGGGCACACCACTTGACCATTATCTTCTTTAATAACTGTATTCTCAGGGAAATCGATGCCACGGCTCAAGGAGACTAGAGCACGCACATCTAGGTGGGGCAAGGTTACTTTGGCCTCATCAATCCTAATAACGATCCCTAAAGGAGCCAAAATTTGAGTTATTAACCTCCAAAATTTAGGAGGTAATATTTTTACTGTAACCCACTAGGGTATGACAGTGCTAAGATCTCCTCAACAATGGTCGCTGGGGACCAAGACAGAGAGCAAAATGAGCAACCACCAACATTCCAATAAAGTTTTTTAATAATTTTATTTTGCATGGAATGATTCGCCAAGAAAATGATGAAGAGTCTGCGTTGAATCATTTGACATAACTTAACTTGTATTCTGAATTTGTTCCCCCAAACCCTAACGAGCCAGGAGTCCAGAATTCTCCTAGCCAGAATCTTTCCAGCATCTAAGGTAGCGAAGAATATCATGATGTTTTTAAGTCTACTTCTTTCATTATGAATTACTTCCTTTAAATCATTATTTGGAGAAATGAACAGATCCTTGGGGCAAGTAGAGGGAAACTTACCATCATTTGCTCCGTCGCTATTGCACTCAGTGTCCACTAGAAACTTCGCGTCGACCAGGATGACATCTTTACGATCCTCCAGGGCATCTTTGAACGATTTATGAGTCCCAGGTTTGGAAGGGAAATCTTCAAACGCCACCTCCCCACCAGGATCAGGGGTGGAAGGGGTCGTACCCCCCTCCATTAATGAATGGAGGGCAGCGGAAACACCTGCACACACGTAGAACGCTGGCTAGGCAACATAAAAGACCACACAAACGAAACCACTAGGGCACATGGAGAGCAGAAAAAAAAAACAAAAACAAAAACAAACCAAGGGTGAGGGAACCCATAGTTAAGGCAAACCTGGGTGAGAGGGCATACAACCCTCCCCACAAAGCGTTGACACACCTTTTGAAGACGCCTCCAAGCCCTACACAACCTTGGTTGCAGACAATGATACTATCATTATTATAATACTCCATGAGAACATTTCAAGTTGAGACCCCATGTATGCATTATTAAAAAACGTGTACACATTTTATAACACATACGAGTCATTTACTTAAAAAATTAAATACCTTTTAGAAACGCATACACACTATTTAAAAAACACATACATGTTATTTAAAGAATTCTTACGCATTATTTAAAAAATACGTACGCGTTATTTTAAAAAAACTTACACGTTTTAATTAACACATACACATTTCTAAATAGTATTTACTTTTTTAAATAATTAATGAAATAAAGAAGGCATATATGTGTTTTCTAACGTGTACGTGTTTTTAAAATTTTGAATCCCCAATCCACATGTTGCCTCAGTTTTAGGCTTGGGAAAGGCTTGGAAACCCGACCCTTAGCTTTTGACCTGCAACTAAAAAACTAAGGTTCAAGAAAAATGTCCAACTTTGGCAATATGGCTGATGGACTTTTTTTATAATGAATCTATGAAATTAAAACCCATTAGAGAAAACAATGTCTAGTTTCCAAATATATAATTTTTAAAAAATTGGATTATATTTGTTATTTTTTAATTAATTTCTAAGCAAACTAGTCCCTAAACTTGAAATATCATACTTTTTTGTTTTTTAATAACCTTTTTTGGTTAATTTTCATGTAAAAAAATTATACATGACATTAATATTTAGAAAATTCTCTACACAATGAAAAAAAAATTCAAAAAATGTTTTGTTTAGGTCCAATTATGTTGTCCGTACTTGTTGATTTTTAAAAACAACAATTAAGGCTAATAAAAATTCAATTAAAAAATATATTTAGAAAAAAAATACAAAAAAAAAACCTCATCAATCTTCATGTTGTTATCTATCTTTCTCCGAAAGGAATTAGCAAAATACTTTTATTTTGGTCAAAAAGTGGTGCCCATACACGTGCATGGTATGGTAAAATAAAGACTTTTAAAACGTGGTTTTTATATGTCCCTATCAAAATTCTATTTCTATCATCTGGGTATTTGAATAAATTACATATTTGAAAACTAGATTCAAAATGCTAAATTTCATATTAGTGATTTTTTTTCAAGATTCATTGTGTAAGTGCCTCAAATTTTCAGTCCAAGTGTGAAAAATTCTGAAAAACAACAAAAACACTTCCACTTTTGAGATTTTTGTAGACCCAACTTCTTGCATCAACCCCTCTCACCTATAAATAAGAGAGAGACCTATATTGTATTATTGACCTTTTATCTATTGCAATGAAGTGCTGCCAAATTGTAAAACAACTTTTGAAACTTTGAGTTTAAATTGTGATACTAAATTCAATCAATAAAGAAGGCGAACTTGCATACCGAACTTTGTGTTAGGATCATATTCGAATGAATGTGAATGTTCTTACGTATTTTTCATTGATTTATCTTATTATATGATTGGATTAGTGGTATTTTATTAATTGTGGTTGAAGGGCATTCAAGATAGATGTTATAAAATTTGTGCTATATCATTTACTTGGGATTGTGTATGTGTTGTGGATATCTTTTTGGTGAACGATCTTCAAGACTTTGTGTTTGGAATTATTCATTCTATTCATGGATCTATTGATGGCGTAGGTTGAAAGACTTTGTGCTTCAACTTTCATCACTGTTTATTGAAGAAATCATCATTGAAGACAATGGAAAGACTTTGTGTTTTCGTTGGGTTTTTAGTTATGAATCTTTTTACTATGCTAATGTTCTTAGATTATGCTTTAAAAAATTAAGAATATTAGAATTTTGCTACTTTAGTTATTTCTTAGAGTTGAAGAGCATCACGAAGTAACACATCCCCCACATGGTTAAAATAGTTTAAATATTGTAAAGTCTAGAATAGTTTACTTTCATTCCCATAAGAAGTAAGAAGGGAACCTCCCCTTTCTGAGAGGAGAGATTTTATCTCACCATAATTGTGGTTGAAATTCATGTTTTGTAATCCATAAATGGATTACAAAATATTCACCGAATAGTTTTTTGGTGACTCCGCTGGGGAGCAAAGCACGCAATCGAAGCCTCACTCTTTTTATTGAAGTAGATGAATACTCCAGTGTCTTATTATAAGCTTGTGTACATCTCTTAATTTTTTATTTTCATTTCGTTTCCAATTCTTCATTCTGGCAAAAAAAAGCTATACATGAGGTCAAAGGGCACAAGGTGTGGTTGATCTATTTTTTCAGTTGTTGCAAAGTCATAACAATCTTCCTTCTCCTCCGTGAGCAAGGTCACCATTAGAATGTACTGCAAGTTATCCTCCTTGAAGAATAAGATCACCACTTGCATGTGAATCTTCTATTTTTCATAGAGTTCCAGTTCAAGTACCTATTTTTCAAGGCGTTATGAGTCAACCTCAACAACCTACTAGACCTTGGGGTAATGCTTTTGGCCCTCTTAATTTGGTGGATCCTTTACATGATATTCCACGTGTTTCACGTAAGAAAATCTCAAAATTCTATGGTGATGGAGAGTAGCATCCTGATGAACACATCACTGCTTTCTATATTGTTTGTGGTGTTCTTGGCATTGAGCATGAAGATGTTGTTGTAAGGTTATTTGTTGAGACCTTACAAGGAGTAGTTGTTGAGTGGTTCTACACTCTTGCTCCTAGTGTTGTTACCAATTGGAATACTCTTTGCACTAAGTTTGAAGAATATTTTAAATTTGCTAAAGATGCACATGCCTTGTTAGTACAACTTGCAAATATGAGGAAAGAGGCACACAAACCCATGTGTGAGTTTGTGGCTAAATTCAACAAGTTGGTAACAAGGATTCCTGCTAAGGCTAAACCAAAAACCCAAGGATTCAAGGTGGCATCATAGTCCCAGTCCAAAAATCAAGGACACACAACCAAACTCATTAAATTATCATTTACCCTTTGATATTTTTTGGGATTATCCATAAAAAGATACAATTTATTAGGCTTGTGGATGCAAAATAGGACCAATTAAGACATAAATAAGGATAAACAAAGCAAGGCGGGCCCAAACATGTGTGAAAATGCAAGGCTATGCATTTTCCTACACTACAACACCTATAAAATTATTGTCTTAACCTGAGAGTTACCCAAACCTTCATACTATATCCTCTTAATTGATTCAATTGGTTCTATGATTCCTTGTGCATATTTACCTAATCCTTTACCTATATAACCTATTCTTTTCATAATTTTGAGACCAACATTTTTCTTAGTACAACTAACAAGATTTTCACATTGAAGCATATGATCATGTTCATCTTCATACTCTTCATTGGAAACAACTTGAGTAATATTATACAAACCAGTTGTTTGATCAAAAGAAAAACATAACTCTTATGCGCTACAAGAAACATCACAAACTAATGGTGTTTATTTCAATTGATTATTTTGTGCCCTCAAGCTAAATATCTCATCATTTTGCAATCTATTTTTCTCTTCTTTCTCTTTCAACTATTTTTCCAAATCAGCATTCTTCTTTTGGATTTCTTCAAACAATTTCAATTTATTCTCTAATTCACCATTTTTTCTTGTGATATCCTCCAATTCTTCTCCAAGATTAATAATTTCACACAAATATTCATATTTTTTCTTCCGAACTTCCTTAACACCCACTATCAATTGAGAATTATATTGTTTAACGTCCAATAATCCTTCTAAAATAGAATTAGAGTGTTTAACTTCCAAGAGTTCTTCTTCTAAAATAGAATTTTCCTTCTTAATTCTTTTACTAGTTTTCCCATTTTGCAAACAATACACCCTTATGCTCTTTTTTACTCCAATTACAATAATTTGAGAAATTACAAATGTGAATGCATACAAGCACTATATTATACCTCCAAAGTTCTATTCACCTTTAACATTAACTATATTTCCAAATAATAATTAACAAAATTTCTTGGCTTACTCTTTGTCATAAAATTAAACCTAAAACTATATCTCCAAGACTGAAACAATTATATGTATCTAAAAAATTTCTTGTGCTTGGCCTCCTCTAATATGAAATTGATCTCCTTCAAAAAAAAATTGTAGAAAGAAACACAACAGATAAAATATTGCATCTTCTTGATAATTGATAAAAGAAACACAATACCCACAAAAATGACTTCACACTTCTTTTCAAGCTTACAAAAAAAATAAAAAATAGATAATTAATGAGCATCAATAGCGCACTTAAGTTAAAGGTTATCAACAAAATAATGAGCATCTAAAATATTAAATTATACATGTCCTTTTAGCTGGCGATAAGAAATAGGAAATCACAAACAAAGTATTTGGACAATAAATGCCCAGTTGTGCATAATCAATGTCTTTTCAATACCCCCCCTTAATTCTAAACTACTGGAGATCAACCAAAAATTGCATCAAACTTCTTCGCAGTTGTATACATTTGCACAATAAAAAACTCCTAAATAGCTCTGTAAATATTGAAATTTTTCCTTCACCAATGGTTTTGTAAATATGTCTGCAAATTGATCTTTAGACTTACAAAAATCTAGAAAAATTTATTTGTTGTTGACAAGTTCTCTGATAAAATGATATCTAGTATCAATATGCTTAGTTCTCTTATGAAAACATGATTTTGGGTATGTGCGGGATCATGATGGGTATGTGTAGGGTATGTGGCTAACGACTTTTTTTACCCAAAATTGATGAAACAAAAAGGGTTTTTAAAGGAGATTCTCAGCTTTCCACCAATATAAATTATGCTTTACTTTAAATTTAATAAATAATTATTATTAATTTTCTATTTGAATTACGACTAAAGTCCTAATTGATAGGTTGATTGGAAAACATCTATAGCTTTCAAATGGTGTCACATTTTTTGAATCTGAAACATGCATCACATTCTATGCTTCACATACTGTAGGATTAAAAAAAAATGAATTTCATGAAGTTTTGACCAAGTTAAGGTGGTCAGACATATGAGTTTTTATATTTTTTAAAAGTTGTAATTAAACATTCATAATTAATTATTTACTAGGAAAAAAATTACAAAAAAAATATGCATCACATTGGGACATGAGTCCTCTACTTATATCTAAAATCTCATAAAACAATATTATCATTTTATTGTGGTTAGGGTGGTTAGATAGACATCTACTTCTTATTTTTTCGCTGAAATTTAAGTGCTACTACATTGAAATTTCAAACTTTTACCAAATAGAATTTTTTTAAAATAAACCTAGTATTTTAGAAACTACATTGAATTTGCTACAGATTTTATTATTACATATTTTTGAAATAATATAGATAAATTATTCAAATTTTTACGTCAAGTTGCCTAACTCTGTTTTTTCTGAATTTTTTCTGCCACTTAAGGGCCTATTGTTTCCATGATGATCCTACCCATACCCTTTTTGGACAATGCAATCATTTATTTGTTGTCACAAAATACTATTGTGGCTTCTTTTTTATCACGCCTTAAGTCTTTCAAAATCCTCCACATCTAAACAACTTGACAAGATGCACTTGTGGCTGCCACATGCTCAGCTTTAGCTGAAGAAAGAGTCACAAAAGTGTGTTTCTTTGAAGCCCATGACACAACACCTGTACCAAAGTGAAAAACATACCCATAGGTGCTTTTCTTATCATTTATGCTTCCCTCGCAATCACTATCTATTTAGCGAACAAGATTAAAGTCAACTGGAGTGGAATACAATATGCCAAAGTCCTTTATACCACTCACATACCTCAAAATTCTCTTACCAGCCTGCCAATGAGAGTCTTTTGGAGACTCCATAAACCTTGAAATTAGGCTTATGCCATACATAATATCAGGCCTTGTGGCTGTCAAATATATAATACTTCAACCAACCTCTTAAATAATGTAGGATCTACACATGGTCCATCATCGTTCTTTCTTAGCTTCAATCCCATCATGACGGGTTGTGGGGATGCCTTACACTTCACCATATTAAATCTCTTCAAGTTTTTATTTTCATATTTAGATTGAGAAAAAAATATACCGGCATTGGATTGATAGACTTCAATGCCAAAAAAATATCTCATAATCCCCAAATCAGTAATTTCAAATTCACTCTTCATTGTTGTTTTGAAAGTATCTATGCTAAGATCATTGGTAATGATTAGATCATCTACATTTGAGTAGAAAATTATAATGTTACCTTTCTTGATTACTTTGATGTACAAGGTTGGCTCATAGCTACTTCCTGGGAATCCATCTTGAATGAGATAGGAGTCAATGTGGTTGTACCAAGCTCTAGGAGCTTACTTTAATCCATAAAGTACTTTCTTCAACCTATATGCCTTGTTTTGATGACCTAGTATCTCACAACCTTCTGGTTGTTCCACATTCACTTCCTCCTCTAGATAGACATTTAGAAATACTGATTTCATATCCATTTGGTACACTGGCCATTTTTTGTGAGCAATAATAGCCAATACAGTCCTAATTATGTCCAACCATGCAACAAGAGAAAATGTTTCATTGAAATCTATTTTGGGCTATTGTGTGAAGCCCCTTGCAACTAGCCTTGCTTTATGCTTCTTCACTTTTCCATCAACATATTTTTTAGTCTTATAAATCTACTTTACACTTATTGCATCCTTTCCTTCAGGAAAATAAACCAACTCCCATGTTTAGTTCTTCTCAATGGATTCAATCTCTTCATCCATGGCTTGTGCCTATTTATCATCACCCATAGCTTCATCAAATGTTAATGGATCATCTACAATAGAAAATAAAGAAAAAACTGAAAATGAATTTTTTGTATCAACATTATACAACTCACTCAAACTTCTTGTTTTTCATGGCAGCATTCTTGCTAGAGTTGGATCTGAAGATGTAGAACTATTTGGAGTGCTAGTGGGAGTTTCTCCAAGAATGTCAGCTCTTGTAGATGCCACTGTGGTAACTTTTGGAGTTTGTTTTACTCTTGGTGTGGAAAGCAACCTTGAAGACCTCCTTGTCGTGAATGGAGGTGTATCTTGAGCTACAACCTGTGGTGCTTCCCTGAGAGTGGAAGGAGCTACTATTTGAGTTTTACTTGATGATGGAAATATTTCATCTGCCATATCATCATGAGGAATAATAGCTGTAACATTTACATTCCTCTCTACACTTCCATCCCATGCTTCGTTCTCCACAAATTTAACATCATAGCTAATTATGACCTTCCTAGTGATAGGATTAAACAACTTATATGCCTTTGTATCCTTTGAATAAACAACATATATATAATTTTGTTTGTTATTGTCTAACTTATTCCTCGACTCATTAGGAATATGTGCATGCATATACAACACAACCAAATAACTTAAGATGAGAAACACTATGTTTCATACCTGTCCAAGCCTCTTGAGGGACTTTATTCTTCACGCTCTTTGTTGGACACCTATTCATGATATAAACAACAGTTTCCACTGCCTTAGCCCAATATTCATTAGGTAAATACTTAGCTACCAACATGCTACGTGCCATCTCCATAATAGTTTTATTCTTCCTCTCTGCCACACTGTTTTGTTGAGGTGTATAGCAGGCTATAAATTGCTTATGTATGCCATGTGATCTACAAACATTGAGAAAAAAATTTGAAATATATTCTCCACAAATGCTTTGAATTGTTGAAAATAAGAAATTGCATCATACTTGCGTTTTTAAAAGTAAACCCAAGTTTTCCTTGTAAAAACATCAATAAAAGTAAGAAAATAAGTGGAGCCTCCTATAGATGGTGTTTGCATTTTCCCATAAATATCCGAATGAACAATCTCAAGTGGCACTCTTACTCAAGATATTGATTTTACAACTGGAAATAACTCTCTATGTTATTTTCCCAAGATACAACCTTCACAAACTTTTTTTGGTTTCTCAATTAATGGTAAACTTTTCACCATATTCTTCATATGTAGTAGCTTCAGCCCTCCAAAGTTCAAATTCCCAAATCTAAAATGCCACAACTAGGATTCATCCTTTACAACTGACTAAAATACTGTTTGAATTTCTCCACCACTACCTTTTACTTTTCCGGTGGTAAATTGGCTTATTTCAGAATTTACTAAATCTATAGAATTTATTTCAATTTTTGATTTTGTATTTTTTGCCTTAAAGGAAGCTTCATAATGTACATTATTTTTTTTACAAATATCTTGGGCTATTTTTCCTTTCATGCCTAGCCATATCCTCAAAGGAAACATTCAGTTCCTAGTTATTTGCATTTTGGCAAGCAGTTGGTTGCTTGGAAATCTATCCAGAATCAAACATTCATTGTTTTTCATGTACACTCTTTAACCCTTTTGTACCAGCTAACAAATACTCATTAATTTATGTTTTAGACCAGCAACATAATACACATCAGACATGAATTTCTACTCCCCCCTTTGGTTAGAATATTAACTATACCTTTACCCAAAATAGTGACCTTATTGTTGTTACCAAGTGTGACTTTAGGTTGAACTAATTCATCTAAGCTGGAAAAAAAATCTACATTACCTATCATATGATTACTACAACAAAAATCCAAATACTATAAGTCACATGGATTTTCATGGAAAATATTGCACTCAATTGGAGAATTTGTGAAAAAAAATTCAGCTATCCTAATGCATGCAATAAACATAGTGTTTGTAAAAGTGCTACTTGACTAATTTTGACCTTGCTTGTGTTGATCATATTGTTTTTTCTTGCTTTCATGAGCACAATGTCGAAAATTCTTACAATAATGACATTGAATGTGTGACTTGTCAAACCTTTGGCCACTTGGGTGACTAAAATTCTGATTTTAACCTCTACCACCAACATTTTCAAGACTACTACTATGACCACCTCTACAAGAACTTCTCCCTCTACCTCTAGGACTGAATTTTTGGGTTCCTCTTCCACATCTTATAGATGACTAAGATGAAAATGAATTTTCCAATTAAATTTGTTGGTGTGAGCCCAACATCATCAACTGCAACAAATCACCTTCACAAAAAATGAGAGAGACATGAAGCCATTTCACCAAATAAAGAGTGAAATAAATTAGATGAATAATCTACATATGGTATAGGGTTTTAAAGTCGTGAAAAATGCCAAATGGGTGAGCAACCACCCAATACGGGAATATGGGAAAGAAAACTAATTTCTCAGTTTAATAAATTAAATGCAACTAAAATATAGTCTACCTAAGTAAAACTTAAGTAAATATGCATTTACTCTAACACCCCCCTTAAGTGCAACTTTGGAAGAATGAATGGAATATGAAGATGCAATATGGGTCCTGGGCACACAATCTTTTTTGCAGGGGATTACACATTATGTGGGGCTATATAGTCCCTCTCTTTCCCTCTTATGGGGGGTTGTTGATTGTATATACATGATGTATGTAGTCCTTGGGGGTGTGATTGAGTCCTCCATCCATGCATTATTTTTGTTTCCATTTTCTCTCTCGTGAAGTAGAATAGTGCTCCTCTCATGCATTGTCAAAGTATATTCTGTAGATGTTTCCTCAGTGCTTTGCTCTAACAAAATTTTTGACCTATTTAGTCTATATTCATTATTGATGAGAGAGGCATGAAGCTCATCAACACTAAACTAATGAAATTCTTCAGTTTCCTACAAAGCCACAACTAGAGGATCAAATTTAGGAGGGAGGCTTCTAAACACGTCTACAACAATTTTCTTGTCCTCTATGACCTCTCCATGTGATTTGATTTGATTAGTGACACCAACAACATGGGTAAAAAAGGATTCTATTGAATCTGAGTCTCTCATTGATAAATTTTAAAAATATCTTCTAAGAATCTATAATTTAGCAATCTTTACCTTGTCCATACCTCGGTAAGCAATTTGTAATGTATCTCATGCCTCCTCCCTTGCTTGCTTTGTTGCTGCTACTATTGGGAGTATGCTCTCATGCATTGCTTGATGGATGTACAATAATGGTTTACCATCCTTCTTTCTCTGTTCTTTCAAAACATCTTTCTCAGCTTGTGTAAGGGAATTATATGCTGCTTGATTTGTTGATTCCACATAGCCATTTTCAACTATCTCCCATACATCTGAGACCGAAATAATGCTTTCATAGTTAAAGACCAATACTCATAATTTTTTTCTATGAAAATAGGGGTTTTCAAGCTAGACAGGGATGCACCAGAGGTGGAAGCTATGAATTTCAGGAAAAAGAGAAAAGACTCGAAAAAAATACAAGAGCAAAGGTTCTTTTGAATCTAATAATAGATGTGGGTTTTAAAGGAGGAGTAGATGAGGAAATTGTATGGACAAAATAGGGCATAAACACAAAAACCCAAAACAAAAACAAAGCAAGAGAAATAGAACAGCTACAATTGTTTATGAGTCCAGAATTTGAACACAAATTAGCTTCAAATATATAAAGATATTCATTTATAATAACCAGTAGTTACAACTGCAAATAAAACAACATATTGATCTATCTTCTATATTAAGATTTTGCTCTCCCTTTTTACGCAGCACAATACCCACAAAAATGACTTCCAACTTCTTCTTTTCAAACTTACGAAAAAATTAAAAAATACAATTAATGAGTATGAATAGCTTGTAGGAGGTGGGTAGAGGCAAAGAAAGATATAAAACGTTAATTTCATTGCCTATCAAAAACGTTTACATCTTCCTCCTTTTATAGAGGTCTCAGGAGTATCCAACAATCTCTAGAATTTTCCTCACATTTCCTTCTAGTCTCTTATCACTGCCATTCTAGATGGAGTCTTTAATGAGGACGGTGGAGAAGGTGGAAGCTGGAGAAGGTGGAAGCTGGTAGAAATTACCAGAACATCTAGAACATTCTAACACTCCCCCCTAATTTCTACCACTAATTACATCAAAATTTACAATGCCCAAAATAAATATTACATCGATAAGTAGGAGGTATTTTTCCACAGCGTGTCAAATTATGATATTGCTATCAGGATTCAACCGTGTAGTTTCAAGTCAAACTCATTGACCCATGTTTCATGAGTAGTGGTTCAACAAGAACCCATCTCTCATGATATCGAATGGTCCACTTAGCACTCATTGCATCTAGGTGATGCTCACAGAGGTGAAGCATTGGTCCGGCCCCGGAGGTCACCCATCCCAAGATTGCTCCAGCTCAAGCGCCAACTGTGGAGTTTTCTCCAAGGTTAAGCCCGCTTGAGTTGTTACCCCATTTGAAAAACCTTTAGCAAGTGTTGTGCCTTATGAACCATTCATAATAGAGCCCCTTTAGCTCATCAATTGATAAGTAGGAGGTATTTTTCCACACGTGTCAAATTATGATATTGCTATCGGATTCAACCGTAGTTTCGAAGTCAAACTCATTGACCCATGTTTCATGAGTAGTGGTTCAACAAGAACCCATCTCTCATGATATCGAATGGTCCACTTAGCACTCATTGCATCTAGGTGATGCTCACAGAGGTGAAGCACTGGTCCGTCCCGGGAGGTCACCCATCCCAGTACTGCTCCAGCTCAACACATCAACACAAACACAAACATAAACACTATTACATCGTCTTTCATCTTCTGAGCTTTAGCTCATTCATCAACACAAACACAACACAAACACTATTTCATTTTATCTGTTGCTTTTCACTACTTTCTTCAGCTCTGCGGAGCTGGGCTAGACTCACAGACTTTGACTGAAATCTGCTCTGATCCGTACAAATCCTTGATGCCAATTCGATGATGTTTCAAACTACCAATTCTTTACGCGATGCCCACATTTTTCAAAACCTCTTAAAAGCTTTCATCTGTCATAAATGGTGACAAGATCTCCTCTTAACAACCTCTTAAAAGCTTTCATCTGTCACAAATGGTGACAGGATCTCCTCTTAACATAGCTCTTGACATCTGTCACAAATGGTGACAGGATCACCTCCAAAATCTTGCCTGACGTCTGTCACAAATGGTGACAGGATCCCAAATGATCTCCTTGTCTTCTCAATCTGTGACATTCCACATAGCCTTCAATCTGTCTGGCGGTGGATGCCACGGTCTCCTTTCAAACAGAGGTGGGCATTTTCAACCATCAAACCCTAGTTCTTATTTGAAATTAGCGGCTTCCTCCTTAACTTTTCCTGCGACTTCTTCAACAGCTGCCACTTCCGTAGTCTCCCTAGATCGGTCTGCTCTGAGTCAGTAATTTCAAAACAGTTGCAACTTCACATATCTTCAACTGCTGCGGCAGTTGCTTCATAAAACCCACGATCTCCAACGGCTTGCTCTTTATCTTCAGCTACGGCTGAGCTCCTCTAGATCTGCTCGGACTTCTCTTGAATCTGCAAATTCTTCTTCTCGAGTCTTCAACTCTTTAACTCCTTTGTGATCTGGCTCTTCAACAAGCAAACAGCTACAGATTCTTTTTGGTGTCTTCTTCCACTCGATTATCATTTGATGGCGGCCTATTTCTTATTTCTCCATTCTACCATTTACTTCCACAATTTTTTTTATATTCTGCACCTTTCACATACGACCCTCATAGCACATCCTTCCTTACAATCAAGCCTTTTTTTTTAACAGCAATCTTTTCTTTTATTCACAATCTCCTTACACAGACAGAACCCGCCATATACAGTGGATTTAGCAGAAACTGGACTTTACATGGTGATTTCGATCCTTCCAACACATGCAGCTCCCTTGATCTCTGACCTCTTTGGCAGCTTTCTGCTCATGACATCTCCAAGATCGTCTGCCATAAGCTCTGATACCACTTGTAGGAGGTGGGCAGAGGCAAAGAAAGATATAAAACGTTAATTTCATTGCCTATCATAAACGTTTACATCTTCCTCCTTTTATAGAGGTCTCAGGAGTATCCAGCAATCGCTAGAATTTTCCTCACGTTTCCTTCTAGTCTCTTATCACCGCCATTCTAGATGGAGTCTTTAATGAGGACGGTGGAGAAGGTGGAAGCTAGAGAAGGTGGAAGCTGGTAGAAATTACCAGAACATCTAGAACATTCTAACATAGCTCACACAAGTTAAAGGTTATCAATAAAATAATGAGCATCTAAAATACTAAATACAAGTCCTTTTATCCGGGATAAGAAATAGAAAATGACAAAGAAAGTATTTGGACAATAAATGCCCAGCTTTGCATAATTAAAGTCTTTTCAATAGTCTGCACTTTTCAAATGTTTTATTCCGTCACGAGAATCATTTTATCATAACCATACCTCACTGAAAAAGTAGTCCTTTTCGCCGGGATAAGAAATAGCAAATGACAAAGAAAGTATTTGGAAAATAAATTCCCAGTTGTGCATAATTAAAGTCTTTTCAATAGTCTACACTTTTCAAATGTTGTATTCCTTCATTAGGATCATTTTATCATAACCACATTGTCCTTAATGAAAAAATGCAATGCCTCAAATCAAACAAATATAATGATCAAATAGATAGTCACTCCAAAGTCTCAGCGGACTTCTTCTCCATATGCAACAAGTCCCCCAAACAGATTTTCTCCTCCTATCACTAACTTAGGCCCTTGTAATGAAATTTTATTCAACTAAGTAAATATGCCAATGTGAAAGGTTCAGACTCTAAACAGAGCTTTCCCTTTTTTTAAGGGACATTTAGAACAACAAATCTCATACTGATTTCATTAGAACGCAACAAAATATTTTGGACATACCGTTTCCATGAGGAAATAAAATGAAAACCTTGGTGCTATGTGCAATCATAATTCAATACATACAAATCAATAGAATTTGATTTGTATTTTCTTTCCTATGCACTGCCCAGTGTTGTCTCTGAGGCGCAACATTTCATCCATATCTAATTACCATTCACAGGCAAAATCTTCAAAGAGAGAATGTTTTTCACGCCATTTTGGAGAAACAGAACACAGCGATGTGCATGAAATGTCACGCAGTATGTCACGCGGTTGTAGATTGAAATGTCACACAACCCTTAGGTTTCTATGCCATTTATTCTTCTTTCTACGTCATTTCTTCAGATTCCAACGCACAGGCAGTTCAAATGCAGCATCACAATCTCATCCCTCCGATACCAATGGATCGCTTCCCCAGTGCTCTCATACCAGATGAAGGATTCAATAATTATAAATAGATGATACAATAATATTTCACATCATAAACTCGTTACTCTCTCATTCATATAAATGTATATTTATACAAGGAAATATCGACCCGTATATAACGGCTTTGTTAACTGAAAATTGATTACATGTGTTTATATCCAACATCTACAGTCCTAAACTTACGCAGAATGCAAAGATTACTCATATTCTGCAAGTCGTGATTACTCAATATGGACGTAATTGGCTCAAATATAATGTCGGAGGGGTTGGGGTGCATATAGACCGGCTGGTCTATGTTGTAAGAGTTATAAATCTCTTTCTATTGTTTTGTTATGAGTGATTTCTTTATTGTGTAATTGATGGGGTTATCAATAATATCGAAAAGACAATACATATTTAAAAAACCAAAACTTTGAAGGTCATATGGTGCCTTGAATTTCATGCCCTGACCCTCAAATAAATTAGTTCACTGTGGCCATGGTGAATAAAACTATAACCCCAATTTACCTCACATATTAAGATGAAAAATATCCAAGATATTACCCATCTAAGGATAAGTTCAAACATATTGTTCATGGATCCATAGAATACAATCGATTCATATTGCAGGCATCATTTATCATATCCTCAGAAAATTGATCAAAAAAATTATGTGATTAACTAGGGGAGAAGGGCCCATAGTGGAGCACCCTAACTTCGTGTTTCTCAAAATCCTACATGGAATTTCAAATCAGTCCCAATTTTGTACAACAGTTTATTTGGCAATTCATCTACTTAAAAAATTTAATTTTAGGGTCACATCATCAAATATGATGCCACATCAACATGCTTTTTGTTAAGGTATAAAAAACACCTCAAAAAAAAAGTGAGACCGATAGTGGTGCACTAAGTGATGTTTTATTGGTGCACCGATGTGGCATCACATGATTTGTCAGTTTGTGTACTTTATGGATAAAAAGTGTTTTGCAATTGGATATTAAGATGCTCCACTATGAGGCCCACTAAGGACTACTTCTATCCCCACTATTGAAGCCCGCTCCACTATGGGCCCCTCTCCCCTAATCTAAGAAAAGGAAACATGATTTTAATAGTAGTAATGTGTGAATGAACAATATGCACTAACAAAAATATTTAGCATATTCAAGGAATCATAGAATGTTGTTCATTGTACAATATGCCAAGTTTCGAATAATTTGACATATGTTGTCCAGAAGATTCTTTTCAACCTAAAAGTGGTGTATGTTGTGCCTTTAACTCTAGGGCAGAGGAATTTTTTGATGCTTACATAAAATATATTATTTAATAATTTAATAATTTGTTTTTTTTTTTCCAAGGATAAGTAAGTACCAGGTGTGGGAAGAAAAAGGAATATACATGTACATCAAAATGAGTGTGAGATAAATTTAATCATAGGTCATGCTTCCCTATAAAAGTTTCTTTAACAAATTTTTACCTATGCATGATGTGGAAATTGAAGGGACTTTTTAACCAACACATTATATTGTTCAAATGAGTGTACAAAAAAAAGATTACTTAGCTGTAAATAGCTCTCCCTTCTGCACACCATGTGCTCTAGTTTCAATATTTTTAAATTAATCTTCCTTCATCAAATCTCATCCTTTATTCCCTTAATGCATGTTCCCTTGTTAACGCTAATCCTTAATTGGTCCCTCATGATATTGATGATCCATTCTAAAGTGAACCATAGATTTTTGGGTCATTATGGATAACTCTAGCTCTTCTAGGGTTTTTCACCTAAAAGGAGAGAGATAGGACCCAAAAATGAATTGGGTTCATTCAATTAATGTTATGTGTGATGTTTTTAAGCCTAAATAAACTAAACTAAATGCAATTGATTGATTTAAATGAATTAAAATGAATAAAAAGTACAATTTAAAGCTATGTTTGAAAACATGTTGTGTAATGCAATAATGAACTAAATGAAGAAAATATGCATAACAGAAAGAAGAGGGATGAATTTGAGTGCACCTAGATGAAATGTGATGATTTTGGAGTGTTCTTGATGCTGATAGAAATTATTGATTTTTCACAGTGGGACTCATTTGCCCAAGGTGGCAAATTAATCCTCTTGGTAAAACAGTGTCAAAAATTGGTTTATGATAGTCGGGATCCAAAATCTGAAATAACTCAGATTTTTAGTCCTAAGGTGGGACTCATTCACCATTGGTGGTGAATCAGTCCTATCCCAAAATTATGGAAAATCAAAAGACAACTTTGCAACACTAGATCTAGAAATGTCTGCTTGTCGGGTTGTCGAGGTCAATTCTGTGGGAAACAGACAGAAAACCTTCTTCAAGATTGAAATATACTTAAGTTGACTTAAAACACCTAGTTGAATTTTCTTTCCACTTTTCAACACATAAATGCTTGATAAATCTGCATACCTAAGTTTGCAAACACACATGCATGAGAGAAAAATGGTTGAGGGTTAGCAAATAGGGGTTTGCTTTGGCCAAACCCCACTTGTAGTAATAAAACCTTTAATAGAATAATGAAATGTAAAGGAAAGATAAACTAATAACATGAAAATGTTGTTAAGTCACCAAACCCTTGATAATGCAAGTCTGAAGTAATGTCAAGGGATGCTTCAAAATGCTTGAATATTGCTTGAAAAGATGTTGTAAGATGCTTGAATGCTTGTATGAGAAAATATTTCTTGGGAGATGTAAAACGAAGTGAAAAATGCCTATTTATACAATCTTGTGTCGTATTTTCTCGTTCATACCTCATCACAGGCTGACATCAACTGATTTTTAATAAAATCCCAAAAATAAATTTAAAATATTTTGAATTTGGGGCCAAGGAAGACTCATTCACCACCCATGGCAAATGGGTCGCACCTAGGACCTAAAAACAAGTGTCAGGAATTAAGTTGCATTTAATATTGTTTGTAAGGATAATATTCAAAAATACACATAATTAAAGCATATGATGGCATATAGGGGTCAAATAAGTCATAAGAAGAGATAAATAGTGAAGTTGTGCCTAGGAAAGTGTGAAATCTTGTTACAAGAATTTACAACACTTCAAAATAGGACTTGATGATGTGTAAAAAGGTGATTTTTAGGTGAATTGTAATGAATAGAATCTAGAAGAATGTAAAAATTTCTTACAACACTTCACAACACCTTCACAAGGCATCATTATTTGAATTTTAGTACCTAAATATGAATGTTCAAGCCATGTTGCAACATAAAATCAAAGTAAAATATATCAAATACCATGAAACAAGACCTAAAAATCCATGAAAATGACAAGGGGCCATTTTTCTAGGTTACATTTAGCCCCCACTTTAGTGAGAGGATGAACCTGCTTCAAAATCACACTAAAGTAGCCATGGACATCAAGAGGAGGGTTCAAATTCACTTACATTAGCAAGATGGAATGCCAATGATCAAGAGGGATGATCAAGCCCCCAGGATGAAGATCCCATGGAAAACTAAGCATAAGAACAAAGGAACACACAAGTGTCGAGAATCAGATGAAGCTTCAATCACTAACCCAACTAGTTGTGGACAAGATCTAGGCTAAAAGAGGATGTGCACTCACTCTAGGGTGACATAACACAAGATGCTCCGTTGTGTGAGAAAACCCAAATGTACTCACTTTGGGACCACAAAACTAGTCTATTGGGTGAGAAGGCCCAAAAAGGTAAGATGCATATGCTAGTTGGTAAGCACTCACAAAACACAAAAGTGGCTAGGGGAAAAGTCATGTTGCTAGGTGGGCTTCCCACTCAACCATGTTAAAGTGATACTTGTTGATAACTTTAACAAGGTACCACAAAGAAAAATTCCATGAACAAAAAGACCAAGGTACCACAATCATGCAAGTTGAGTTATGCAAGGTGGCAAAATGTAAAATGAAAAAAAAATGTTCAAAGGAGTCTTGTTAAGTTTATGCAAGGTCAATCACTTAGGGAACATTGTGTCTAATGTCTCCAAGAGAGGACCAATCAAACAATAGTATATTCACAACTTAGGGGATGTAGTGCATCACATCAGGCCACCAAGAGGAATGCAATATGCTATGGTAGATCACGCTTATGAAGGACATCACACCCAATGTCATCCATAAAGTTACAAACGCATCACAAAAACTACAAGGCTACAGTAGGAACCAAGAATGCAAATGAATTATGGTAATGTATGCCCCCCACTTTAAAGGAATTGCTACACATTTTTCTATGAGAAATTACTTGAAAGTAGAGAAGAAAAGAAAATGGAAAGAAAACAAAACAAAACACAAGAGCCAACTCAAAAATCCCTATGCCAAGTCATATGTTTCAAAGTTAGACTATGTCATGCCAAGGAAAATGAAAATAAAATAAAGGGAGTTGCCCCCTAGAAAAAGAAAGCACACCAAATGCATAAGGGATCTATGTATTTGGAGTTAGTATGTTCATTGCTGCAATGTTTTTATGAAAGAGTTTGGAACTATCATCATTCCCCAAATACACATAGAACTAGAAGAATGACACAAAGAGAGAAAAAACAAAGGAAAAAGAAAGTCTGTTTTGAGTCAACATGGAAGACATTGTTGTCTCAATGCTTTGCATCATCCCCAAAAGCAAAAAACAAGTGAAAATGAAACGTGAAGGAAAAAAAACTTTTGGGTCAACATCAAGAAGACATTTTGGTCTCAATGCTTTGCATCGTCCCCAAAAGGAAAACACAAAACAAAAGAAAAAAAAGAAAAAGACCTTTTGGATCAACATGAAAGAGACATAGGGTGTCTCTATGCTTTGTGTCATCCCCAAACATAAAACAAAAAACAAAAGAAAATAGAAAAAGAAAAAGAACGATGATTAGAAGAATAGAGGTGTGAATAGAAGAAGTGTACAAAGAGAGGGAGCATCAAACACACATGATGGGGGAGCATGATACACACATGAAAGAAAAATAAAAGAAATAGGAAAAATACTTGGCAAGGAAAATGCAAGTCAACCATCTAACAAGTCATCTGCCTCCCAATCATGTTTAGTGTAATGCGTGAGTGATTGACTGTCTGAAGGAATAACTACAAGTGTCGAACTAGGGGTTGTACTAGGTTCTTCACTTGATGAAGGGGATTTATCTTTTAAGATCATTTTGGATGAGAATAAAGAGTTTATATTATTGTGTATTTCTTCATTGATTTTGGAAATCTCCATATCTTCTTAATCATCAATATTGATGACAACGAGAGGATGAAGAGTGATTTATAAAGATGGATGTATCAAAAGTTTTGGTTGTTGGATTGGTTCAAGTTGTTATGAAGGTTGGATTGGATTATCAAGTGGTGGGTCGGGAGAGGCAGGGTGTTCATCTATTGCTTCTATCAAAGGTAGAGGTGGAATGTCTTTTTTTTCTTCTATGCAAGATTGACAAGCAAGGAGATGACGATGATGTCGACGTTCCCTAGTAGCACAATTTCTATTAATGTGGTTTTGGAGTTGTTGAGGTGTAAGAGTGGATTGAGTCAACATAGGCTCTTCTTCTTCCAAAGAAGGAAGAAAATAAGAAGCTGAAGAAGACGGGTCAATCACTTTCTCTTTTTCTTTATACACTTGTTTAACACGAGGAGGTATGATAGGATTAGTTTCAATTTCTCTTGGTCATTTAGACAATGGTAGAGAAATGTCTAAGGGTGGTTGTTCAAAAGGTTGTATGGATTGCTCAATGTTTGATTTAGGTTGAAGCATGGTTTCATCTATGATGGGAGATGCGGAAGCACTAGTACAAAAACAATAATATATGACTAAATAAACTACTAAAAATTGCATATATATGACTAATTTTGGTCACGTGACCATTAGTAGTTTATTGCCGGTCATTTATAACGCGACCAAATTTATGACTAAACCATTTTAGTCATTTATCTAGTCATTGATTTAGTCATTGATTTGGTCATTTATTTAGTCATTTATTTAGTCATATATTTTAGTCATTAATTTTAGTCACGTGACTATTTAGTGGTTTATTTGTAGTCATTTATAACACCACCAAATTTATGACTAAACTATTTTAGTTATTTATTTAGTCATTGATTTGGTCATTGATTTAGTCATTAATTTAGTCATTAATTTAGTCATGGTAGTGATTTGTTTAGTCATATATTTAGTGATTAATTTAGTCATTAATTTGATTGTTGTTAACTAGTCATTTATTTAGTCATAGTAGTCATTTATTTAGTCATATATTTAGTCATTACTTTAGTCATTAATTTAGTCATATATTTAATCATGTAAGTCATTACTTTAGTCATTACAAATCAAATCTAACTTAATTAATCCTCACAAATTAATGCATATAAACTTCAAGTATCATATATATTCAAATGTTGAAGAAGCGCCATGAAATGTAGACTTAAATTCTTGAACAAATATGATTGATCAAACACAAACACAAACAATGTAGTATTTATGAGTGGAGAAAAAACCACTCTAAAAATTTACTTTATTAAACATGATTGGCAAATCAAAATTTCATTGGTTACATTCAATGTCTCAGTGACACTGTACAACTTATTGACACTATATAAACATAATACTCCTATTTTCATATATACTTATATTGTTTTCCCCTTCCTTAACTGCAATCATTTTGGAAGGGCAGGGACCTCCTATATGGGCTCAACCCATTTAATCCCCTTGCAAATCCACAACTTTCTCGCCGCTATTGGTTTCGGCTCCTCCAAACTCTTTCTCGCTGGTATTCACCTTTTACTTCTCCAATTTGGAGCTGCAACCTGAAAATAAGGTTTCAAAATTTGCACGTCAAAAACATATTTGGAAGTAGATTTTTATCAGATATTGTAATTGCAAGTTCCACTAATTATAATAAAGATAAATAGTTTTACCTTTTTGCATCAACTAATGCAATTCTGATAACCTTTAGAGGATCGACAATGCTAGCCTTTATCATATCAACATAATCAAGTGCAAGTTGCAACACAACATTAAACTTATTAATTAGACTCAACATCTAAGAAAGAAAAAAAAACTTCAAACATTATCAATTTAGTTTCCTTGTAGCTTTCCTCTAGCATATCTGGAACCTCTTTAGATGTTTCGTCCAACTCTCATCACTCCCATACATGTAGAATTGTGTATGTACATCAAACTATCATCTTTCCCATAGAGTTAGAGCTAAATTAATTTAGAAATCTTTTCTTGTTGAGCAATCCAATTCCACTAGCAAGCCTAACATATAGACAACCTCCCTTATATTCAAAAATTTACTCAAGGATGTCATGTTTAGTCTCAGAAATCAAAATAACCTTATTGTTCATTTGTCAAAACTACATAGTTAATAGAAAAAAATTCAATGGAACAAGCATGAGGAAAAATAATCTACCTCTCTATTATTAGGGTTGATCAAATATTGCTTAAATCTACAATCAGAAACCCTCCTATGAGATACAACCAATCCTATCAGATTAAAAAACAAGAACTAAAACCTTCTTGGGAATCACAACAACAATACCTGAAATCAATCAATGGCCGAATGTAATTTTGTCTAAACATTTAGTAATCAAAAGGCTCCTATATTGCTCTATGATAATTAGAAAATGTGAAAGGATCTTGAAATAAAGGAAGAAACAAAAGAAATTATGCATTTGTTCAAATGAGTAAATATAGTGTAATGTGTTAATTGTTTTTTCTTTACATCATTTAGGAACTAAAGCATAAAAAATTACATAGAGAGGATTTGAAGTAGCAAACCTCAAACTATAACAAAATCCGATCAAAAGTTGTTGCCATGTTTGAAAGGACTATTTCTTTTGCATTGGGATTCCCACTCTCAAAAACATGACAAAGGCAATCCAGATACATGACCATTGGAAAGATACAAAATTATCACATTAAAGAGAGGAAACAACAAACACTCTGTTAAAATTCCATTCCTACCTCAAAATCTATTGCTTTGCAAGAAAGAAAAGCATTTCAAGCAATTCCAAAGCAATAATTTCATATTTTTTTATTAAACATCAATATAAAAGAACTTTGTTTTGTTGCTCTTATGTCAAGGTGTTGCGAGTGGATCAAGATGAAGGGAAGAGATTTTTAATGAGCTCTTAAGCACTCCTTATTCTCAAGCATTATTTGAGAGCAATTTTAATCTCATTCAGATCACTGAAAGATGAAAATGGACAATCTTTTTAATGTCAATGTAATTGAGGTTGAACTTTACTTAACTACTTTGTTTTATGGGTTAGTTTGATTGATATAGCAAAAATGAGGTTAAATTTTTCACTAGAGACAGCACCTGCCCAGAGGCCTCATGGAGTGCTTGGTATTTGGAGTCCTGTAATTGACACTATTGGGAATATAGTCAAAATGCAGGTTAGTGCAACATCTCAATTCAACTTCCACATATGAATAATTCTGATCGAATTTATGGATCAATAGTTGTGATCTTAGATTGATTGTTTAAAGTCTTCATGTTAAATGGAAAGAAAACAAGTCAGCATTTGAAGTTATGTTCCTGATCATTGCAACTCTTTTCTTTGTTAGATCCATCTTAGGAAATTTGTTCACAGACACATGTTCATGAGAAAAAGTGTTGTCTTACCATCAATTACCCACCGGATTTGGAGAGATTTGATACATAATCCCCTGCATTTTCTTTTTGGAGTAGATTTACCTGGTATGACAAGCTCAACATTGGCATCTCTGAGTAAAGGACTTGCCAAACTTTCCATAGATGGACAATTCCTTCAGTTGCGTATAAATCAGGTGAACATAAAAATTATATTTAAATTGAGGAAAAATCCACAGATTTGAGAAATATGAACATATTCATTGTCCTTATATGACATTTTTATGGATTTTTTGTAGGATTCTTCAAGGAAAATTATAGGAGTTGGTGATGTCATTTTACAAGGCACTGAGGCTTTAGCACAGGGTGTGGCATTTGGTTTCTCTGGAGTCTTAACTAAACCTTTGGAAAGTGCAAGAGAACATGGTGTTATTGGTTTTGTACATGGTCTTGGGAGAGCATTCTTGGGTATTATTGCTTAGCCTATGAGTGGAGTCTTGGACTTTGTTTCCTTGACTGTGCATGGTATTGGTGGAAGTTGTACATGTTTTCAGGTATTTGGAAACAGATATGTTTCAAATAGGATTAGGATCTCACGTGCCATCTAGAGTAGTGGAGTTCTTTAAGAATATAATGAAAGGGAAATGGCTGGGTAGGTCATTTCCCTTTTCACTTTTTACTTGGGAATTTTTACTTTCCTGGAGATTATTGTATTTATATTTTATCTATTTATGAACAAGAATATCTGCGTAATATTTGTTAAGGTTTTGTAAATTGACCATTTGTAATGATTCCGAGGATACCAATATGATATAAACATTAATGACAATAACACCATGATTACTGATTTTGGAAATCTGGTTTGGTTCTCAGTGTTGACTTATGTAAGTATAGTCCGATCCAAGTGTGTTTGAATGCAAATGCCAAATGTAGTTTTAGTCTAATTATTTGATTCAATATGATATATAAATGTATTTACAATAAGGATATCAAACACAGATGTATGGCAATAAAACAACAGCTTTTAAATACTAATAAACATAAGTGAGTGAATTTGTTGAAATCAACAATATTACAGGAAATATTTTTAAAAAATCAATATTTGGATCATCTATCCTCAAAAGTTTGACAACCCAATTCAATAATTTCATCAGTTTTGTACTTGTTATTAGGGTTGAATGAGAATCTCTTCAAGAAATTAGTGCATGTCACCTTTATGCTTTAACCTATAAATTAATGTGTTTCATGTATTTTTTTCTGTAAATTGAGGTTTTGAATGGGCCGTCAGCTTGAGTTATTGGCATTAACCAGGCCTAGCTAGTGGGAACACAAATAAGGGGGCCCATCCCCTAACAACCAACAGTCCAAGTGCATGAGTAAAGTGGCCCACAAGCCCACCAGCCCTGCAAGGGCTTGACACTAGGTGGGCGCTGAAACAACACCATCTAAACACCAACAAACCATGCCATCAATGACAATGTGTTTACATTCACATACTAGTGCTTTATTGATCTTCAAATTATCTGGACATATTAATGGACGAATTGCACTAGTTTCTTATGTATTGCTGAGCACTATTAAAGAGAGAACATTGATTTGTATGTTGTTGACTTTGCAGATGGTGCTTTACCTTGCAGAAGAAAGGAGACATTTTGGATGCACAATATTTCAATGGAACCTTCAAAATTTGCATGGTCAGATTTATACGAGGAACATTTAGACTTCATCATCTTTTGAAATATTGTCATGCTAGGTTAAGGAACTTAAAAAAGTGTTTATTCCTATGTTTTTCAGTGCCCATCATCAAATAAAATGCTTACAATACCATGTAAAATACTATGGAATGTTCCATGGGAAGAGTTTCTATCCTTGGAATTAGCAATGTGAAGCTACCAGAAGCCTGCTCATCTAATTTTTCATCTAAAAAGCTTTGAAAAGTCTAAATGCTTTGTTAGAGTTATAAAATCATTGGGAAAAAATGAAGAGGAATGGATAAGTCAAGCAACAATGATTTATTCTTTCATAGAGAACCTTTGGAAGAAACAACAATCACTCAATAGACTCTCTGGTTTCTAGGTGAGGTCTATGTTCCATTTTATCTGAACCTAATATTCTATGAATCTCTTGTAATAATTAGGTATCCTTTTTTCTAAGGAAATAATAGGAGGGTGTAGTTGGGTAAAAAAAAGACCTTTCCATTCTCTTTGGTGTTGGACATGCACACTGGACGGGCTATGAACTTGCACCAAAGAATAATGGTAGGGGAATTTTTGTCAGATGTTATAGTTGGATATGCTCTGGTAGACATATATGCAAGATGTGGAATCGTAGACAAAACACCTAAATTGTTTGATAGAATGCCTCAAAGAGATGTCATCTCATGGAATCATTCAAAATATTTGAATTAATGAAGCACTCTGGAACACATCCTAACATTCTATTTTCAATGGAATCAAGGAGGTTATTTAAACTTTTACACCCTTCTATGTTCAAGTGTTGCAGCTGTGACAGGTTGCCAATGAATCGGGGAGGCTATTTAAATATATACACCCTACCATGTTCAAGTGATGCAACTATGACAGTTTGCCAATGGAATCAGGGAGCTTATTTAAACATCCACACCCTTCTATGTTCAAGTGTTGCAGCTATGATGGGTTGCCAAACGAATCAGGGAGCTTATTTAAACATCCACACCCTTTTATGTTCAAGTGTTGCAGTTGTGACAGGTTGCTAATGGAATCAAGGATGTTATTTAATTAGGGAGCTTATTTAAATGTCCACACCCTTCTATGTTCAAGTGTTGTGTTGCAGCTATGACAGGTTGCTAATGAAATCAAGGAGATTATTCAAATTGTGACAATATTTTATTTTTAAGTGTTGTAGTTGTGATAGATTGTCAACAGAATCAAGGAGGTTATTTAAACCTTTAAAATTTCCTATTATATTCAAGTGTTGTAGCTGTGAGAGGTTGAAAATGGAATTGGAGAGGTTATTTAAACCTCTGCAACTTTCTATTTTCAAGTGTTGCAGATGTGATAGGTTGCCAATGGAATCAGGAAGGTTATTTAAACCTCTACACTCTTCTATGTTCAAGTGTTGTAGCTGTGACAGGTTGCCAATAAAATCAGGGGGGTTATTTAAACTTTTACACATTTCTATGTTCAAGTGCTACAAATGTGACAGGTTGCCAATGGAATGAGGGAGGTTATTTAAATCTATACACCCTACCATGTTCAAGTGTTACAGTTGTGACAGGTTGCCAATGGAATCAGGAAGGTTATTTAAACATTCACACCCTTCTATGTTCAAGGTTACAACTGTGACAGGTTGCCAATGGAATCAAGGAGAATAACTATTTAGTATTTATTGAATCAGTAATTTGATTCGTAGTCACTCAGCCTATAAACTAACAACATAGTATTATATACAAATGCAAGAAACACTATATACTTGTTAAAATACCAACAAGGCCACAATTAACTTTTAAAAACTAATATGCACATAGAAAGGAAAAATTATTTTGTTAAAGTAATCTACAAAAATATTCATCTACATACCCTATCTGTAAGCTTGTCAAATAGTAAATTTGATGATGATGATGAGACACCATCCCTTTGTCTTCTTCATTAGCCATTTCAATATCAAGTAGCTGAAATCTCAAGGCTGGATCTGGAACAAAGGGAAACAAAAGTTACTATACACTTCACATAATTCTTATGTCTTACCAATTCACAAAAGTAAATCAAGAAAGGAATAATGATAGAATCAGATTATCTGAATTTAGAACCAAATACCATATGATGTTCTTGGGTAGTGGTCTGGCAGTAAATTGGCAGGAGATTACCACTGCTAGCCGAAGTCTGATTCTCAAGTACATTTGTTTGGTGAGAATTCCCAGGGTGATGCCATCCCAGGGGTTCACCTTTAAAAATACAAGTACCAGATTACAAAGTTTAGACCTTCTAATTCAAAATTCAGTCTTGGATCTGAAAGTGACCAAAACACTTTCAAAAATAATGTTTCCTTTAAAATCTACCCTACCTTTAAATTCAAAAGTCCTATTTCTTAACTTGCAATATCTCAAAATATGCTTATATGTTTTTTTTCCTTTCAAGAGAAAAATTTTACACCAAAAAATGTTTCTTTCTTTCCAAATAGATTTGATCAGAAAATTGTGATCATAAAAGCAACAATTCATCCTTTAAGAAAATAAACATTCCAGGTGGGAGAATATATCACATGGAAGAGGATATCTCTGATAATTATGCAACACAATTCCATTGCAATGCAAAGCTCAACTAACTAGCAATATTTATACTTCAAAAATGTCTAGACTAGTTCAAGAAAAGAAGAAAATTTCCAAACCAGTGAAATGCAAATAAAGTATAAAAATTTAGGCCCATATACTAATTTTTATTGCTAGATGAATACATCTTTAATAATTATGTAGCACATTTCCTTTGCAGTGCAAAGCTTAACTACCTAGCAACAAAAATCCTTCAAAAGTGTCTAGAATTAGTTCAAAAAAAGAAGAAAAATGCCAAACCAGTCAATTGTAAATAAAGCATAGAGTTTAGTCCCATATGATCATTTCATATCAAAAAACATTGCCTACCTTTCATCAACTACCTTAGATGTTGCAACCCTAAGTTGGCTTCATAAAGACCAAGAATTGACATTGCCCTTAGCCATATCCCTAATGAGAAACTACTAGTCAAATTTTCAAATATCATACTCAACCGACCAGATCATACTGCTAAAGAAATTAGATAGGACTGTTCAAGAATATTAAGGAATACAAAACCACCTAGGAGCAACATCTTGAAGGAAGTAAACTAGGCATTATAAAAACTTAACAACAATGAGAAGATCATTGTTCTCAAAGTGGACAAAGGGAGTGCCAATATTGTGCTTAAAACCAAGGATTATATTAATAAAATGAGGACCATCTAGAGATCAGCAGAAGCTACTAGTTGGTAAGAAGTGAATCCATGAACAAAACTATATAAGATGTGGCAAAGATCGTAAATGAGTCATTGTTGAGCAGTGAAAGGAAACAAAGACATAATGCAAAGGCCCAATAATGCCAAGAATATATGGGGTGCCTAATGTGCACAAACTAGTAGCATCCTTGAGACCTAATGTGTATTTGATAAACTCTCCAACACAGAACTTAGCTATATATGTAAAGTACGCCAAGAGATATCCTTCCTTCTCAAAAATCAGGTATGAGATTGTGTTGCAGGCTTGTGCATTAAAGAAAGATCTAGAATTGTTACCGAATGGAAACCAAACACAAATTGGAGAAAGAGGAATAAATCTAAGTGGTGGGAAAAAACAAAGGATACAGATTGCACGGGCTTTATATCAAGATGCAAATATCTATCTTTTTGATGATCCATTTAGTGTTGTTGATGCACATAGTGGGACACAATTTTTTCCAAGTAATTTTATCTAGCCTTTTCTTGTTACAAAAATGTCTACTTGGCATTTTGGATTCAAAAATTGTTAGTCTATGTAACTCACCAAGTGGAGTTTTTATTTGCTACTGACCTCATTCTGGTATGTTTGTATTTCTCTATTTACTATTGAGTTGAATAATTAAATATGAGAAGTTACAATTGAAAGCTAGCTATGGGAAGAACCAGGTAATGGCTTCAGGAGTCATGTATCCTAGAGAAGAAACAAAAAGATCCAAGTTCTATTCACAAAGGACATTTTTGTAACTTTTTTTAGGTAATGAGAGATGGTGAGATTACTCAATCTAGAAGATATGATGATATATTACAATCAAGCTCAGATTTTGAGGAATTAGTTGGTTCACATCAAAAAGCATTGAAATCCATTGATGCTATGGAGAAATCTGAGATCCTATCATCAAATGCATTTGTTAAAGAATTGTCATCTGACAATACAGCTAGTGTGAAAGATGTTAACCATAAACAAGTCCAGAAGCAGGGTATTGACCAGAACACACAAGAGCTAGAGGAAGAGCACGAATCAGATAATCATAAGTCAAGAGAAAGAGAATAAAAACATTTACAGCTTGTGCAAGAAGAAGAAAGAGAGAGTGGCACGGTAAGTGCATGGGTGTACTGGTCTTATATCACTATTGCATACATAGGTGTTTTGATACCTATAATCTTATTGACACAAACATTATTTCACATACTTCAAATAAGTGGCAATTATTGGATGGCATGGGCAACTCCTACAACATAAGATCAAATTTCCATTGTTAGCTACTACCATCTTAATGTGGTTTACGTTGCCAAATACACATCTCCAACGCAAGCTCCCTTGACCCAATTTTAATGAAAGTAGCTAGCCAGCGTAAACTCATTTTATCATTCCTGTTCAAAGAACAAATCTTAAAAATTGATTCCCAAGAAATGGACAACAAAAATGATAAAGAATTATTCAACATAAATAGCTCATTGTTTATTAATAAAGAAATTTAAATAGTAGCCATTTCTTCTGTTACATTATTAGAAAATTTTATAAAACTGATTTTATCTCACATTCAACTAGTAAAGAGAGATTTCAAAACAATGGGAAACTAATTCCAAAAGCTGTAACCCTGAAGCAAACCTTAACTTGATGGAGTATAGAATTTTAGAGATTAAAATAGATATTGTCATCAAAAGAGATGAACAAGAACTAGAAGTAGTTAGCACAAATATTTAATGAAACTTTAGTTTTCAAAAAAAATTGTTCATTCAACAAAATATTCCAAGAAAGACATTTCTAGAATATTTTTTTCTGGAATCCTTCTTCATTGTCATCTCAACCTATCTTTCTAAATTTAGGTCAAATAATTCCAAAGATAATATCATTCATGTTTTAGGTATGAATTCTCATAGTTGGCCAAATATTTTAACTTATATGCCATTATTAGAATCTAAAATAGTGATTAGGCAATCCAAAGGAGAGAAGTTTTATTATTTATCATATTCATTAGAGTGCACCAAGGAGACAAAATAAACTAAATTAACATCGTGAATGACCAAAAAAGGTTAATTAGACTCAAAATTACAACCAACAATAATATCAGTAAAAGATTACTAATGTATCTACAATATAAAAATGCAATAGTCCACCGAAAAGCAGTTGTCATGAGATAAAAAATAAACACTACAACATACAAAAATATATGAACTCGGCTATAGATATACAATTCCTAGAAGATACAATGAACAAGATGAGTTACCCCTATAAAAGAGAAACTGCATGGTATAGGACAGGTGGAGTAGGAAACCTAGTCCTTCTTAAGATCATAGCCAAAATGGAAACAATTTCCAGGTTGCATAACCTCAATTCCATATTAGCTACCAAGTTGCATGAAGCAACCAGGACAATAGATCTCCTGTTGGCCAAGCTACCAATGGAAAATTTAGGACCCAGCCCCACAAGCAACTATCAAATTTATAGAATTTTCTAAAGCTATTGGGTATACAAAATGACTCTAAGATCAAATACAAGGTTCAATTAGATGAAGAAAGCAACAATTATAAGATTGAAAAAAATCAACTACTCATCCAGGTTTAAAGATAATAAATGTTAACATATAGAGAAAAAAATATCCTAAAGATTTCCATAAGATTAACATGTGTAAAACATGATAACATTATTGGTAGCCAACCACATCATAAATAAAGCCTATAATGTCAACATCTAACCACTGGTCAGATTTAAGGAGCCAATGCAGGATCTATCCTTTCATGTATGTCATGCTTGGGCTTTGATAAGGATATGGATTATATTATAATCATGAACTTGAAGGTCTAGAATTCATATAATATGTTCAAAATCCACATAGACTTGTATAAATGTTCTATTGGCATACATTATAAATGCAAAATTATTCTAGAAAAATCTAGACGATGAAAGATAGCATGTCTCATCTTAGCAAAAGTAAGTAGACCATTGAAGTCAAAATACCAAGTTAACAAATAAATTTGAAAAGGGAAAAAAATCAAGAAAGCATATCGGTTAAATACCTTGAATCCACCTGTGGTGCCTACATTTAAAACAATATCTAGTTTCAATGCCAGCACTGAAACATAAGTCACAAGAGTTGCACTTACTGTTCCAACACTATCAACACCTATGCCATGGAATATAAAAATGTTAGGTTATAGATGGATTTTACAGTAGTCTGAGGACATGAATAGAATTAGAATAGAAATTTAATAACTTTTCAAATGACTAGGAGCTTCTTGTGAGATACATTATATCAGGACACAGTAATAAATTAGTGAAAGATTGTGAGTGCATTTACAAACTTCTATTAAGCCTTAGTTCTAACTCAAAGCTTACCAAACATAGCATTTTCCCCTAGTATAACAATACTGATTTGAAGGTCTTTGTACTTTCCATGATATCTAATCCAGGGCACACCTTTCAAAAACCTATCCAAGACCCACCACATAAGTATACTAATCCCTATTTCTACCTAAAGGATGGTCACATGACGTGGACTCATCAAGAAATTTGAAAACATAAAAATGCATAAACTATTGAAATATTCTTAAAGGAAAAAGTAAATTCATTGAGATACATACACATTAAATTAAGAAGTAAATAAGAATAATTGATAATCAATATGAAATAAGGAACACACTCACACAAAAGATTTCACTTGGGAAAGAGGCTAGAGGGTGAAAATCACAAATCTATGGATTTTCTGAAAATTGGTGTTTCCCCTACCATACTAACAAATGCTTAGTGGTGCTTATGTGCTCTAGAGGTACCCTGCCTTGTGAATACTCACCAATCCACACCATTAGTTGAAAGGCCATTTATAAATAAATGCTCATAGAAATTAGTTGTTATGGTGATGACTTGAGTATTATAAATACTCCCACATAGTGAACAATCCAACGTAAAATATCTATATATCAGACCTGTATATAGACAAATATGCATCAATTACAAAACCAATGAGCTATAACCATAACAAATCTAAAAATGCATCAAATATTTGAAATTCTCAAAAAACTATATTTTTTTTTTTGGCATTTTTCACTTCATGAATACTTAATTTCATGGAGATCTAAGTGGACATAAAACACTCTCTAATTAAGTAGTAAACAACCATGTACTTAGACGATAAAAGAGGCCTTATTAGGGATGTTTGACTCTTTTAAACTCTAGAGTTTGACTATTATGTCTTTTTTGGCAGTGGAGAATTTCTCAATCCATTAAGATTGTGTGGTTGATAATACCAATGAAGATATTTTGAAACTTGCAGTTTGATTATGTCAACTGTTGGATAGGTAATATGTCATTTAAGGCTATCCAGTGATATTTAGTGACTAAATAGTTTTATCCAACTACTATTTGGAAACCCAATAGACTATTGAAAGTTTATTTGAGTTTCCTAATACAAAATTTTCTACCATTTAAAAAATAAATCAAATGTATGTTATAAATGTCCAAAATTATTATGCAAAAAAGCTAAAAGAGATGCTAACCACTTTCTCCTGCACTATAAATTGTGATTACTTAGAGTTAGCTATCAATTGTTTTTTTTTTTTAGTGGGCAACACCAGAAAAAATAATGCCCATGAAACATTATTGGTATTGCTACCTCAAATCAGTTCCTTTGGGAGTCATAATGGATTTCACACCAACAATCATGTACTCGAATATTTGGTTGGAAAGGGATGAGAGGAACTTTAGATCTGTGGATTGGAAAAGAGTAATTTCAAGGATTGAAAATAATATTCCTAAATATATCACTTTCACATCTTGAAAAAGAAATCAAAATGAAGAAAATTGAGATGTATAATGTTTATAAAGTGTCTATAACTTGCAGAAGGAAAATGCAAGATGCCAAACCATGAGACCAAAAACTTAGTGTCCAGTCCAGTCAAACAAATGAAAATTAGTCTAATATTAAACCAACAACTATGTCTTCATGATCTATAAAAAAGAATAGCTGGTTTCCTTGTTCGTCACTTGCTAACAAAGGATCACCAATCATTAAAGCATTGTCAAGAAGTTCAAGAAATAAATGAGCTCATAGTACAAGAAGACAACGATGGAACATTTGACGTAGAATAAATTCATACACATGACTTGTTCTTTTGAAGAGCTTAAAAGCAACCAGTACAACATAAAGAAAAACATGCCAGATTCAACAACAATTATGAATTGAAGGGTAGTCACATTTGTTAATCCTTGGATCTGCAAACTCTGATATTTAATCTAGCTTTTTTCTCCTTTCTTTAGAAACTGAGATGAAAAAGTATGTAGGATGGTTTCAAGAGTGATTTTAGTCACATGGATTTTCTATGACCTACATTATTTGGGTACTGTGGTTCACCCACTGTCTTAATTTCTTATAATTTCTGTAGTGAATGACTTTGGGGCACCGGTAGATATACCATTTCTTGCTTTAATTGGAAGCCATAATTCTCTGATGGTTTGTTTCCTGGTATACATATATATATATATAATGTCACAAACATATACCTTGTTTCTCGATTACTATATTTTTAGACATGTAGTATAATTCTCAAGTTTCAATCACACGTGTCCACTATGTTCTTCAAGATTTCTTACAAGGTTCAACAAAGCTTGCAATTTACACTTATGTATTCACTAAAAAAATCCTCAATTTTTTCCAATGATCAACTTGTTAGAGATTTTTTAGATCCTTTCCAAGACTCCTTAAGCCTAAGGATTCCTAAAAAATATATAGATTGGTCAATTGGAAAGGATAAAACAATTCATTTTTTTTGTTGGATATTTTCTCACCACAACCAACTACATGCAAAAGATGAACTCATTAGAGGATTTGAGAAAAATAAAAAAATACTTTATGGATCACAATTTAATTTCATATCATTTCTAGTTATATTGACATCAGAAACAGTCTGAAAAAACTCATCGGTCATTCAAGCAACACATGAATTTTGCACTAATGATAGACACATCTATTATTCATCTAGATCTCTAGCTTCCTTTATAGGTTGATACATTGATTGCTACTAGGTTTCAACATAAACATGGTTCTATCACCACTTATCTTGTTGCAGAAATTGGACAACTTCACATCAAATACCATGAATTTCTCAACATCAGTTGAAGATAAATTTCCAAGTTCTAAGTGTGATAAAGACACGTAAATTTAGTGTTAAGTAATTGATATAAGGTGTAGACAAGGTTGAGAGGCTAATTAAAATTCTACCTTGCCTTGTAGTCAAATTCAAAAACCTCAACCCAAGAAGTAGCCAATGCAATTTGAAATTAGATTTAATGATAGGTTTCAGTTTTGCTTCTGTATTTCATTCAGACATGCACAAGAAAAAAAGATTCAGGAATACAAAATCCATCCATAGCAGACCTAGTCTAGTTTACAACGTATAAGTTAATCAAAATATTTTTTCATACAACATATACTCTTCAATTTTGATTACTGGGTCTTAGTTCTCTTCCTATAGCCTTTGTATACTGGCTATGTTTAAGCTTCCTTACATGCTCTATTTTTTCATGTTTTGCAAATAATATTTCATTTAGTTTGCTATAGCATCCAACTGCTTCATTCAACATTCCATTTCTTCTTCAAACTTGATATCCTTCTCTCTATGGACCCAATCTAATCTTCTTTTTTTCAAGCACTTGTTTAAAAATTCTTAAATGGGTTTCTACTTATCTTATTCTCTGAGATTATGAATCTTTTTCAACATCTTTCCTTATTAATTTTTTGAGAAAAATTATCAAGACACTTGTGTGAATGTCTGATGTGTCGATTTGCTTTTCTTTTCTTTGATGCAATTCTTTTTTTCAAAATTGTAGAGTGCATACTATTGTTATTGGGTGCATGGATAATCAATCTACTTTGGATTAGTGTGAAGGACTTAGGGATTTATTTGATACAAATTTTCATATTACTAATTTGATGCACATATCTATATTATGCTTGAATTGAAAAAATATTTATTCTCTCATATATTGAAGGAAGCTCATTACAGACTGTTTGGAACAATTTTAATCCTTAAAGTAATCCTAAATCCTATTACTTACTGGTTATCTGTTCATTTCTTATGAAATGGTCTAAATCCTTACAATGTAAATTCCAACCAAAAAATTAAAATCAAAACCATCACACAGAGTTTGTTTTTGTTAGTATTGATCTTCAACCTTATGCAAGTAATGTTCTCTTTCCCTTTTAGGAAAATGCATCAACTATAAATCTTTACGATTATGCCACAATGTGTTTGCAATGGAAAGATTATAATATTTAAATACAACTCACAAAATCATCTGATTTACTTACTTAGATATAGTTGCTTGTCCTGCAGTAAAGTCAGAAGTAGCCTGCCACACCATATGCTTTCTTGGTTGAGGACTAGTCTCTCTGAAGAAAAAGGGAGGCCTGGACACCTAAACCAAACATGGGTTGGAGAAAATCTATGATTGAGTCCTTTGTTGTTCTATATTGTATTGTATTATTTAAGCAAAAAAAAATCTTACCTCAATTTCCAAGGTGCTTGGTCCACTATCTAGACAACTTGCTTTCATAGCTGTAATTTCTTACCAAAGAATCTCTATCTTGTTCTTAAGGCCACCTTCTAAGACCTCCCAAACAAACTTATGCTTTGAAAAAAGGAATTTTATGATTAAGTCTCCTTCATATCTTGATATGCACTAGAAAATTTGAAAGCCTCAAAATGAATAAATAACATATAATTTTAGAAACCAAAAACATAAACCTAAGAAAGAAAAGACAGAAAAATCTTGTCACTTACAGTAGACTTTTCTTTGAGAAAGTTTTTGTACATGAAAAATAAATGAGCAAAAGACCCACTATTTCAAAAATGACTTAACTCACATAAATTTTTTCCTACTATAATGAATCTAACTTGGATTCACTGCAACAACATGATGATTTTGCTCAGTAGAAATAAAATCATTACCTCCCATTAACCAGCTCATGCTTATTAGTGACATTAATACTAATTTCAATTTCAATATCCTACATACCTCATTGTAGACTGGTTGAAGATGATTGGAATGTCCTTAAACTATTAGCATTCCCTTCAAGAACATCCTTTCATCCCTTAATTTAAAGGAATGTTAAGCCATCCATTATAGTCTCATCTTTTAAATTGCATGAAAAAACACCAAACAAGGAAAAACATAGACAAGTCTGTTTGTTATCTATTTTCCCTAATATATTTAACTAATCATAACTATTTCACTAACACACCCATCAACTCCAAGAACCTTGAAAAAGTCGGCAACAATTTTCTAGTTTAATGTAACATTATTATGATTTATTTCTTATATAATTTCCATTGTTTTATAGTTTTACTAACTAATTTTGGTATTTTATAGTTTACATACCTTGATGTCCCCAATTGCCTTATCCCCTGTATCATCCAACAATTTTTTCCTTGTTCTATTGATGGTTTGGGCCTTATATATGTCCCCTGTCCTCAAATTTCAACCATTGCATAACCCAGTGAAATTCTTATAGCTTGCTGATTGCTGAAAGTCTTTTAACAGGAAAGCAGTAAACTCTTTATTAAATACAATTCTTTGAGACATTGACTTGATTCAGAGGCAGTCTTTTGTAGTCTTGATAATCTTCCACAAAGATTATTTAGGGTGTGAATTAGACACTAAATTATGCCAGTGCACTTCAAAATAAAATCCAACATATCATCCTAAAGGGTTTCCTTGTGTCATGAAGCATGGAGTTCTTATCATGTCTAGCAACTCAATAACGGTTCATGTTGGATTCTCAGATGAAAATCTTACTTCAATTCTACTTTTATGAAGCTTGATCTTCACAAAGGTTTGATGTGAAATATTTAGTAAATGAGAACTCAATTTAAGCATTTATCATCAAGATATTTCATACTAGTCTTGAGCTCGAGAAATTTATCATAATATATGAAAAATGGGTATATTTAAGTAACCATACTCTCATTTGATGAGACAATGAAAAGCTATGATGCATAGAGATAATGCGAAAAAATGATGGACCCACTTCAAATATATATGTCAACATGAAATAAGAAGGCACAGATAGGAACACAAAAGACTGTTAGAAGTAGCATGCAGTTTGAGGAACATACCTAAATGCCAAATTCGGTAAATGTATGCAATTGGAATCCTTCTATTTACAAAAGATTAAAGTATGAAACAAGGCACAATTCAATTCTATAACTATTTCAGAGAAGAAAAAAAATCATCTTCCAATCCAAGATCTTACTTTAAGGCAATGAATTCAATATTAGAATGATTTCAGCTAGGATAAGGAAACTAGACTCTATGAAATTTCCACATCTGATTTTCCTTTTCTATTCCTCGAGGAGATAGGAGGAGTATTATTTTTTAACATAATAACTAAATCTTACTCTAGGCCTCCATCTAAGAGATCTCTCATAGCAGTCTTTCAAATTATACCTTTTTAATCACTTGAACCGAATCAAATGAGCTTAATTTCACAAACAGATAAAGGCTTATTTATCAAATGTTGGGAAATGTAATTTCTCCCTCAAATGAGATGTAAAATATTAATTAAATTAGAAGTTTCTAGAGGTTCCAGCTGGACTAGAGATTATGAATAAAGTAAAATTTGGTAAATTCTAGAAGCTATTTTTATGTTGGTTAGGGTTGGATAAATTCTAGAAGTTTAGGGTTAGGTAAAATCTAGAAACTTATTTTATGTCGGCCAAGGTAAAATAATATGTCAGCCTATATTCTAGATTATTCTAAATGTATCTAAAGTCCTCTATATAAGAGGTAGATGTAAACTATTTTTACGTAAGCAATTCAATACAAGTATTTGGAGTAGCAGCTAGTATTTTATTTGTGTGTGTTTATTCATGAATTGTTGAGTTTATATTTGCTTATTAATGTTGATCTGTATCCATCCACCCCTATCAAAGTGGTATCAGAGCCTATGGTTGAAGACCCTAGAGAGTAGACGCTTGTGAGAGAGTTTGATGTTAAATAATTTGTGAAGATCTACTACTGGAGCAAGTGTTGTAGAAAGAAGTTGCTGCCAAGTTGTGTTTGCAGATTGTGGGCACCAAATTGAGGAAAGAGATCACTGTTTATTGTTAGAGGCCGCAACCAAATTAGTAATCGAGGGTTTACAGAAATCAAAGGAAGGTATGTGGTCAAGCAAGCTGATTTTTGTATTTTAGTTGCAATTTATTGATCTGAAGAAAGAAAGAAACAGTTGTAGTTGTTGAAGGAAATTATGGAAGAGTGAAGGTAGGCAAAGATTACAAAATTAAGGTGAGTTTAATTATTTGTTTCAATGGGAAAAATTGGAAAAAGGGTTAAAAAAGAGAATGAAAATTTAGTGGTTGAAAATAATTTTTTGGAAGAAGAATTAACAAAGCTTAAAGAACAATTGGATATTGTTAGAAAGAATAATAGATTCTATTTTGAAATTAATAAAGAGATGCAGAGAGAAAAGTGTAAACTTTTAGATGAAAATTATAATCTTGAAAAGGAATTGGAAGAAGTTAAAGATAAAAGTGAAAAGTTAGAAGAAAAGTTAAAATTATTTGATGAGGTTAAAAAGAGGAGTGAAGAGTTAGAGGAAAAGCTAAGATTGTTTGAGGAGATCAAGAAAAAGAATGAAGAACTAGAACAAAGAGTGAAATTGGTTGATGACTTAGAAGAGAAATTAAAGAAATTAGAAGAAGCAAATAGTTTGCAGATGAAGGAAATTACAAAATTGAATGAATGTTTGAAGTCAAAATCCGTATGTGATGTTTCATGTAGTACAAAGGATTTGAATTCGTGCATTGATAAATGTGTTTTTGCTAAAGAAATTTGTGATAAAAATTGTCAAAAAGATAATGTTGTTAGATGTAAAGGAAATGAAAAAATGTTGGTTTAAAGATCATGGAAAGAATGGGATACAAAGGTAAAGGTTTAGGAAGGCATGATCAAGGGATGAGAGAGCCAATTAAGCCAATAATGAGGCCAAAGCATGAAGTTCTTGGATATGTGACAGGTAAAGGAAATAATACAGGTATAACCAAATTTGTTAAAGAAATGGAATGTGTGCAATGTTGTCATTGTAATAGGAAAGGACATACGAAGGATAGATGTTGGGATTTACATCCTTGCAGTATTTGTGGTTTGAAGAGTCATTCTGAAAAGACATGTTGGAACAGGCAGTGCAAGAAAGATTCTCTGGCAGGTTGTATGAAAATGGATTCTATGGCAGGTTGTATGAAAATAGATTGTGGATGGAATTACAGATCAAGTTGGAAAAAGATGACAGGCATGTTCAAAAGGTTGTTCAAGTGGAAATGTTCCTATGAAAGAAATCAAGAGAGATTTGTTGGTCTAGCAAGACGTCAAAGAAGGTGGAAAGATACAACTAGCGAGTTTGTAGAAAAGAAGAATTCCAGTTTGAAGTTTTGAAGATTTGAAGTTTGAAGGATTGTCGCAGCAGCGAGATGAGAGTTGAAAATAGTTGAGAAAAGAGATCTGCAAATCATAGAGATGGTTTGAAGTTTGAAGACTTGGACAAAGACAAAGGCATCATCAGGCATGAAGATATCAAGCAAAGAAAAGGATTTGCAAAGGCAACAGTCAAGAGCAAGGAAATTTATGCAGCAGCATTTGAGGTCAAAATTAGGGGGGAGTGTTGGGAAATGTAATTTCTCCCTCAAATGAGATGTAAAATATTAATTAAATTAGAAGTTTCTAGAGGTTCCAACTGGACTAGAGATTAGGAATAAAGTAAAATTTGGTAAATTCTAGAAGTTATTTTTATGTTGGTTAGGGTTGGATAAATTCTAGAAGTTTAGGGTTAGGTAAAATCTAGAAACTTATTTTATGTCGGCCAAGGTAAAATAATATGTCAGCCTATATTCTAGATTATTCTAAATGTATCTAAAGTCCTCTATATAAGAGGTAGATGTAAACTATTTTTATGTAAGCAATTCAATACAAGTATTTGGAGTAGCAGCTCGTATTTTATTTGTGTGTGTTTATTCATGAATTGCTGAGTTTATATTTGCTTATTAATGTTGATCTTTATCCATCCACCCCTATCATCAGATAAATTCAAGATGCCAGAGAACTTCAATATTTTTCTCACATTGATCTGGAAAAATCTTATATAAGTAAGACTACTGCTAAATTTGGTTATACTTTTTTATAGTGTAAAGGAGCAGCAAAAACTAGAAATCCTGCAATGAATCTTTTTATAATTTTAAGGTAATACAAAAATCATGATGAAATTATATTGTTTTTTCTACAATTATTATTCTCTTGCAAATTATAATAACATGTGTAACTTGTTCAATCACAACATCACCAAAATGAATGGGACAGTGAGTTAATGTCGTGTTCAAAATAAATTGCTTATTTAAAAAAATGTTATTGACAGTTTATTTTTAATTTATGGCTGTGATTTATTGATGATTGTAACTAATATTTACCCCGATGAACTAAGATGTATTGTTGCCATCCCATGGAGATATAGAACTAGAAGGAAAAATATCAAGCTGGCAGTTGTTGTTAAAAAACTATTGAAAAAGTGATGCCATTTCTAATTTTTTGTCATGAAAGATGGTATCAAGCACCATGAAAATTGTAGCATAATATTAAACATTGTTTAATATATTGATTATCAATTTGCATCAAACATATCAAAAACATAGAGACAAACTTTTGTATGATTTTTGTCTACTATTTGGGAAAGAAAACAAAAGGTCTGAAGCTATGTAGTCACTAGTCAAATGGACGCAAAGATTGCAGAATAGACACAAAAAGATTTGTTATAGACACAAAGGGTGGGGGCTTATGTTTTCACATCATTGGATTGCATATATTTTGTTCTCAGGCATTGTGCAACAAAATATTTCCAAGATTTATTTTGTTTCAAACTTCAGAACATTTCTCTCTATGAAAATCTATGCAGGATCTCTAATGTTGGTATTTTTTAAGATTTTATTTTATTTTCTTGAAATGTAGTTAGTAGATTGGTTTTTTTGGCAAGTTTGTGAATTTTTAATTAATTGAAATTATTATTATTTTGATGTTTCCTAAGGAGAAACTAAACCTAATATTTTTTCCCTTTCTCCCTGGCAAATGCCTGACACATGTAGTGCAGTAGGAGTTGGACATGGCATTGTGAAAAATTATTATACATGTGTTGAATATACATCCCTACCAGGGAAGTCTCAACAATAACATCTGAGAAAAATATTCCTTCCTTGATCCTTTGATAGATGGCTATACTGTGTTCCAAGAGCGCTAGGCAAGTGTGGATTTTTGCTTTTTGGCAGTAAATTTTACTAGTAATTTGCAAGGTCAGTGAGAATCTTTGGTTTGTGCTTGTATTAAATAGCGATGTGAGTCCTGCCAATTTTGTCTACACATAAGAGTTTGTGTATAATTTATCTTAATATTCAGTGAGTTTCCCGCCATAATGAATTGAAAGAAATGACACTTTTTTGAGCCCATATGTTTGTCGCCCTACATATTACCCATTTCTCTACCAGTTATTCTATATCTTGTGAAGTCTTTAGTTCACATCTTATTTTGAGGCACAGGTCTATATGACAAATAATACCGAGGATCAAATCTATAATGGGTGTCTTCATCTTGCTCAGTTGAAGAAAAAAAGCTTCATTTTTCTTAAGAGAGAAGCTGAAAATAGCTTGCTCTAACTAATGTCATTGAAATTGAATTATAAGACTTCTTAAGGTCCCATTATATCGTAAAATTGTCAATGTTAATAAAATTTCAATTTCACCATTGATTTTACCAAAAAATTTAAATTTGTGATCTTTCTCAATTTTTAGTTTTAATCAAATTCAATATGCCAACTATTCAAATCAATTTTTCATTTGGAATGTTGTTTCAACTTATAGATCAGATTTAGTATTAGAGATTCATTTGTAATTTATGTATGTAGGATAACAGAGGAAGAAATATAATGACCCATGGGGGGCCAGAGACCCGTATATTGGCTGTAATTTCTTAGGCTCCATTTGTAGTAGATAAATATTGGAAAATTGTTAAGAGATTTTACATAAGATGTAAGAATTATCTAAAATACAATAAAACAGACAACATATCCTTACAAAATACAAAATCTTGTATTCATAGAGGCCATGAAGAATTGGGAAAAAACAAACAATTCATTATTTGGGTGTATATGGAAAAAGGATGGAGAAATAAAAACCCAAATGGAAATTTTAGACATTTCATGAAATTTTTTTGGGGCTTGATGCTAGAACTAAAGTTAGTCTTACCAAAAATTTCATAAGTAGTCCCAACAAGTGCCAAGTGCAACAAATAAAGCATGGAAGGTGCTTTTAAGGCATCCACAATCCGTAAATATTGAAAAATAAATTAAAACAACTAGATTTTTTATAAAATGGGCATTTTAGACCACATCGCAAGTTCCATTATAGGGTTTTCCTATAAAGCTTCAAAGAAAATATGTTTTATTCTAATAAATTTAAATAGAACCTAATTGCAAGGTAAGGTATTCTGAGTCTCAAGTATGAATTTAGGGTAAGAGAAATTTCAATTAATAACATATTACCCAGAGGTGGTTTAATGAAATAATATAGACTAATCTGTTCAATTGAAAAGTTGCAGTTTCATATGTCAAAATAATGTATGGGATACTTACAAGAGAGACGCAAGGCTTCTGCCTTGCTATATGTTGCTATGCAGATTGTTATAAAGGAGTGCATGTGCTTGCTATAACTATCGTCATTCTCTTTCTGCACAGTCATAACTTAGTGACATAAATTTAGTAAAATTATTTATCAATTTTTGCAAAACTTTACTAGTGTTTTGTAATGAAAGATTACCTTGGTGATGGTGGTTCATGTGTCCCCCAACTTTCTGTGATTTTGTAAATTTCATTTCACAAAAATTGCATTCATATGGCATGTTGTTCGTATCTTCCTCGGTTGATTCAACCTTGCACTTTATTTTGTCTGCATAATCCACACAATCAAAATTACAAGCAAATCTATCACAAAAGTAAAATTCCCTTGAATGAGGGAGGGAAAAGGAAAATAAAAGGAGGGAAAATGATTAAGGAGAGGGATTTATAAAATTTTTTTTTTTGAAAAAGTATTTTTTTTATTGTCTTAATTGAAGACAATTTACACATAATATTATATATATATAATATTTTGTCTTAGAACATCCTTTTATGTAGTAGTGTAAATGTTAATTTTTTTTATAAAATATGTGAAGGCCTTAAGATTGCATCGAGAGGCAATGGCTTCCACACAATAGGTATTTTTGGTGCACCAAGCAATCTAGGCGTCCAAATGGCCCGCTTAGGTAGGGGTCCCATGAGGGGGGCTTAAGCTCTATGGATTATGATCAAATTTGAAAGAAAAAAGAATAGAGTAATAGTCATTTATTTAGTCATTTTTATTTGTCTGATATTTAGTTATTTTTATTTGTTTGATATTTAGTCATTTATTTAGTCATTTTTGTTGTGATTTTAATTGATGGCCAAATTAGTCACTTATGATGACCAAATTAGTCATTTATTTGCCAAATTATACTAGTGTTAGTCACGTGACTAAAATTTTTAGTCATGTAGTCATTTATTTTCTAAATTCTACTAGTGAAGTGGACGAGAATTCAGTTATTTTCTTAACTTTGAAAATTTTATATGCTATGAAAAAGAAGTCCTTTCGAGGTGTAATGGGGTCCATGGATTTAGGCCAAAAGGTTTCTAATGAGAAATTACCTTTGGAAGATAAAGGATTAAAGCCACTATGGTGTATGGTGAATACCTCATTGCTATGTGGAAACTTCAAACACTTGTGAACAATTGATGAGACCACTTTCATTGAGTGAAGCCAAGGGTGGCCTAGCTGCAAACAAAATTGGTCAGATTGTGGAATAATTGAAAATGTTACCTCCAAATTTCTACCTGTCCTATTTGTAAAGGGAGTGTGATCGATATGATCGTAGGGCATGCAAAACCAATATGTGTCTTAATCCATGTAGTCAATTTAGTATAATCATTTTGATATAGCTCGTGTAATACAAGGAAATCTTATGTGATCACATTCTCATCACAAGTGGGATCTATTAATATCCCATTCGTGAGCTTATCATAGATTCTACCAGCTATGTAGAGAGGACCATTAGGAAGTTTTTGTAATATTTCTTTAGTAGAAAAAGTGATATCAAGAGATTTAGTGGTTTGGCCCTTTTGAGGGATAACATCTATCACACCCACAAGTGTATCCATAAGATGATCTTGGGTAATAGTTGGAGTTATATCATGTTGTTCATGATTTGTATCAACAATTATTACAATAGGATTTGAAGGTTCACTAGCCTTGACAAATGAAGTAGTGTGTTTAGGCACAAGATTGGTGAAGATTTGTAAATTCTGATTAGGGGGTGAAATAGACTTATTACCTTTATCATTAACACCCATAATGGTTAAATATCCAGAATCAATGAGGTCTTGAACTAAATGTTTTATACACTTGCAATGTTCAATGTCATGTCCATTTTGGCAATGAAAATGACAATATGCATTAGGTTTGAATGTAGGAGGTAATGGTTGATTTGGATCAAGTGGTCGAATAGGTGGCAAAGTGAGCATACATTATTGAATTAATTGGTTTATTGTATTATTGAGGGTGTTGGGTAGGGGAGTAAATTTTCTGGTGGGGTCCCCATAATGATAAGGCATTGCTTCTTTAACAACTGCCACTTGATTTTTATTTTGTTGGGTTGGTTGCAGTTGTTGTTGAGGAGGCAGATTAAACTGTAAAAATACTTTATTTGGTCTATGAAATTTTTGATTGTTATTGTTTTTTTATTATTGTGTTAAGGTTGACTTGAAATCGAGTTATGCTATTCAGACAAGGTTGTGCATAAATTCATAAACGAAGGGAATTTCATCATAGTCATCTTATCTTGAAGATGTGTGTGCAATTTTTTGATAAACATCTTTTGTATATGTGCATCAGGAATCTTGACATCGATTTAGGAATATAAGGATTGCTAGCAGGAGATAAAATCCATGACTTTTTCATCTATTTTTTGTCTACCTCTCATGAGGTCAGCCATTATTTTCTTAGGTGTCATGTGAACTTGGAAGTTACTTATGAAAGCATCCACAAGTTCATTGAAGGAATGGATGGAGTGATTAGGCAAGTTGGAAAACCACTCTAATGCAGTATCTTTCAAGTTTCTTGGAAAAATCTTTGCTAAAAGTCTCTCATCAAGGAAAAAATCACTACATAAATCTATGTAAGCATTAACATGGTTGATAGAGTCTCCTCTTCCTCTGTATTTCTCAAACTGAGGCATTTTTATCCCTTGTCACATTGGGGTACGTAAGATTTCTAAGGATAAGGGGCTGCTACAGACATGATATGTGGTTGGAGCATTTGAATTTGGCTAATGTTGGAAATTTGATGTTGCATGGAAGAAATGGTAGTAAGGAGTTGTGTAATAATAGGATCAGGGTATGTAGATTGAGATGGAAGAGAAAATGGTGATGGAGTGTAAGGTATGTGAGGGGAAGTGAAAGGAATACTAAGGGGTGTGAAAGTGGTGGAAGGGACTTGCGATGACACAAGAGAGGTAGGAATGTTAGGTGGAATTGTAAAGGAAGGAGTCATATAACTAACTTGTTGCATAGTTGTAGTGACTTGCAGATTGGTATAAGTTGGTATAGAAGCTATGGCTGAAGGGGGAGGAACTAGAGGTCCTCCTTGGCTTATAGGAATGTTTACAGATTGGGTATTAGAAGAAGCATATTTATTGTAAATCTCAGAAATTTTCTTCATCACTTATAAGCCTTCATCACTTTCAATCAAATGATGAAGATTATCAATGGCAGGTATGGAAATTTGGGAAATGTTTTCAAGTGTCAAGTCTTGTTGTAAATATGAAAATTCTTCATGAAGACTAACAACCTTGTCTTGGGGAAGAGAGTTGTTTTGGGTGTCAACATTCATTGGATGGAAGGGTGAAGGCATGGAAGTGGTATGATCAATTCCTAATGAACCATTTTCTATACTAGGAGTAGGATCTTTTGAGATCCCAAGGTCCACAATGAAAGTGATATCATGGGAAGCCACGAGTCTATAAATTCTTCTCACTAAAGTATTATCAATAAGACAACAAACACTCATACAAGTACCACAAAAGAAGGATTGAATTCAAATACAAGGTAATCTAAGATGTCTAAATGCAAATAACATAAAGACTACTGAATGTAACAAAGAACAAAATACATAAAACAAAAATGTAGGAAAATGTGAAAAAAATGCTAGAAATACTGTCTAAAAAGTGCAAAGGGACTAATTCGCCCATGGTGGAAAATGAGTCTCAGGATGGATTTTTTTTTGTTTTTCAGAAATTTGAGGGTGATTTTAATGTTCAATAGAATGCAACTAAGGATATAGAATGCAAATTTTCTATTTTTTCAATGAGATGCAATCCAAAAATGAAATATAAATGAAGTTTTCACTAATGCAATATGAAATATCTAGAATGCAAAAACAAAAAATGACCTAATTGAATGTTGATGAAAATGTAAGCTAGGATGAAATATGAGAATGAAAACAGAAATGCAAAATGTCCAAAATTCGGGTTCACCAAAATAAACCATAGATTTTCAAGTCATTATGGAAAACTATAGCTCTTCTAGGGTTTTTCACCTAAACGGAGAGAGATAGGACCCAAAAAATGCATGGGGTCCATTCAATTAATGTTATGTGTGATGTTGTTATACCTAAATTAAGTAGAATAAATGTAATTGACTGATTAAAATGAAATAAAATGAATGCAAAAGTGCAATTTAAAGCTATTTTTGGAAACACATTGTGTAATGCAATAGGGAACTAAATGAAGAAAATATGCAAAACATAAAGAAGAGGGATGAATCGTAGTGCACCTGGATGAAATGTGATGATTCTAGAGTGTTCTAGATGCTAATGGAAATTACTATTTTTTCATAGTGGGACTCATTCGCCCAAGGTGGCAAATTAGTCCTCCTCCCGCTAAAATAGTGTCAGAAACTAGTTTCTGACAGTCAGGATCCAGAATCTAACAAAAATTAGATTTTCAGTCCTAAGGTGAGACTCATTTTCCAATGATGGAAAATTAGTCCTCCCCCAAAATTTTGGAAAATTAGAAGACAACTCTGCAACACCATATCTAGAAATGTCTACTTTTCGGGTTGCCGAAGTCAATTATGTGGGAAACGGACATAAAACCTTCTTGAAGCTTGAAATATACATAATTTTTCTTGAAACACCTAGTTGACTTTGCTTTCCACTTTTCAACACATAAATTATTGATAAATTTGCATACCTAAGTCTGTAAACACACATGGAAGAGGGAAAAATGGTTGAGGGTTAGCAAATACAGGTTTTCCTTGGCCAAACCCTACTTGTAGTTATCAAACCCTTAATAGAATAATGAAATGTAAAGGAAAGGTAAACTAATAACATGCAAATGTTGTTAAGTCACCAAACCCTTGATAATGCAAGTCTGAAGTAATGTCAATGGATGCTTCAAAATGCTTGAATGTTGCTTGAAAATATGTTGTAACATGCTTGAATGCTTGTATGAGAAAATATTGCTTGGGAGATGTAAAATGAAGTGAAAAATTCCTATTTATACAATCTTTTATTGTATTTTCTCGTTCATACCTCATCATACGCTGACATCAACTAATTTTTAATAAAATACCAAAAATAAATTTAAAATATTTTGAATTTGGAGCAAAGGGGGACTCATTTGCGACCCATGGCGAATGGGTCACACCTAGGACCTAAAAACAAGTGTCAAGAATTAAGTTGCATTTAATATTGTTTGTTGAGATAATATCCAAAAATACATTTAATTAAAGCATATGAGGGAATAAAGTGGTCAAATAAGTCATAAGAAGAGATAAACAATGAAGTTGTGCCCAGGAAAGTGTGAAATCTTGTTACAAGAATTTACAACACTTCAAAACAGGACTTGATGATGTGTAAAAAGGTGATTTTTAGGTGAATTGTAATGAATAGAGTCTAGAAGAATGTACAAATGTCTTAAAACACTTCACAACACCTTCATAGGACATAATTATTTGACTTTTAGTACCTAAATATGCATGTTCAAGCCATGTTGCAACATAAAATCAAAGAAAAATATATCAAATACCATTAAACAAGACCTAAAAGGCCATGAAAATTTAACAAGGGGCCATTTTTCTATGACACATGAAGAAGATTCACTATTCCAATTACACGCCAGACCTCCCTTCGTGACTCGATCTAGAAGGTATATTTTTTTGGCCTCCCCTCTCCCTCTATCAAATTGACTCCCAGATCAACAAGATGAAAAATATGTTGAAACGGTATAATTTCTAGCACGTCTCCATTGCCACTTCCACATATAGAGGCAGTTAAAACTGAATTGAGTGTTTTGTTCATTCATTGTCAAGTTGTTAAATATGTTTGGTAGAGCTTACTTAGTCTATCCTCCACCTGTTCTCTAGGTCTTTAACTATTTCACACATTGCCTATTAATATGTTATAATTGTTTCCACATCTCCTACTCTCTTCTCCACATTTCATGTTTTGTTATATGTTGTATTTTCCTATTTTACTTTTGTCTCCTCATTTGAGTTGAGGCTCATATGTTTGAATTCCTCTATAAAGAGATAGACATTATAAACATATTGCAATGAATAAAAATTGTGTGATTATTTGTTGTAGCATTTACATAATTGTTGGAATATTAAATATAATCTGTAGTCAACAAAATTTTCCTCCCAATTGCCCCCAACATAAACTTGTAGCCAAGTTGACATGCCAACAATTAATATTGGTAGGTGATTTTGAATTTGAAATGAAGCACTCAATTTTGAGCTTGCTTTTGAAACAAGACAAAAAGGAATGCAACCGTTGGTTTTAGTAAGTTATTTTTATTTGTGTATTTTGTGGAGACCCTACAGTAGTAGAAGGAATTTTCATCACAAAACAAGAGGACAACAAAAGGGAATGTTTATCAGACACAACAACCAGTTACAACTGTAGACATGCAAAATTAGCATCATGTGTTTAATTAATTAATATCCATCCATTCATCAAATAAATCAAGTTTATTTGATTAATCTCTAAAGTCCTCCATTTAAATTAAATAAATTCATCTTTAACACTAACACCATCCCCTTTCGCTAAATAAATCAAAATATTTATTTAACTAAGTCTAAATCATTTTCCATCTCCTTTTGATTTAGTTTAATCCATAAATCTAACTCAAAAATTCAAATCACCTAATCTTCACTTAAGTTAATCAAATCATGATTAACTCTAATCCTAATCCATGTCAAATCCTCTAGCTTTTCCCACTTGCACAAATAAATCATTTAATTGAATTATTAAATCTTCTAATTTCCATCAACATGGCATAAAAGTGGAATATTCCCCCATTTCAAATCTCCCTCTCAAATGACTTGTCCCTTCCAACATAGCATTAACTCCCCTCTTACATGTCCCCCACTTGGAATTTAAGACTTTTCTTCTCCCTCCAACAAGCCATCTTTTGAATTTCAAATCTTCCCCTCTTTCACAAATTGACCAAGATGTGCACAACCTTCCCGCATTGGAATGCTAAAAAGTGGCACAATGACACTGTATTATCTTTTATCCCACATTCATCCTATCTTGCATTCTTCTATCATTCTATTGAATAAATAAAGACCCTCTCTATTGATTTATTCCTCCACAACCCCACAATCTTAGGCAACTTGATCACTTATCATCTTGTTCATCACATCATCTAGGGGCTTGTCAAAGGATTGGGAAAGGGATTCTTTCCACATCAAAGAAGCACCAATCCACTATGAGACAGGGTTTGATTCATGTTATTCTGTGTTTTATTTAGCTTCCTTGTTTTCTTTCATTGCATGTTTAAAATGTATCATTACTTCATAGGGATGTTGAATGTTTGCTTCATTTTAAAATACTAACCATGCTAATGTATGTGTTATAGTTTTAGCCATTTGTAGATTTTCACATCCACATAATGGGGCTAGAAGGAGGGCTGAATCATTATTATATTTCAAGCAATGTTTGTTGTAGAATGAAGGCTTTCTTTTTTACATTTTCTATGAAAGAAACTTTAATTCTTGTGATTTGGGTCAGCTCTGTTCAGCTCGGTGAAAATGTATTATGCATCCCAACTATTACCAAACCAAGTGCAAAAATTGCATTTCTTTGTTCTAACTACATTACTTTAGTGATTTGTTGATCATATTACATTTCTTTCTTCTGGCTTGACTGAGTGGATGATAGAATTTTATTTTTGTCGATTTCTTTGAATGCATATTACCAACACTTTCATTACCTTCCAATTCATCTTTCTTGGAATCTTCTCAAAGAAAGCTTGTCTTTATATTGTATTATCAATTTTTGTTTTATCAGCAGGAACACTTTCAAATGAATCTGGATGTTGTGGAGTAGAATCAGGTATGAAAGATTGCAAATAACCAAACTGTGTACAAGTTCCAGTCCCACAATTAAATAAAGAGCAAGAATATATGAGAACCTAAATGTATCACACATAGGTCTGTCATACATGTTTGCACTTGGCTGAAAACTAGGAACTTTTCTATGTTATGATAGTAGTCTGCAATAAAGTCCATTACTATGTGAACATACTTTTTAAATTTCTCTATGTTTAAAAGTGCCCTTAGATAACTCTGGTTAGATGATTCATTGCATTTCTTATGGTTGGTCGAGCCATTACACTCTACATCTTTGGAATTTATATTAGCACCTCTTAATAAATCTTTGTAGAGACATTTTGCAACTCTAAGAAATGGCTCTATGCCAATCCATGTGATTATTATGTCCTTTTTGATATCTGAAATGCATGGTCTGGGTGAATCATTACATAACACATTAAGAGTAGATCCGAAATATTTTAAGTCAATTTTAACTTGGTAGCAAAAATTAGTAGTCATCATAGCCATCATGAAATACTACACATAAAAATTGTCATCTAAGGAGAGAGTAGATTGTGAAATTGAGTACAAAAGAAATTCACAAAAGCCTCCAATCACCCAGATGACAAACACATCCTGTAAAGGATTGTAGGAATGATATTTGAGAAGCAAGAGAAGGCATCTAGCCCTACCCAACATCAGTACTTCGTAAATATTAATTTTTTTCCTTAGTTTTGAAAGGACCGTTGTGGCATTCAAGGAAATTTATCTCCTTCCATTGACACACAATTTTTGTGAGGCATTCTGTCAAGTAGTCCATCACACCTTTATTGGTGTTTTACGCTATCACCCATAAATATAAGAGATACTATTATCGACGGTGATTGCCTTGGTTGGTAGTAGTAGGCGAGGTTGTGTAAGTCCAATATGCCATAAATTTTTATGAGGTGATGGCTTGTTAGCGAGGTCGGCTCAATGTGATGAAAAGCAAGTAGGCCAAATAATAAATTCACACAATAAAAAAAAAAGATATATAAACAAATGTAACAAGTAAATTCTGAGTGATTGCAACATGTTTGGGTTTTATTTATGAGAAAATAAATGTGTATGGGTGTTTTCTTTTTATAGCTAAATCAATATTGTTAGGGCAATCTACTAGATTCAATCATTTTTTTTATCATAATGATTAAACTATGTACATATTTTGCTGACAGTAGCTTGTGTAGGTGATTTCAATGGAAAAATCTAAAGTCTCCCTTTAGATTTATGAAGGGTGGAATATCAAAGCCATGCGTATTAGGATCTTGGCTGTAATTTTGAATTTAATAATCTCAAAACTTTATGTTTACTTGCTGCAGCTCACTAAAATTGGAGGAGTGAAAGGTCAATAAGACTAAAAATCTCATGTGTGTGGTGGCATTGAATAAACAAAAGAGGTCTTTAATGTTCACTGTCTTTTGTGTGTGATTGAAATCTTTTTTTGATGTCTTTCATAGGGGAAACAAGATTTGAGTGTGATTGAGTAAATCTCGAGGTTGTGTCTTTACTTTTTTACTAGAGGTTGTGGCTACAATATTTTAAATATAATGAATGTGTCCATTTCCCTTTAATGATCAAAAGGTTACTATTTATTGCTTTTGTGTTTCTAGGAAGCATGCCATGTGAAAGGATAAGGCACCCATCCACATGTTGATATCCCAAATCAAGTTTTGGTGCTTAAATAAATGATACATTCCATCAAGTATTTATTTGTTTATTATGCAAATAAGGTCACATACACCATAAAATTTGTGTTTTTGTTCAAATAAACCTCCAAATTTGCACTCCATCAACCCTTTGTTTTATCTCTTTGTTGAGCTAGCTCTACTAGTCAATCGTGTTGCTTCTTTGAGCTGCGATCTCAACCTGTCATGCAATCTTTATCGTGGATTGAAATTAAACATTCTTGATGGTGTTTTTATACACTTCTCAACACAGGAATCATGTAGGTACACTACCTCTCTTGAAAGACAATCTTCCACAATCAAATTACAGAACACTATCCCAAGGTCTCTCGGATGTCAGGTCTTGATAGTCCTTCGATACCTCAGTAGTTTGATGTGATTTGTTGGAATCACAAGGTGGTCTTACACAGGAAATACAAAGCATGGATACAAAGCGTGGAAGTTGAATCTTGAAATGGAGTTCATAGGATGAAAAGCTATCATGCATTGGCTATAGGTTTAGATAGCAGTCTTGGACTCCATTTTGTTGTTGGATTTGGCTTTACAATGTGCAATGAACCTTAGCATAGGTCAGTCATAAAAAAAAGTAGAAAAGGCGAGGAAGGGGGAAAGTTCCTAAGTCTGCAACTAGCTATGAATAGTGACAATGGAGTTCCTGCAATGGACAATTTCCTAAAACAATATCCCACTTAACCAGGGATTTCACAATATCATGGAAATTGTGCTATCTCCTAAGGTCTATAGAGATTTTATCCTTCATCCACCACATACATGCATGAATCAAAGATAAATGTTTGGAGCAGCTTTGAAATCAAGTCTAGGCTAACTTTGCACAGTTATCTACCATCAGGAAACAACAAAAAGTATGGACAAAGAAATCATCAACATGACAGGAATTTTCATAATCACCCAACAACATTCCTAAGATCTATCCAAAGAAATAAGACAGCTAACTAAACAACAATAAAATCTAAGTCAAACATCTAACATTGGAGACTAAATCAAGCAACATGAGAGAAACCAAGAAAATACACCAAGTCAATGCCTTTTCCTTATATATTTATGCAGCATGTCTTTACAACAACTCAACTCTCACTTTGCAAATGAGAGGGGAGCCCTATTTATAGTTTTCCAAAAGTCAAATGAATGGCCAAGATTCATTCTTATTATGTGGCCAAGATTCATTACAAAATAGGGTTTCACCTACCCCCCAATAGATCACAATTTAAAAATTACATTCTTGTCTCTTCCCTATTTCGTCTTCTTGCTGATGGCACTGTAGCTCTTTTGTCTTTTAGCAGATTGTTGTTTTGCTGTAGCTACTCTTCAGGAAGTTCATCTTTGGCAGGGCTGTCTTCTTGTTCCTTTGAGGCTGTATATTCAATGAACTTGAGGACAACCTCCTGGAGTTTGTCTATTTTGATGACTTCGCATCGTAGCGCCTGGTAGCTCCACTCCTTTGCATTTTCTTCCAGCCTTTTCCAATCTTCATCATACTTTGAGCCTTGGTCTCTGAACAACTCCGATTGATCGAAGGCGCAAGTAGCAAAACCCAGGAATTCTATTGTGATATCTCCAGCCATCCCGTCCTTCATCTTTTCCTAGAAGTAGGGTTTTATCTTTTCTAGATCCATTTGCACGGTGGGCATATCATAGCCTGTCATCAGCTTGAGATACCGGGCACATTTCGCCTGGATTTCCTTGATCCACTCAATGTCTAGATCCACCCTACTCAAGATTTTCTCCAACCTCTCCTTCCGGTTGTCAAAGTCCCTGCGCCACACATCCATCAGCCAGTGATCTTCTTTCTTAAACGCAAGCTTCTCCTCCCACGTGGCTTCAGGAAATTGAAGAATAGCTTTGATCCTTGGGAAGGTGGAGTCATAGGTTGTGGGGAAATTGGTGCAGAGTTTCCTTGTGCCCTCCAGAGACTGCATTAGGTCCAAGAACTTATTGGTTGTTCGTACAACCCTGCTAATTCCCATGTTTCTAATGTATGAGACTTGTCAGAACCAGTCCTTTGTGGTCTTCTCCAAGTTCTTTCTTCTTTCCATCTTTTCGATCTGCTCTTTGGAAAGCAACTGAGGCGCAGCCATGGATGTAGTGGGCAGGTCATCCAATAAGGACCATTGCTGTATATAATCCGTTAATGCTGCAACCTGCACCTTGAGCTCATCCTTAGAGATTTTATCCTGCTTTATCAGGTGTACCACTGTGGCCACCGACTCCTCAAGGTGCCAACCTTTTCCTCTTTGGTTGTAGTTCTCAGGTCAATGGTAGAGATGTTATAACTTACCCTAGCTTGGCCCATGGTGGGCATTGCGACTTGTGCCACTCGGGAGCCGGAGGCATCCATGGTTATTTTGGATCGGACCTTGGGCCTCTTCTCCTTCTTCATTGTGATTTGGGCTCAAGCCAAGATGGCCTCCATCCTCGCCCTTGGGTCCTTTAGCATTGGGGTCTTTCTTTCAATCTGCTCCTCCAACCATTTGGGCACAACAGACTTCCCTTTGGGTGAATCATGGTCACCCCCGTCCTTCTCGGCTAGTGTTAGGATTTCTGCTTCTTTTTCCTTTAGGGATTCTCCCTTCTTCTTGGTAGCATCCTCTTCCTCTTCGTCGGAGTCATGGACAAATATGAGGTGTTTGACATGAAGCCTAGTGGATGGTTACTGAATGGGACTTTCTTCTCTTGCTATTTCTGCTTCCTTCTTCTCCTTTGTACCTTTAGCCTCGGGGCTTCTAACAACATGGGTTTTAGCTTTGGTTAAATCCTTTATCTGTTGTTCTTCTGGTGGTTGCCCTTCTTCACCATGTGATGACCCTTCTGTTTCTACTGTCCCAACGCCCTTCAGCTGTTGTGCCATTTCCTCCTCAAGGTCATCATCAAAGGTTTGAATTATTTCCTTGGCACCCGAGCCACCCTCCTTGTCCCCACTCTTAGAAGAGTTTGTCTCCTTCTCCTCATAAACCACCCTGTCGATGGTTTGATGTTCGTACTTTGGGTGCTCGTGGTACTCATCAGCCTCCTCCTCGATAGACTTTGAGGCCTCCTGCTCTCGTTCCTCCAACTCTTTTGAGATTAGCATTGTGGCCTCCATAGCTGGTGGCCCTATCGGTGGTTGTGAAGGTTGAGCAGTCACAAGGACTTGCACAAGGGCTACCTGGAGAGTTGGATCCATTAAGATTTGGGAGAGCTTAGGGGGAGGTTCTGCATGTGCCTTGAAAGAGCCTCGGGCATAGTGGTAGTGGGAGCAGGTGCGGTTATTGTTGCCCGAGGGAGTGATGTGATTGGCGACATGGCAGCAGAGGAAGGGGGAGTGGTCATGCCGGAAGAGGAGTCAATAATTACCACAGACTCAACTGGAGGCGAAGGGGCAAGATGGATAGAAATGTCCACTGCCGGCGAGGATGGAGTGACTATAGCCAGGGAGGTGGGTGGTGCAACAGGAGGGGAAGGGAGAGCCAAGGGAGGCCGCAATTCTTCCTCACCTTCGACCTGTTTAAGCCTTTTTGGGGATAAGCCTCCCGTTTCTTTCTTTGCAGAGGCCTTAGGGTTCAAAGACTGCGCGGTTTCTGTTCCTTTTCTTTTTTGGGACCTGGTGGCGGGAGGAGACTTGGAGGTCCCGCCAGTTGATGTGGTGGTAGCAACATCCTCCATAGCACTCAGCTTGCTTTAAAGCCCTTCATAGGTCAATACTACTTCCTGCTACCTCAAATGTGCCACCTGCCCATCGATCCACTCCTTGGTACAAGTTAAGATCGGTTGGGTTATGGTGTCCAGGTCATCGACCTCTTGTTCATCCCAGTCAATTGAGGATATTGGCAAGTTGGCAACCGCAGGGTACCTCAGATGCATGATTGTGGACTCATCCTCCTCGACCTGGTCTGGCACAGGGAAAGGCTGTACCCTTCTTAGGAATAGTATCGTCATGCGCATGTAGTGCCTTGCAAGCACTTCTTTGTCATCTTGGCAGTTGGCCTAGAAATCTTCAATGTGATGGAGATGGGCATATGTTGGCCCCAGCGCTTTCCTGACATGGCCATGGGGGACCATCTGCGGGCGAGCAGTGTGTAAGTAAAAGTGGTAATCCTTCAACTCCTTCTCAGAGTTACTAGCACATTGTGACGTCTGCAGTCGGTACATGCCCTAGCCAAGGGTCATGGGATAGGAGATCCCTGCTATATGCTTGCTGCTGAAGATTACCTAGAGGTGTTGGAGCTACTGAGAAAGCTCCAGGAGGATGATTCTGTCGTTGGCGTACCGAGGCAATCTATTTGGCCTTTTGGTGAAGCCTTGGGTCCAGATGTATGTAAACTTCAGATACTGGATATAGAGGAAGGTGTATTGCTTCAAAAGTGCTCTGGCATTGTGGGAGACCCTCCTCTCAAGGTCTCCAGTGATTAATCTGATGATATGGCCAATGAAGGCGTCATTTACCTTGCAGTAGTCCCTTTTGAAGTTGCGGTACTGGAGCTGCAGGTATTTATCATAGGCTTTGAGTCCTCGCTTCTGCCCCTGATCGGGTGCTACAAACAACCCGCTGTACTGCCTTTGATCTACCAGGGAATATACAAGGTAGGAGGTCATATAGAATTTAGAACTCTTTTTCACGTTAACAAACTGCTATGGAAGCAGTTGCTTATGATCCCTCCCCAATAGAATGAAACATTTGTTGTGACGTCCTCGTTTCCACGTAGGATCTGCTCAATGAAATAGGCCATCCATTCCTGGAAGTAGGCGGCCATTGGAAGACCCATAACCCTGCTCAACATGGTTACCGGGTCTTGGTAATCTTCATGGAAATCGCTATGGAAAAGCTCCTGATGAACTTTCGCAGCGCTGCCCCATCTTTCCTTGAGCCAATAGAGGTTTATTGACTTCTTGCATCCTGTTGGGTTATCATCCCATGCCGCCTGACATTCTTCTAATGTAGGGACCTCCATCTGCTGGAATGTGGGAATGTGGAAGGTCTTGGTGATCCCCTCTGACGACATGTCTGCGAGGATGTTTCCTTCCTTATCAACAATTGTTCTAGTATTGGTCTGGTAGGCTTCTCGGCAAGCCGTAACTAATTCGGGCACCACGAGAGATGGAGGGAAACCGATAGCCTTAGCTATTCCACTCTACCTTATCAATCTGGCATTCTTTGTTGTCGGGTTGACCCTGACTCTCTGAATGAATTCATCGATATCCACCTGGCCAATGTTAGTGTCTGTGATCTCCTTCCAGTCGGTAGTGACCTTTGAGTGGAGTGGCTCACCCTGGAATTGGTACTTCATTTGGTGCTTGTCTTCTTTCCCTCGAGGGGTCCTTCCTGATTTCTTACCCTTGTCCCCTTCGGCGGATGCCCCTGAAGTTCCTGCACCCGATTCCATATATTCTGCAAACAAGGACAAAGTTAGCACAATGAATCACAAAATCATTCATGTTAGTCCATATCTCGAAAACAATATTCATTTCAAATAATCAATCAAGCATATCATGAACTTTCATCTCTAGATGTTATTGATCTTTGATTTAGGGCATTTGGACAATCCGAGCCCGGAGGGCCGGACTTCCCTAGCAGGAATGCTGTCCGGAAGGGAAAACACGGCGGAAGGCCCCCAGAGACTTTCTTTGGTCAAATTTTAATATTTCGAAAGGTTGGCAATGGAGAGGACTGAAATTCGGCATGTGGGTTGAAGTTAGATTCCAATTTTGGGTTCGTTAGGATCGATTTAGGAGAGCTCAGAGGTCTCAAGCCAGAAAACTGTTAGGAGATAGCATTTTGGAGCGGCAGACAGCAGACGGAAATTTAGAGACCGAAGTCTGGGGTTTGGGGTCCGGAGGGCCAAAGGGCGGTCGGTGTGTGTTATTTCATTTTTGAGGGCTCAGGCCAGCGGCACCGTGAAGTCACCTAGACTTCGCCGTTTAAGAAGGAAAACATCAGACAAAAGTCTGGGGTGGGAAGTTTGGGAGCAAGAGCTCGGCGGCAGGGTTTTACGTTACTGAGCTTGGCGGCGATCGGCAGGGCAGAGCCCATGGCCAGGACGCCGAACGATGATTTCTATTAGCAACGGCGGGCACTGTCAGGAATTCTGGGTTACGGGGCCCGGTGCGAAGGGGACGCTAGTGGTTAATGAGGTATCCAGTGGCAGATGACAGCTCGGGACTCGACAATCGGATGGACGGGGTGGAATCTCCCCGACGGCGGGGCAAACATAGACTTCCAAGAACAGAAGTCCGGACATCGGGGCCTGAGAGGTGCGACGGGTGCGGATGCAACAAGAGAGGCAAATAGCAGGGCAAAGGTTGGGGTTCGGAGCACGGAGCGGCTGGAAGACTTCGCCGTGGGGGACGGCGGAAAATGGAGCAAGGAAACCTGGAGACCGAAACCCGGAGACCAAAAGGACGGCATAAGTTAAATGGCAAGGTTAACAACGAATAGAGAGACGAAGTCCGCAGGGCAAGAAGCCGAGCGACATTTTCTGTAAACGGCGGCAAAAAACCCAAGGAATCCCAGAGGCGGAACTTCAGGGTCCTGGGCCCGAGAGGACAAAAGGACGCATACTTATTTTGAATTTTCATAGTGAGGAGCATGCCCGGATCCGAAAGCCGGGAGGCAGGGTTCGGACTGCAGTTTAGGCGCTGCGAAAAGCAACCGAAATTCTGAAAGGAGAAGTCTGATGAACGGGGCCCGGAAGGTGACACCGCCGTCGGCAGGATTGCTCGAAGGTTTATTAACGGACGGCGAAGGCGGGTCCTAGGCCTGAGAAGGACGTCTTCCTTGCGCGAAGAATAGCTGCGGTAAGGAGAAACTCTGGATCAGCGACAAGGATTTTCTAGGAGGTTTGTGAATTTTTAAGCACGTGGGTTTTGTGCGCAATCTCATGGTCTATCATCCTGTGTCCTCCTAATGATTTGTTCATTCAATTGAATACCTCAGAATCATGAAACAAAGCTCGAGAATGGCAGACGGATGGCCTACCTCAAACGTGATATGTGGCGAGATGTGGGATCCACCAACGATCGACGGAATGACGCTAAGGGCAATGATCGTGACGATGCCAAAGATGGTGGGCTCCAAATGGCAGTTTGTCAAATTTGCTACAATCCTGTTTGTGAAAATGACCGGCTAGAGTGGGCATTTTATACCCCCAACTGCCATGAATACAAGCATTTATTGCAGGTATGGCTGGCAAAAAGTTGGTGGATTTGAAAATAGGTCGGTGATGGCGGCGGGAGAATCGGGGCCCGGCAGCCGGGGAGGCACGAGGCGGCAGTCGCTTCAAGTTTTCAATCGGTTTGAATGACGGCGGCAGGAAGTGGGTCGGGGCCCGGAGGGCAGGATGCCGCCAGGGATCCGCCGTCGTGGACGGCGGAACCGTCACATAATTCTGGATTCAGAATTCCGGACGGTCGGGCCCGGAACACCCGACGGCAGACAGGGACCTTCAAAGAGTTCGATCGGCATAGAAGGTCAGCGAGACCCAGAGGGCGGGACACTGCAGGGAGTTTGCTGTCACGCACGGCAGAACACAAACGGAACCCCGAAAGCGGACTTCTGGGGTTTGGGGCCCAGAGCACAGAATGCCGCTAGAAAATTGAACAATTTTTGCATATGGCAAGAGGGGGTTCAGACCCTGAGGTCCAGAAGGACACGGAGTAGACGCCGCTGGAATGGAAATTCCAGCGCGGAAACCTGGAAAGAGAAACCCCAACAGCCGGGCCCGACAGGGTTCGAGGCCGTTGGCAGAACTAAATTGCCAAGGGGACTCCGCAAGGCGCTGAAACATAGCAAAATAAAAAAGGGGAGGCATGGTCAATTTATGATGGGACTTTGAAGCAACATCGACCATCTGAGACATCAAAAAAAGGGGGCACACAAACGAGGCGATAACAAAAATGACCCAACAAGGTGAAAGAAAAGAGGGTCCCCATTCCAAACGGGGCGTGTGTGCTAAAGGCACAACAAACATCACCTATCAAATCCAAAGAATAGATTCATATATTATTTCTCACAAGATCATTTTCATGTTTTAACAAGTTTAAATATTTTATTAGTTTGAAACTATATTTATTATGTTGTTATCATTGATTCATTGAATACCATACTTCTTATTAGTGATAAATTTGTACTATTTGTAGGAAGGAGGAACATTTTGTTCACACAAAGGACTTCCAACATTGGAGCATAAAAAAAAATCTTAAACGAATCTTGGAGTTGAAGAAAATCAAACATTAACACTTGAAGTTAACAAAGCGTTTTTAAATGCTTAAGGCTTTTTGTTCTATGCTTTAGTTTTCTATAACCAACTCTCATTTTTTTTTTGGGCTCTTAAAAAGAACACTTCAATTTCTTGTTACAAAAGGGCTTAAAATGAACTTTAGGAAACAAACTTACTAGAGTTGGTTTTTAGATTTAACAATTGAACAAGGAAAATTTTCACATTTCCTTTGGTACTATAGAAAGAAGTCATTATTGCTTTGTGGGATTAAAATGAACATGTGCTACTTTTTTTTGTGGTTGCTTACTCAAACTAACACCATTGAAAAGACATATGTGCTTCACTCACGCCTCATGGCGATCTTGAGAATCAAAAGGATTTTTGGTGGTCTTAGGTTGGGATAAAGTAATTGCCTCCATACTTCATTTTGTGAACTAAAATTAAAAACAACATATTGCGAGTGTGAGTAAACCTATCACATGTATTCTCTCTTTGTTTCTCAACAAATATTGATTGAGTTATGAATATTTTTTCTCTCTTTTGTTTATATTAGAGGGTCTACCTTGGAAAAAAAGTACTCATCCAAGGGAATGACTCAACAGGTAACACTCTAAAGCCAAGAGTATTTCTAGTCAAGATATAAAAGTGGGTACTAGAACAAAGGCTAGTATCATGTGGTTTGCTCTGATGAGAAGGGAAGCAATGGTCTCTTGCCTCGATTGGTCAACTCCTACAAATGAAAAAGTCCAAATTAAAACCCTTTTTGTAGAAATGCCAAAATCCCTATCTATTGGTTGGTGTAGGAATGGTCATTTTGAAGCCGCCCCACACTTTTACAGTTTTTAGTAGAAATGGAAAGTATGCCATGGGAGTTTCATGGGTACTAGTGCTTGGCTGCCTCAAGAAGTGAGTGTTGTGGAGGGGAGCCAATGGGATAAAGCATCTAACAATTCACTAAAAATAAGCATAGCTGGACTTGTCCAAGTGGGGACTCAACAAATATAGTCTTTCATATCGATAGGAAAGTTTTTGTTCTTGGTTACAAAACAATTTTCTTGTTTGTAAACATTGGGAAACAAAAATTTAACATTTTCATCCAAACGTCAAACCCTTTAGAAAGCAAATACAATTGACCAAATTCATGTGTTATTGCTTTCCCTTGGGATTTTATCCTTAGAGGTCTCTAAACACTTGGACTTATATCTCAATTTTCTTACTAAGGTTAACAATAGGTAACCCTTGCCTTGATTTCATCAAAGTTCCACATGATATATTTTGTGGAATGAGAAGAATTTGATACATTGGACATCTAGTTTAAAAAACTTAATCAAGAATTTTTTGTGGCAAAAAGAAGTCACTGAGAAAAGTTAAGAACAAATGGACCCCACATATGTGCTTGGCATCTTTTGGTCATATCATTTTCATGTAAACATTGGTCTTTTGGTTTGAACTACTCTTAGAGAAAAGCATGTTCTTCACTATCTTGGTCTTGTAAACAAGTCCCTCTTAGGTTCATCTAGGATCAAAATAAAACACTTCATCCACCCCAAACATTTATCAACTCCATCCCACAAACAACTTTAGATCTTTTGAAACATCATTCTAGACTTGGGTACATCCTAAACCAAATAAAAATCATCTTATTAGTTAGGTGTATGGGTGCTGTCACAATAGTGGTTTACAATTTCTGGGAGATTCTAATTTTTGCTGAAATCATATATTTTTAGAAAATATAATGATTTAAGCCTTAAAAATTTCCATTTTAAATCATTTCAATTGAAGAGGGTTTGATCAAACTACCTTAGATCAAACCCTCTTGGATAGAACCCCACTAGCTTTAAACCATACATATAATGGAGTCTCCTTTACACCTATCAAAATGCTGATAAAAAACCACTTTTGATTTACCTTTTGGAGGATCAAATTAATTCATTTAAAATTTATTTTTTGTAAGTATGTAGTCCTTATTATAAGCTTTCCAAAAAGTATAATTTTAAATAAATTTAATTTTATTATTATATTTTTTTATTTCTTGTGAATGTAGGTTTTTCACTGAAAATCAAGCTCTTTGTTCTACACATGTGGAAAAATAGCAGATTATCAAAAAAAAAAATTTAAAAAAATGAGTGCACTAGATATTGAAGTCCTTGATCTAAAAAAAAAATTAAAATTGAATTTTGATGCATACAAAAAAAATTATGCGTTATACGGTCGGGTTATGTGTGAATTGTAATTGGTTTGACATTGAAACTTGATTAAAGAAAAAATATTCAATAAGAAAATATCTAGCCAATTGGACGCACTAGATATTAGAGTTACAAATATAAATTCAAAAGAATTAGAATTTTATCCTTAATGGAAAAAAAGTTATGCATTATATGGTGAGTCACTTTTTAAAAATGTTGTTTTCTGAAAAAAATTAGTTTTCGTGGGAGATGGAAAAAGAAGTGCAATTTGATTCCAAAAATTTTGAAAAAAATATATTTAGAATCTACAGGAAAAATTTCATGAAACTCTAGTTTGCATCATCTTCAAATTCCTCACGGTTTAGCGGCTATAGTTGCCCAAAAGTGAAGATTTAGTTAAAAAAAATTATTTCAATGTCCAGTTTGGCCAAAAATTATAAACCACTATTGTGGGATCACCCGTGTGTGGATGAATCATTCCTCATATAGTTAAGTTATCATGTATTTGGAAAAGTTCATCCTAAGATAACATCTAAACATCTTAGGGTTTACAAGTTCATTATCCAAATCAAACCAATCAAAATCAAATCCTAAAATTCAAACATTGATCAAAAGTCCCTAAATATTCAACACCCATATCACTCACATCTTTCATCATTCATCGCATCATTGGTCCTAAACACCTTGGAGGTCACTTTTGCAAGAAGGTAAAAACACAAGAAGGACATGGAATATAAACTTGTTCCATACATCATGAGTAATCCAAGTCAATCAAACTAACAAAGCCTTACAACATTGATTAGTTATCAAAACTCACATTTGTACAATCCATACATGGGATCATTATCTCCTACAAACCTCAATGGCACAAAAAATGTGAGTATGCCCAATCTAAATTTTGGAACACCTTTTCCAATGGTAGATTTAAATCCAAGTCCGAATTTACAAATCTATCAACCAAACACTCAATGCATGAGTTTTCCACAAAACAACATCATCCCACCAAATACTTACATGGAAAATGTGAATATACCAAGCAAAAGTTTACCAAACATGAACATTTCAAATCCACACTTGGTAAAATTTGGGATAGATATGTTTGTGAATCATACAAATGTTGTTCAAATTCCAAACAAGATGTTAACAACTCCATGTTTTGATCCAAGTCAAGGTAACACCATGCAAAATCAAGGAAATATGATTCCCAAGTTACATAATAATGTTCAATTCCAACCTATCATGCCAAATCCAAATATCATCCCAAATTAGAACATTGTCCAATATCAATCACCACATCTCCAAAATTAATCACCACAAGGTCAATCTAAAGTACAAATCTCACAAGGTAACAAACATAAATACACACCACTTGGGAAACCAATCGAATCAGTCATGTAGCAACTAGTAAATGAGAATCTCATAAAAATCCCCACCTATGATAATTATCAGGAACCAGATGTGAAACCACCATGGTATAATGAGAAACACCTTTGTGAATATCACAAAATAAAGGGACACACAACATCAGATTGTGTTCGACTCAAAAATATCATCCAAGACTTGATTGATCAAAAAATAATAACTATTGGTGATCCATCAACCAATGATCATGTTGAAAATGTCTCTACATCATCCAATGAGTTAGAGGGCATATCTCAAGAATTTATTCCAAAGCATGATCAACATCTCTCACCAAAGTCTAGCAATAGTCCTTTCCAATACATGTTTGTAGATATTGAAGGAATCTTCAACTCAAAATTTGATCCAAATCCACTCAAAGATCAAGAGGATATTGAGCCATTTCCCATGCTTAAAGAAGATATCCAAGAACCCTTTGTAAGAAATCCACCCTTTGAAATGAACCCATGTCAAGAACTTGATCCAAAGCATGTTGAAAGCAATCCCAAAATTAATCAAGATTAAGAATTCATATCCCCAAGCTAAAAAAATTATCTAATGGACCTTCTCCTATCTATTCAAGATGATCATATCCACACAACACATACTCCTCCATCTACCCATGTGATGATTTTTGTGGATAGACACACAGATGATTTTCATTTAGAGCAAGATTCCTTTACTCCTAACATTGTTACACAAAAAGAGAATGTTATTGATTCCTATAGTAAAACTGAGTTGTCAACATTAGGATAAGATATATTCCAAATTTATTTTGAGGAAATCATGTATGAAGATATCTAGTATTATCCATTCAAAGAAAAAGGTCTGGCAGAATAGGACATTCCAGAGTTAGCAGAGCAACAAATTGAAACAACATCATATGCAGTGGTCATTTATCAGAGAATGCTTACTGAACAAGACATCTCAAAACAAGCATAATCAAGGAACGAAGGTGCTACTACCACCATACTGGGGGCAACTTTATCTAGTGCAAGCATCAACATAGGGAGCATGAAGAGTCATTATAATGAAATCGATGGCAATACTACAACCAACCATGTCATGAATCTTGATACACCCATCACCCCATTCACAAATTGGTACCAACATCAAAAGAAAGAGTTAAATCAAAGAAAAAGGAATGTTATCAAATCAAAAGAAATGGGGAAGCATAATGGAAAAATCAAATACTTATGGATACCAAAGAATACAAAGAAAGATTATCCCTATCAAACTCCATTAGTCAAAGAAACTATGGGGCAAAATAAAAAAGGGAAAAGTATCCACCAAAGATGTCCACAAAAGAAAAAAAAAGGTTTCTCAAGTGATGTAAAAGATGTATCAAGCAGTTGGTCCTAATTCCACATACACTTTCGTATCCACCCATTATTGCTCATCTTCCCAAGTTTGAAGAGTCAAAGGTTCCAAGTTGTCAATCAATCCATCTTCTATTCTTAAACACACTACATCCACGCCTCCATGCATGATATCCAATTCTCACATTGACCATGCATTGGCAATGACCCTTCATCATAAGGATTCAAAAGGAACTCTATCACAATGTGTGCACAAAGGAAAAGTTAACTCTGGTATCAACAAGGTAGATTAGTAATCTCAAAAGATGCTCTTAAGTGCACGTATATTGGAAAAGCAACTTCTTCAGATAGGATATCGATGGAATGTTATGATAGAATCATTTACATCGACACCACCAGATGGTTCAACATGAGATTAAAATATTTTAGAAAAATCCAAAAAAAATAAAAAATGAAAATCTGAAGAAAAAAGAAGGATTGAAAATAGTAAAGAAAAAAATTTACTATAGTGAAAACCACTATGGTGGCACTTTGGATAGGTACCATGATGAAAACCTAGAAAATGGGCATCATGTGTAGAATCAAGCATCTGTGTACACCATTTCAGGTGGAAGCATCTCATCTCATCACATTTTGAAGAGAAGATGTTCCTTATCAAGCTTTATCTTTCATTGAACATCAATCCAAAAAATAAATATCAATTGCATCTAACATCCAAAACCAACTTTTGTTCCAAACCAAGCTTCAAAATATTGATTAATCAAATCCAATCCATCATCATCTTGGGATATCCTTCCTAGTCCTCATGTTGCTTAACACTATCCTTGCATTGTTATGGATCCTCAACAATGTTATCATCATCAAATCCAATCAATCCCTCATCATCTTGGGATATCCATCCTAATCCTTGTGTTGCTCAACACTATCCTTGCATTGTTGTGTATCCTCAGTAATGTTATCATCACCAATCCATCAATCAGATCAATCAACCCTAGCTTGGTTTTCAAAAAAATACAAAAATAGAGCACTGATAGCATTAGACGTGAATCCTTATCCAAATTGTCAAAATCATGCAAAAAATTCAAAAACATTAAAAAAATTAGAAAATTTAAAAAAAAATCCAAAAACATCAAAACATCAAAAAATCCAAAAAATCCAAATTATATCAAAATCCAAAAACACTCAAAAAGTTAGGAAAACATCAAAAACATGGTAGCCGAACTACGTTGTCTATGAGCTTAAACATAGGAAAGGCTAATATTTGATCAGCCCTCAAGACACAAAAACACAAAAGACATTGAAAAAACACAAAATCCAAAAACATTCATAAAATCTCAGAAAACCCCAAAAGCATTTGAAAATCCAAAAAACAAAACATTTGTAAAACATTTTGAAAATACCAAAAAAATAGCTTCAAAACATTTCAAAACTCCAAAAACATCCAAATATTTGAAAAAATCCATCCATCTTGTTTCGCTTCACCCACAATAATCTCATCCATAATAAATTAATCATCACACTCAACCTTTGGCAAAACAAACAGAAACGATGACAACAATCAGCAAAAGCAAACTTCAAATGCAAAATCAAAATCAAAACAACAAACCTTTAAATGCAAAATCAAACTCTTGATCATTTGCAAACATGTACATCAACCTTATATCAATAACCTTTCAAACAACCTATCAACTTGCCACCATCCACTAACATGTCCTAGGATGTATCCTTCCTACAATGGGCGTTATCTTTGGCAAAACACTTTGGATAAACAAATCAATGTGCCACCATCCACTAACATGTCCTAGGATGTATCCATCCTACAATGGGAATTATCTATTGGAAATCATTTCGGTTCTTATCATAAACAAAAAAAATCCCTTTGGCTAGAGGTATGAAGAATATTTTCTTGTTTGTGCACTTGATATTTTATTTTGATTTATCTTATTGTGCTCATTCCAAGAACCTCTCGATGATGTCCAAATGAAGGATTTAGAGAGATAGGAATGGGGCATCGATCATTATCTTTTTTTCTGTTGTACTTGTTGGACGTTCTTGTAATATAACATGAAAAATACTTACTTTGTTAGGTGCATCCTAGCAAGGTTTACATATGTCAAGTGTGAAGAAGAAAAATCGTATCTTTTTGTTGAGTCAAAGTCTATCGCTCTAGGTACAACACCATCCTGGTTCTTTATACCTTGATGCATCGTATCTATGTGTGTTATTAAACATAAGGTAAGTAGCCCTTTTAAAGTCCTAATTCCTAATAAGCAATTCATGCATCTCTCATCATCATCTCTAATAAAGTTGGCTTGTTGAATCCTCTTGTCATCATCTCATTTCCTCTTTTTTTGCGCTAACATCATACGATGACAATTAATCATCATCACCATTGCATCTATCCTACATCCACAAACCATCAGCATACTGCGCATCATATCATACTATATAGGAAACACTGATCATCTCACATGCATGTTCATCATCATAATATAGATTTTTTAGTCTAAGCATCTCATAAATCATACATTTGCATAAAACTTCCATTGCATAGTCGTATAGGCATCATCACATCATCCATCTCAAATGTAGTACATTATCATTTTAACTTGTTTAGGATAATATAGATTGATTATTCTAAGCATCTTGAAACCATCTTATTTGCATCGTCATTATAACCATCCATACATCCATCTTGAACCTCTTTATTGTGAGATCAACCCTCAAATCGAATCTTTTCACTTGATCTCTTGAGGGGGCAATGTATCAGTGTAGTTATTTTCACTGGGGCATCTGAAAAAACATAATTTTTTTGAATTTTGATCATAGTAAGTTTATTCTTTGAACCAATGTAGCAAGAACATTGCTTCAAAGAGGGAAAAAATGTAGACATGCAAAATTAGCATCATGCATTTAATTAATTCATATCCATGCATTCATCAAATAAATAAAGTATATTTGATTAATCTCTAAATTCCTCCATTTAAATTAAATAAATTCATCTTTAACACTAACATCATCCCCTCTAGCTAAATAAATCAAAATATTATTTAACTAAGTCTAAGTCATTTTCCATCTCCTTTTGATTTAGTTTAATCCATAAATCTAACTCAAAAAGTAAAATCACCTAATCTTCACTTAAGCTAATCAAATCATGATTAAATATAATCCTAATCCATGTCATATCCTCTAGCTTTTCCCACTTGCACAAATAAATCATTTAATTGATTTATTAAATCTTCTAATTTCCATCAACATGGCATCAAAGTTGAATATTCCCCCATTTCAAATCTCCCTCTCAAATGACTTGCCCCTTCCAACATAGCATTAACTCACCTCTTACATGTCCTCCTCTTGGCATTTAAGACTTTTCTTCTCCCTCCATCAAGCCATATTTTGAATTTTGAATCTCCTCCTCTTTGGCACATTGACCAAGATGTGAACAACCTTCCTCCATTGGAATATTGAAAAGTGGCACAATGCCATTGGATTATCTTTTATCCCACATTCCTCCTATCTTGCATTCTTCTATCATTCTATTCAATAAATAGAGACCCTCTCTATTGATTTAATCCTCCACAACTCCACAATCTTAGGCGACTTGATCACTTATGATCTTGTTCATCACATCATTTATGGGCTTGTCAAAGGATTGGGAAAGGTCTTCTTTCCACATCAAAGAAGCACTAACCCACTATGAGATAGGGTTTGATTCATGTTATTGTGTGTTTTATTTAGCTTCCTTGTTTTCTTTCATTGCATATTTAATATGTTTCATTATTTCATAGGGATGTTGAATGTTTGCTTTGTTTTAAAATACTAGCCATGCTAATGTGTGTGTTATAGCTTTAGCCAGTTGCAGATTTTCACATCCACAACAATAGCGCAACAACTTCAACACTATAGTAAGCAACATTATAGGTGTGAGTGTAGCACCATTGTATTGGACAATAGTCCAAATTGTTCATGTTTTATTTTGTAGTGTAAACAAAGCATGTACTTTGTAATTTTGTAATTTTGGAGTGAAAAGGAATATATGAAAATGAATGCATGTACATATTAAATTTATGTGTGTCATTTTATGTTGTCTCTTTGGACTGTGATTTGTTATTTCCTATTTTATCCTTCATTATTTCACAACACAACATATGTGTTTTGTATTGCTATGCCCCTACCTGCCAACAAGTGGTATCAAAGCCCTATTTTTCTAGGCAGTCACCCAGTTAGTTAGTTTATTGTGGGTAAAGCCCTAGGTTATCTAGGCATTAATCAATTTTCTCATATTTGAGAGTGAGAAAAATGGTAGCAGGTGAGAGCAAAGGTTGGTAGTAGTGACCAAGTTTTAATGGGTAGAACTATGACATATGGGCTAAGAAGATGAGAACAATATTAGTTGCAAATGACCTATGGGAGTTGGTAATCAATGGGTTCAATGATATCACATACCCAAATGTATTTGTAGCCATTTCAAATGCACAAAAGAATTAGTTGAAAGAAGTAAGAGTGAAGGATGCAAAATACCTTAGTTTGATTGAGTCGACCTTGACTGAGGCTATTTTCCCATGCATTGCACTAGAAAACTATGCAAAACAGGCTTGGGAAATTCTGCAAATAGTTGTAAGGTGATAGATAAAGTGAGATTAGTAAAGTTGCAGCTAATAAGGAGAGATTTTGAGACTTTTTTGATGAAAGATGGCGAGTCTATTTAGATTTCTACACTTAAGTCTCCACTTTGATAAATTAGCTTAGAATTAATGAAGAAACAATGGAATAACAAAGGATTATTGAGAAAATCCTAAGAAGTTTTCCTACTAGGTTTGATCCTATAGTCATTTCCATTCAAGACACAAAGATTTGTCAAAAATGACTATAGATGAGTTGATGGGTTCATTACAAACCCATGAGAATTGGTTGAATAGATGTGCTCCTTCCCTAGATAAAGATTTCAAAGCTCAAACCAATGGAAGAAGTCAAGGAAGAGGAAGAAATAGTAGAGGAAGAGGTCAAGGAGGAAGAGGAAGAAGTAATTCAGGAAGAGAAGACTCAAACAACCAAGACGAGCCAAGTAGTTCACAGTCAGCAAACCAAAACCAGAAGAAGAACAACAGTACAGATCAAAGGTATGACAAAAGAAATGTGCAATGCTATTATTATCATAAGTATGGTCACTATGCTAGTGAGTGTAGGAAGAGGCAACGTGACAGTGGGAGCCAAAATGCAAATGTAGCTAATAAGAACAAATCTAAAAATGAAAAACAGTCCAATTTTTTCATCATTTGCAACCTTGATGAGTGCAACAATAATGAATTTTGGTATTTAGATAATAGATGCAACAACCACATGAGTGGTAACAATTTTTTTTTCCTCCATAGATAACAGTATAAAAACTGAAATCAAATTGGGAAACAATTAGAAGGTTCCTATTATTAGAAAAGGTGTTGTCAACATTCAAACCAAGAATCATGGTGAGAAGCAGCAAATCCAATATTTCTATTATGTCATTGAAATGAAGCATAATCTATTGAGCATTGGACAAATGGTGCAAAATGGTAATAGAATCTTGATGGGGAATGGAGAATGCAAGATATTTGAGAAATGAGGTAGCAATAAAGTGATGGTAGTCATGTAGATGACTAGAAACAAAATGTTTCCTCTAAGGATGCACATAGTGTCTGCAACAAACACAACAAAAGGACAAAAACAACAATGTTCACCAATGCTGACAATAGAAGAAGAAAAATTAACTGTGGAACATCAATCTGCTTTCAAAACAGTCATCAAAGATCCATCCAAACTTTGACATTTAAGGTATGGGCACTTATGCTTTTCTAGTTTAAGTTTATTGTCTAGGAAAGGAATGGTTAGGGTTGTACCATCCATTGTATAACCCGACAAAAAATGTGAAGCTTGCATTTTAGGAAAGCAACATGGACAACCCTTTCAATCAGATTATTCTAGGAGAGTAAAAGCACCATAATTAGAATTAGTGCACTCAGTTTTTTGTGGAACCATGAAAACCACTACCTTAATTGGAAACACTTATTTCATGAAATTCATAGATGATTATAGCAGAAAAATTTGGGTCTATTTCTTAAAAAAAAATCAGAAGACGTTGAGAAATTTTAATTGGTTTAAGACAGTAGTTGAAAAGGAGAGTGGAAACTATATCAAAGCCCTTAAAAACATAGAGGGGGAAAGTACATCTCCAAAGAATTTCTGAATTTTTGTAGGAGTGAAGGCATTCATAAGCAATTAACAACAAGATATACCCCACAATAAAATAGAGTGGCAGAAAGGAAAAACAAAACCATTCAAGACATGGTAGCAAGTATACTGAAAGCAAAAGGGTTGTCACACATATTTTGGGGTGAAGTTGTAGCAACAGCTGTTTAGATACTAAATAGGTGTCCCACAAAGGCTATACGTGATAGGATTCCACAAGAGGCCTAGAAAAATAACAAGTGGAGTGTTGAACATCTAAGAATATTTGGGTGTGTGGCATATGTATTCGTGCCAAAAGAAAAGAGGAAAAAAATTGATGAGAAAGGAGAAAAAATCATTTTCATAGGTTATAGTGAGGAGTCAAAAGCTTACGAGTTGTAAAATCCCATCACCAAGAAGATAGTGATTAGTAGGGATGTTGTTTTCATTGAGAATGAAGCATGGGGTGGAATGGTGGATAGCACCACATGTATTTCAGTCATAATATCCTTAGATGATGAGGAAGTTCTAGAACACAACAACCTGGAAGGAGCTCAAGAGAGTAGCAACTTAGGGAGAAACTACCTTAGAGCCTTAGAAAATAGAAACTTTGTTAGTGTTCACCAGAACAACTCTAAATAGACACAATAGAGTAAAAACTCCAGAGTATAGTAGAGCAGTAGCTTGGACAGTTGGTAGTACAACAACTCGAGAGGTTAGAATAGCAGCAGCTCAGAAGGTAATTCAGATCCCACACTTGCATAATTAATGCCACAAAAGACAAAGAGTGTGAGGGAGATTTATGACAACACAAGCCATGCTAATTTTGATGAAAATTTAGATTTTGCATTATTCTCTTATAGTGATCTAACACATTTTGAGGAAGCAGTGAAAGAAGAGAAGTGGTGCAAGGCCATGGATGAAGAGTTGGAAGCTATAGAGAGGAACCAAATATGGGAGCTGACCAATTTACCCAAAGGAAAACAAGTGATTGGAGTCAAGTGGGTCTACAAGACCAAGTGTATAGTAGAAGGTAAAATTGAAAGACATAAGGAAAGGCTAGTGGTGAAATGATACAAACAACAACCCGATATAGACTATGATGAGACTTATACACCAGTTGCAAGGCTGGAAATAGTTTGGGTAGTCATAGAAATTGCAACTCAACAAAATTGGAAAGTGTTTCAAATGGATGTAATGTCGGCCTTTTTGAACAAAGTATTGAAAGAAGAAGTGTATGTGGAGCAGCCACCTAGCTATGAAGTCCCAGAGAAAGAAGAAAAGGTATATAGCCTCCATAAAGCTCTCTACAGGCTTAAACAAGTTCCAAGGGCATGGTATAGTAGAATAAACTCATATTTAATGAGTAATGGCTTTCAAAATATCAACAGTGATCCCACACTTTACATTAAAGTAACACAAGGTGATATTTTAATTGTTGTTGTTAATGTAGATGATCTAATTTTTATTGGGAACTGTTGGCCTCCTACAACGACTTAATAACTAAGCCCTTACAACCATGATTAAGAGATTGGACATCTAACCTAAATAGCTATTTCAATCATCATGAAGGTGCATTTAACTTGTCAACCCAAATACGTGAAGTTGAAATGGGTCAACATAGTATTTGCACTAGGAACTCAAAGTATCCATTTCATTCTACAACTAAGGAACTCACAATATTGAAAGTGAATTGCTTAGAAGGGAATACCATAAATTCCAATCATTAATCAACAACTACACCAAAATAAAATGTAGAACAGTAATGAAAATATGAGCAACAAACAAGGCACTACTATGTCTGCTTTGGCTACAAGAACAGTCACAGAATGGAATTCTAGTGGCTGCAGGAATAGTCGATGCTAGATTTCTAACTAATTACTAGACATCAAGTAATACTAAACTAATACTAAACTGAGAAGATATATTACTCACCAAGTGGAGCCCCTTGGATAAGTATCCTCTAAAACTAATGAGAACTCAAATGCTCAAACTTAGAAATTTATTTTATTCACTGTAAATCATAAGTACAAAAGAGTAATGTATCTGTATTACAAAAAAATTGAGAGTGCAAGTATAGTATCAAATCATGCAACCTTCTAAGGAAGGAGCATTAGATCTTTATTTAGACCATCAAATAAACAAGGAAGTCAACGCCATGACTAGGAGGACACCATTTAGGGAAAATAGAGAAAGTGGAGTGGTGGCAATTACACATGCATGGAATCTGGTCAAACATGCAGGTCCAAACACAGATTTAGTACAATAGTAATTCCCGCGTCTGCTCAATCATTAAAGTCCACTGCAAGGTGGTTACATTTGGTTGCATGAGGAATCTTCTGCTATTGACCTCCTTTGACTTTTAGTGATTGATTTGCTGGACGTTATGGTGCATACCTAGCTGGAAGTATCTTCCTCAACCCAGCATCCTCAAATTAAATCTACATGGTAATGTCAATACGCATAATAACTGCATATCTATAACCACCTTAAGGAACATTCATTAACCACATGCAAAATCAATATAGATAATCCACATAATATGCTAATTTCATTAAAACTTGAAGAGATAGGATTAAGCCCAATGTCTATGGTTTGAGGGAAACATTATTTACATATCAACATTTAACATAAAATTCCATGACAATTGTCAACAAATAAATTATAGATTCTACCCAAAATTGGACCAAAAACTAGGATCTTCAGGAATAGTGACAACTTGATTGTTGATTTCAAAGAAGTGATGAAGAATGAGTTTGAGATGATAGACTTAGGTTTGTTGGAGTATTTTCTTGGTACTGAAGTGCAGCAAATAGAGCATGACATATTCATTTCACAAACTAATTATGCCAAATAGATTTTAAGGAGGTTTAACATGCAAAATAATAAACCTACTCCAACACCAACAACAGGTTAGAAAATGCATAAAGAAGATAGCAACAATGATGTGAACCCAACCCTCTACAAGAGAATGGATGAAATTTTTATGTATTTGACATCAACTAGGCTTGATTTAATGTATGCAGTAAGTTTGATATCTAGGTTCATGGAGAAACTTAAGGATACACATTGGCAAGTAGGAAAGGGGATCTTAAGGTATGTAAATGGAACAAAAAGTTATGGCATCATGTATGGTGCATCTAATGGGTTCAAGTTAGCTAGCTTCATAGATAGTGATTGGACAGGAAATGTAGATGATAGGAAGAGCGCATTGGGATATGTGTTCCACATGGGATCGGGTACAATTTCATAGGCATCCAAGAAGCAACCTATTGTCTCTCTGAGCATAGTAGAAGCTGAGTACATTGCAACAAAAAGAACAACATGTTAGGTTATTTGGTTGAGGAGAATCCTTGTAGATTTGAAGGAAAAACAAGAAGACAACACAATCATACATTGTGACAATGTTTCCTCAATAGCTCTAACAAAGAATCTAGTCTTCCATGGATGCAACAAGCATATTGAGATCCAATATAATTTCATAAGAGAGTTGGTGGAACAAGGATAGATCGAATTGTAGTGTTGCATATCTGAAGAAAAAATTGTTGATATCTTCATCAAGGAACTGCCAAAAGACAGCTTTGAACACTTGAGAGATAGGCTTGGCATTGTGGATAGCTTCAGAGATCAGCTCCAAAGGGAAACAACAGAATGACAACTAACTTCATATTAAGGGGGAGTGTTGGAATATTAAATATAATATGTAGTCAGCAAAATTTTCCTCACAACTACCCCCAATGTAAACTTGCAGCCAAGTTGGCATGCCAATAATTAATATTGGTAGGCATGATTTTGAATTTGAAATGAAGCATTCAATTTTGAGCTTGCTTGTAAAATAAGACAAAAAGGAATGGAACCACTAGTTTTAGTAAGTTCATTTTATTTTTGTATTTTGTGGAGGCCCTGTAGTAGCAAAAGGAGACATCAGAAGGGAATGTTTATCATATGCAACAACCAGTTACAACAATGCAACAACTTGAGCATTGCAGTAAGCAACAGTATAGGTGTGAGTGTAGCACCATTGTATTGGACAATAGTCCAAATTATTTATGTTTTATTTTATAGTGTAAACAAAGCATGTACTCTATAATTTTGTAATTTTGGAGTGAAAGGAATATATGAAAATGAATGCATGAATATTAAATTTTTGTGTGTCATTTTTTTTTGTCTCTATGCATTGTGTTTTGTTATTTCTTGTTCTATCCTTCATTTTGTCACAACACAACATCTTTTTTTTGTATTGTTGCACCCCTGCCTACCAACAATCATATCTTCTATATTTTTCATCTCTTTGCTTTCAAATTTGGTATTTGAGCTAGTCATAGCTGATGTGTAGAAGAACTTAAAAATAAAGCAATTAACGAAGGAGGAGATTTCTCAAGTTTATTGTGTTGAGATAAACAAAGAGGTAGATTCAAAAATTTGTTTAATTATAGTTCTAAAGGAATCAGTGTAGATATTTTTTGCTACTTGAGAAGCTTAGTTTGTAGATATGGCTACAAATAGTAGTATTTCTTAGCCTTAGATTCTGCTATTTACCGGTAAGAATTATGATTTTTGGTCTATAAAGATGAAAACATTGTTTTTTTCTCAAGATGTATGGGATTTGGTAGAGGAGTGTTGTATAACCACAAGACCATGTAGCCTTATGGATTATCACAAGCAGAAAAGGACCAACTAAAAGACAACAAGAAGCATGCTAAATCCTTGTTTATTATACAAGCAGCTATGGATGATTCAGTGCTCCCAAGGGTTGCTGCAACAAGTAGGTCAAAACAAGCTTGGGAGGCACTAGAAATTGCTTATCAAGGTACGAACGAAGTAAAGGTAGCTAAGTTACAAACATTACTAAGTTTTGAAAATATTCATATGAGTGGTTTAGATTCTATAGATCATTTTCTTACTGAAGTTATGAATATTTTTAATCAAATGAGGATACATGGGGAAAACATAACTGATCAAACAGTGGTTGAAAAGGTTCTTAGAAGTTTTCCTAGTAAATTTGTGCAATTATAGTTGCCATTGAAGAATCAAAAAATTTAACTCAACTATCTGTAGATGAATTATTGGGATCCTTATTATCTCATGAATATAGAATGAATAGGAATAAAAATTCTTCTACATAGATTGCTTTTAGATCTCAAGTGTCATCTAACAAAGGAAGAGGAAGAGAAAGAGGTAGAAATGGTCATATAAGTTAAGATCAAGAAGAAAGGACTAATTAATCCAATCATAGTTTCAATAACTGAGGATGAGGAAGAAATCAATTTCAAGAACAATCACCAAGGTTTGATAAATCCCACATCCAATGTTATTACTGTAAGATATATGGCCATTTTGCAAATGAGTGTAGAAATAAACAAGAAGAAATGGCCAATAATTGGGAAAATTATTAAGATGTATTTGATAATAATTCAAGAAGTTTATTTATAACTTGCAATGTAGCTCAGGAAAGTTCTAAGGATGTTTGGTTTTTAGACAGTAGTTGTAGCAATCACATGACTGGGAATAGAGAGTTATTTGCTCTGTCTGATGATTCTATGAAATTTTAAGTGAAATTGGGAAATGATAGAAAAGTATCTGTAATGGGGAAAAGTATTATAAATGTTTTTACTAAAAGTGGAGAAAATAGATATATCCCTATTTTTTACTTTGTGCCTGCATTAAAACATAATCTAATGAGTGTGGGATAACTAATGCAAAATGGGTACAAATTTTTCTTTAGCAATGATGCTTGTACAATTATGGATAGAAATCCTAGTAATAGATTATTTGCAAGGGTTGAGATGACCAGGAACTGGATGTTCCCCCTCTAGATTCTTTGTATTCAAGGAAAAGAATAAGTTAATTTCAAGACATAATACTTCGACCAAACATGGCTATGGAATTTGAGGTATGGTCACCTTCATTTTGATGGTTTGAGTTTATTGCAAAAGAAAATTATGGTAAGAGGATTACCAACCATCATGCAGCCAACCAATCCATGTGAGAGTTGTATAATAGCAAAGCAACACAAAAAAAGTTTTCTTGTAGGAAGTTCAAATAGAGCAAGGGCTCCATTGGAGTTAGTTAACACTGATATATGTGGACCAATGCAAACTTTGTCTTTAGGAGGAAGTATATATTTTCTAACATTCATTGATGATTTTATCAAGAAAACATGGATATAATTTCTCAACCAGAAGTCTGAAGCTTTCAATAAATTCAAGGAGTTCAAAGCTATGGTGGAAAAGAAAAGTGAACTATTCATTAAGATACTTCGATCTAATAGGGGTGGTGAATTCAGTTCTAATGAGTTTCTAGAGTTTTGTAGAGATCATGGAATTAAGAAATAGTTCACAATAAGGTACACACCACAACATAATGGTGTAGCAGAGAGGAAGAACAAAACCATAATGGAAATGGCAAGGAGTATGTTGAGGGCCAAAACTTTTCTAATGAATTTTGGGAAAAAGTAGTAGCATGTGTAGTTTACATTTTGAACAAAAGTCCTACAAAGAGTGTTAATGACAAAATTCCACTAGAAGCATGGAATGGTAAGAAACACAGTGTATCTCATCTTAGAATATTTGGCTGTGTTGCATATTATTTAGTGTCATCTAAGTTAAGAAGCAAATAGGATGATAAAAGTGAGAAACACATCTTTATTGGTTATAGTGAGAAATTGAAATCTTACAGATTGTAGAATCCTATTTCAAAGAAAATGATTACTAGCAAAGATTTCAAATTTAAGGAGGAAGAATCATAGGATGGAAGTGCTGACAGTATAGTAATCGCAAGAGCACCAATACCTCATAGTGAAGAAGAACAAGAAATTCAAGATGGTTAATCAAATCAAGTAGAACCAAGCACTCCATCAAGAAATCATGTGCAAGGTCAATCATTAGGTCATGCAGAGAATTCTACTCCTAATTCAAGTGTAAGTAATGAGTCAAATCCTACACTTGCCTCATTAAAAGGTAAGAAAATGAGGAGTTTAATAGAGATATATGATCAAGGAGAAGAAAATTTGGATTTGTGCTCAAATTTTTCTTTATTCTCTTGTGATCTTGTATATTTTGAAGAAGCAGTGAAATAAGATAATTGGATCAAGGTGATGGATGAAGAAATGGATTTTATTGAAAGGAATCAAACATGGGAATTAGTGGATCTACCTGAAGGTAAAGATTGCATTGGAGTCAAATGGGTCTATAATACTAAATTCAATGTTGAAGGTAAAATTCTAAAGCCTAAAGCAAGATTAGTTGCAAAAGGTTTTTCAAAATAGTATGGAGTTGATTATAATGAGAAATTTGCACCAGTTGCTAGACTCGATACTATCAGAATGGTTTTAACAATAGCTGCACAAAATGATTGGAATTTTTTTCAAATGGATGTCAAGTCATCTTTTTTAAATGGTTTTTTAGAAGAAGTATATGTGAAACAACCACCAGGTTTTGAAGTGCATGAACACGAAGATATGGTCTATAATTGAAGAAGGCTCTCTATGGTCTTAAACAAGCACCAAGAGCATGGTATAGTAGAATTGATTCATACATGCAAAGCAATGGATTTAGGAGAAGGAAGAGTGATCCCACATTGTACACAAAGATCAATAAAGAAGGTCAAATTTTAATTGTGTGTTTATATATTGACGATCTAATCTTCACTGGAAATTTGTCTATAGACATTTAAATCAGAAATGAAGAAAGAATTTGAGATGACAAATTTGGGTTTAATGAAGTATTTTTTGGGCATTGAAGTTGTTCAATCAGATAAAGGAATTTTCATTAGTCAATCCAAATATGCAAAGGATGTGCTGAAAAGGTTTAGGATGTTGAATTGTAATCCAACATCTACACTAGTTGCAATAGGCACTAAAGTTACTTGTTGTAGATAATTCATATCCGGATCGATGATGGGTTGGTCAAATAGGAGCTAGTAGTTTAGCTGGTAGATCACTCTAGCAGCAAATGGAAGGTCCTATGTTTGATTCCTACCTAGTCCATATGAGCTATAGCTCAACAAGTGATATCAAAGCCAATTTAGGAGCTCCAAGCACAACCAATGTGGTTTAATGGGGGTGTTAAAAATAATCCATACTTTGACGGAAAATGGGCTTGCCAAAGAGGGGCCATTAACTTAGTTGGTAGAGCACTCCAGCAGCAAATAGAGGGTCCTAGGTCTGAGTCCTAGTTGGCCCATATAAGTTGTAGCTCAACATTGCTGGCGTGTTATTTACCACGTTTGAAAAATCTCATGTTTCAATTTAGAGAATATTTACAAATTGGTTTTTAATCTGTGACAAATATTATCTAGATTTAATTTAAAACAATTAAATATTATATTTTAAAACAATTAACAATATTTATCAATATATAAAAAAATTATGAAAATTTCCCTTGATTTCATATATAGATGTAATCCAAACATTAAATACGCGCTATATAAATACTGATACGGAAATAAATTGGATAACAGCACTCCTTACATTAATAAACCATTTAATATCTCACACAGAATACATCACCATAGCTGCTTTAAAACACAGAGCCTATTACTACTTTGTTTTCACATAGAATACATTACCATTGCTGCTATAAAATAGCAACCCAACTGGCACCGTGAAAAAGCAAGGTATAAAAGACCCTCAAACAAATACTGCCATAACCCTTTATCCTACCATAATAGCACTAATCAATTATTTGAGTCATGGATCAAACAGCAACAGGGACGCAACCATGACACATATAATTAACAGCTAAGCTACGCCACCGGCAGTGGGTTGGAGAGCAGATATTCTTCCAAGACCTTGAAGGTGTGTATTGCAGTATCCTTTGCATTCTCTGGATGTACAACCTCGCCTTCATGAGCCGGCTCATACTCAATAATCCACTTCACATTGCAAGTGCCCGAAGTAAGTCCAGGGCTTACCTTCAAAGTCAGCTTGTATGTCTTGTACTTATTCAATATCTCTCCATTCAGCACAGTGTGAGTGGTAGTCATATTTGCCTCGTCCAAGGATTCTATTTTCTCCAATTTGTAAGTTGCCAAGTTAAACCCTGTCAAAATATCCAACAAAATAATAATGACAGAGATCATAATAGATATTCGATTCAACAATTAGTAATCACATGCTTTGCAGAAATCATTAAATGATTTAAAAGATATTAATGTCCTTTTTATATTTATAAAAAATGGTAAACTATTTTATGTTTAAAAACAATCATAATTAGACATATAAATCTGTCAAGTTGAGATTGCTTCAGAATATAATTGTGTCAGTTCTCATAATAAAAATTTAAACACAGTTAGTTCTTAAGGGTAGATCCGTTGAAGAATATGAATAATAGTCACTGGTTTGATTCTCCTAGATTTAGGAGGGGGGCAGGTCATATGAATGAGGGGTCTGATCAGATGCCCATTCCTCGGTTACAATAAAAACAAATAAAAACTTAAATACAATTATTTTTATGTCAAGAAACATTCTCAACTCATTATAATAGATTTTGGAAAAATTATACATCTATAATACAAACTTTCTTTTTATTAATAAAATAAAAAAAATCATTTTTTTACTAAAACTTTAAGGGTCATCCTAAAAACAAATCAGGGATATGATAGAAAACATCAATGTTAAAATAGATATCAAAGAATAACAAATTCTTATTCCTGACAACCTTTGATTGCCTCTTTTATGTAACGTTATTGCTTGTTTCAATAAAAAGAAATTAAAAAAAATAAGAAATATGTATTTGCTTTTAGACTGCAGAGGAATTTCACATGACCGGTGGCGTTGGGGGACATGCCCTCCAGTATCATGGGTTTGGGGGAGACTAGATCTCGTGACCTCTTGCGTACAATAGAATGCTTTAGGCAATCGAACTAGACCCCCATCACAGAAAAAATATATATTTCAACAATGTGAAACATTATAATGACAAAGGACTTTGAGGCTTTCACATACCTTCTCCATATTTAATGAGTCTAACAGTGCCAGGGCTAATGCCATCTCTCTCGAGTATATCAATGGTTTTGAAATGCTTGGGCATCAGCTTCGGAAAAATACTGGCAGAATCCTCAAAGGCCTTCCATATTTGGTTTGCAGGAACATTCAACTCAGCCTCCCAACTCAGACTATGGGCCATCTTTCTTCTCAATAATGCCTCCGCAATAACAAAGGATGCAGTTTACGTGAGGCTTAAACCGCCTTAAAAAGCCAGGAAATCTACTATTGGGGCTATCTACTCACATTATTTTAATAAGAATTTCCTCGACAACATAATTTGTGGTACAACCATTCACGATAAAGTTATTTAAATACCACGTTTGTCATGCAACATTAAAGATTTAGATTTAATTGGTTTTCCGGAAAAAGAAAACAAAAAAAAAATGATGAATTTAAGGCATCTGTACGGTAATGTGGGACCCAAAAGCATTTTGGCCATGGAAATTTTAGACAAAGAACTTATGTCTACCAGCCCTCCCTATACTTTTTCCAACTGCCCTGTGGTGCTTTCCACGTTTATACAGATTGCCAATTATTAATCAATAGTTTTTTCGTGTAAGAAACCAATTAAAGTCGTGTCGGTACACTTCTCCCAATACATTACTAATTAATCAAAAAGACAGACGAATTGCGAAGAAGATTGTAAGTTTTTTGAAATGAGAACATATAAAAGATTTATTACTGATTTTTTTAATGTAATATGTCGGCCAAATCTTTAGAAAGATCTAAGATATTTATATAATAAGATCATTGGGATACTATATAGTATCATGTGATCATGAAATGAAATGATCAATAAATAATTGAATACTATAGCACCCCAAAGAGTTTGAACAAAATTCTGTATTTCTATATATTATATGTTTGATCCATCTCCATCCACCCGCAACAGAGTCGGACAAGGCTTTGGATATGTCGCGCTTGCCACGTTTATACTGTTTGCCTATTATAAATCAATAGGTTTTTCTGTACTAAGCAAATCAAAGTCGGACAAAGCTTTTGCATATAATCCTCCAATTGATTATCCATTTGGCAATAACAGTTAAGCTTTTGCGTACCATGGGATTTTCAGCAGTTGCTTATAATGTGATATGCAACTTCTCCATCCTGCACATTTCAGAGACGTGACGGCTAGTGTAAACTTTTTGTGGGATCACATTAGCGCTAATTAGGATTTTCAATGCGTTTGATAGAACATTGTTTTGAATATTTTCAAGTTCTAATATGACCATATATCTTTCTTGATTATACGTATTTATTATCTTCTATAACCATAACTCTTTTCCTCATGCTAATGGGGAACAAGCGGCATCTCTAACAGGTAGCAATGTGAACTCGGTTTTTTAGATGACTATATGGCATCCGATTTTAAGTTGTAATAGTCAGAGAAGATGGATTTTAAGAGGACAAAATTGTTGGCATATGATTAGAGATAAAGATAAGAGTAAAAAATATTAAATATTTGTCATGTCGGTGTAAGATCTAAAATTATCTTCGTAATTTCAAAGTTCTCTATAAATTAGAGGCATTTATAATCGGTTTAGCAAGCAATAGAAATACAAATATTTTTATTGTGCAGTAGCACATTCAAACGTTTATTGTTTGTATATCTCACCTTTGTCCACCTACAAGAGGTATCAGAGCCAGATTGATTTTGAGTGAATTGAAGTTTGTAGAACACTTAGGAATCGCTGCAGTTTCAAGGTCGCAAAGTTGGAGCAAGCTGCTGTTAAAGAAGAAGTCTGAATTTCAAAGGAAGCCGCCATAATAAAAAAACAGATCGAAAGGTATGTCAATTGATTTGACAGGTGCAAAAATTAAAGGAAGGCCATTGTTTTGGAGAAAAAGAGAAAGCAGGTAAAGGAGATTGTAGGAGTTGCTGCCAGGAAAAATTTTGGTCCGTAGAGACAAGCAAGAAGTCGTTGATCGCAGCCATCACATTGAGTGAGGTTCCCATGATCGTTAATGTGTTTTTCTCTCTTTGGAAATGTGATTATTTGGAAAGAGTAAAATAACTCATGTTATCATATAGTAAAATACTACTTTTATCAGCATCTAGTTGAAACTCTTTCATAAATCTTCAAAGTCATATTGATTTTTTAGGAGCTAATTTTCTATTTTGCATTTTGATTAGAAAACCATATAAGATATCTTTCTTAAATGTATTACACCATCCATGTAAGAACACCTCCACCATTTATTTTGAGACATAGTCTATGATATATTTCTTATAAATGGAATCACCAACATATTCACTACACAATAATCAAATAAAGTTAATTATGGGTGTAGAAAAATATATAATTTTTATATGCATTTGTCATTTTCCAATGAGAATATAGTATTCCTCATAAGTCTAGGATATAGTGAATTTTATTGTAGATTAGAAAGGATATCAAAAGAGATTAAACATGAATAATTAGTCACAGTTCCTTCATGGAAATAAATAGTCATTTTACTAAACATATAGTAATGATCTTAAAAAATTTAAGTAACAGGTGAGCTATCCTTTCCAAGCTTTGCGTCCCAGAGAGTTTTATTAGGGTGATAGCCACCCATTATAAGCAAGTTCTTTAAACCCAATAAATTATTATTTGTAGAGAATACATCAAATTCCTTAACTAGTTGTGAAAAATAAAATACTATTTTTTAACTTTGTAATATAACTATCAATAAGGAAGAAGTTGATATATTTTCTATTTGACTTCAACAAGCATTGCATACATAAAGCCAACTCAAATAATTTATCATCTAAATGATTTTAATATGAGCATATAAGTTGCATTCAAATTTATTGAGGTATATGATATAGAGAATCAATTTAGGTGATATGATTTAATTTTTAGATGATCCATTTTATCAATCAAGTACTTATAAGCTTGAAGAAGAAGTGAAGTCGTCGCCCTAGCAAAGTGAGCAAAATTTGATCAATAAATATTGAAGATGGGCATAACCCTTAATGAAGCTAACAATAGATAATGAAGGAAGATCTAAAGATCATTAAAGAGGTCATTTGAGAATGTAGGAGGCATGTGAAGCTGCAATAAAAAGTAAATCAGAAGAAGATAGACAAGGTTTGTTAACACAACTGTAGTTGTTAAAAAAGTTTCCATTAGAGCAATATTAGAACAAGGAAGGTGCCACTATTAGAAGATATGAAGATTCTAGATGTTGAAGCATAAATGAAAGAAATAAAAAATGTAGTTGGAATTTATAGTTGTGATTAAGAGGCAGCATTGGAAGTATAATCCCAACTACTTCATTACCTTCCTAAGCTGGAATAAGTCATCTCAATGTCCTATGTATCAGCAATGGATCTCAATTAGTCCAACATTAAAGAAAAATATTGGAATGGATTTTGTATTAATTGCCCCTAACTGCTCACTGTTCCATCAGTAGGCCTCACATATTTAGTGGGTAGTTTAAAATATATTATTTTATGTTTATTCTCTCTTCATCATATATGCTTATGATGAAGAGGAAAAATGGATACCTGTTTTAGATATCATACTTTTTCCACTCAACCATTCACTAATGTCCTAGGGATCCTAATTGGATGGACTAACAACCTCACAAGGTGAGCCAATTCTTAGTTACGAGGATCCTAGGAAGGGGTTCTTTAAGTTCTAAGGGGTTCACCGCCAATCAAATGCTTGGAAAAGAAAATGCTTGAAAACACACTATGATATGCAAAATGACCTATGCCTAAAAATGTAAGCTAAATGAAAGATGCAAATGATGAAATTATGCAATAGGGAGATATTATTTGTGTACTTGGGAAATATGGAGATGTGAGGATTCAGGAAATGCAAAGAAGCTGCCAAAATATGGTGTGGAGGACTAAGACACCCAGAATGGCGTATTAGTCTAGCTACTATTTTTTTGGGGAAAATACAGAGTCTTCGGATCTTGGAACCGGATCCCTGAAAATTTCTGAAAACTAAGCCTGGGAGGACTAAGATTCCCAAGATGTTGTATTAATCTCGTTCTGAGTTTCTAGACTTTCTAAACAAGATCCTGAGCTCTAAGGTATCCACTTGCTTCCCTTCAAATCTTAGGTTCTAAAAATTCTGAATATGGCCTATATGTGAGTTTCTGTGAAGATGACAACTTTGTAATGCAACTTTGTAATCCAAGTGATCTTCAGGTCTTCAACCTAGATCTGTAATCACAAATATGCAAGATGAGAAAAACTTGTTATTTGTTAGTGAATGGGGGTTTTCCTTGGTCAAACCCCTTATTGGTAATTATACGTTGAAATGAAATGGAAATAATGAAGGAAATAGTGAATGAACAACATGAAATGCTACAACTCACCAAACCCTTGTAAAATCTACAAACTTATGTGTAATGGCTGCAATGGATATGGATCTTGAATGCTTGAAAGATAGTACTTGAATTGCTTGCTTGAATCAAAACCCTACATCACAAATGTTAGCACAAAAAAACACATGATGCTAGAAAACCATTTGATATGATGCTTGAATTTGAAAATGGCTCCAAATGCTTGATGAATTTGATCTTGAATGCTCTCAATTATGCTGTGATAAAAGATCTCACAAAAGACCTGGGTTGAAGTGAATGAATGAACCTTGTATTTATACTTATCTATGCTTAATATCTCAAAATTATATCACACCAAGCTAGCATATGAATTCATTAAATAAAGGAGGAAAAATCCCACCAAAATTTGAAATTAAATCTTGAAAATGACTGAGGAGGACTCGAGATTCCCTAGGTGGCTCTTAGTCCAAATTCCTAAAAACTTGTGCACAAACACCAAAAAGGGGCCAATCCAGAGATGCCAAAATTAGGGTCCTGAGAGCCTTGAGGGACTAAGATGCCCTAGGTGGCATTTTAGTCCTGACCAAAAATTAGGGACACACCAATGGAGTCATTAAATTATCATTTATGCATTGGAGAATGTCGAGATTAACCAAAAAATATGTCATTCATAGGGCTTGTGGAAACAAAATAGGACCAATTAAGCCATAAATAATCATAAAGAAAGCAAGGTGGGCCCAAACAAGTGTGAAAATGCAAGGGTATGCATTTTACTACACTACATTTATCCCCCATTTTAGTGAGAGGATGAACTTGCTTCAAACTCACACTAAAGTAGCCAACCATGTAATCAAGAGGGGTTCAAATAACAAATGTTAGCAAGATAGGATGACAATAACCAAGAGGGTCACCAAGCCCCTAAGATCAAGATCTTATGGAAAAACCAACATAAGCATAAAGGAACACACTTGAATGATATATGAAGCCATAACTAGATCACAAACATACACCATCAAACATAGGAAAAAGGAAAATGAAAAAGGAAAAACTACAATGGATCAAGCTTTGACTAGTCATCTAACATGGTGGATCGGGTCTAGGCTGTTTTTCCAAAAATATGTTTACAAGTGAAATGCATTATCTACTATGCAAACAAAACACATGCTCACAAGGGCTATTGGAGCTAGGTGTCCACTAGGTGATCCCCAAGGGACCATATTAAATCCATACCTCTATGACTTTAATAAGGCACAAAAATGCATGCTCACACAAGCTAGTGAAGCTAGGTGTTCACTAGGTGAGCCCTAGGTAACCATATTAAAGCCATACCTCCATAACTATAATAAGGTACAAAAATGCATGCTCACATGGGCTAGTGAAGCTAGGTGATAAATAGATGAACCCCAGGGAACCACATTAAAGTCATACCTCCATGACTTTAATAAGGAACAAAAATGAAAAATGCAACAAGAAAGAGGGATGCTCAAAGGGACTTTGCTTAGTTCATGTGAGGTATTACTCTTAGGTTACATCATGCTTAACATCTCAAGGAGAGGATAACTACAAGGTCTTATCCTGGGGAATATCATACCCAATGCTACCAAGAGAGGACACACGCAAAAGGTCTCATCTTGTTTCCAAAATAGGACAAGTGCAAGGTCTCATCCTAGGGAACATTGTGTCTAATGTTTCCATAAGAGGATAAAGAAATATCATGCTCTCGGAGGAAGTCAAACCCAAAGACACTATTGAGAGGAAAAACACATCACATAAAGAAATAAAATCACATCAAGGAACATGAAAAGGAAAAATGCAAATGAAATTGGTTCAAAATAATGCCAATGTATGCCTCCACTTTAAAGAAATTGCGAATACCATATTGTGAGCAATTACTTTAAAGTAGTAAAATGAAAATGCAATAAAAAAGGAAGACATGAGATCCAACTTGGAAAGCCCTATGCCAAGTCATATGTTTCCAAGTAAAGCTACATCATGCAAGAGAAAAGGAAAATAAAGGGGTTGCTCCCAAAATGAAAACACAAAACACATAAGGGATCTATGGATTTGGGGTTAATATGTTCTTTGCTACAATCATATTAGAGAGCTTGGAACTATCATCATTCCCTAAATACACATTACTGGAAGAATGACACGAAGAGAATGAAAAAAAAAGAAAAAGAAAAAAGAATTTTGGGTCAAATGGAAGAGACATAGGGTGTCTTGATGCCTTGAGTCATCCCCAAAAGGCAAAAAAAAGAAAAAGGAAAAGGAAAATGAAAGGAAAAGAAAAGACAATGAAAAATATTTTGGATCAACATGAAGGAGACATGAATTTCTCGATACCTTGCATCATCCTCAAAAGGAAAACACAAGAAATGAAAATGAAAGGAAAAGATAAATGATTAATCAAAAGGAAAAGGTATATGACATATAGAAGAATAAAGGTACAAATAGAGGAATGCATATAGAGAGAGAAACATCAAACAAAACATCATAGGGGATCACAACATGCACATGCAAGCAAACAAAAGGAAAATGAAAGCAAGAGGAAAAGAAAACATAAAAGACTAGTAAAGAACATGTGAGTCAACCATCCATCAGGTCATCTGTATCCCAATCTTGTTCAGTATATGCAGAATGAAGATCACTAGCGAGAGGTACAACATCAAGTGTCGTACTAGGAGAATCATCAAGTTCAACATATGGTTAATCGCTCAGTTTAGGAGGATCACCATGGTTGTTGTCATTTAAGCTCATAGAAGAGGAAAATAAAAAATTTAACTCATGATGCACTTCCTCATCGATTTTAGTTGCTTCCTCATCGTCATCATCATCCAAGTTAACCACAATAAGAGGACGAATAATAATATCCATAGAAGTTGTTGGTCCTTGTTGTGGTGGAGATATAGCTTTTTTTTTTTTCTAGTAAGAGAGGAGGGTTATCATTTATTTCTTCTTTCAAGTTTGCATTTTGATTTTCAGTATTGTTATCATTATTCATCTTTTGAATAATAGCACAATGTCTATGCCTATTCTCTCTAGCATTGTGATTTATTTTATTATGATTTTCAAGTTACATGTGTGTAGGAGTGGGTTTTTCAACCATAGGTTGCTTTTCTTCTTGTGAAGGAAGAACAGAAGAAACCATAAAAGGTTGTTCAACCACTTTCTCTTTGGATTTGTAAATTTTCTTAGGAGGCGAATTAGCACTTGTTTGGTTTTCTCTGGGTCTCTTGTAGGAAACATGCAAGGGATTGTTAATGGATGGGTTGTGGTTTGTTGGAATGGTTTTAGAATTAGCATTGTTTTCTTTAGGTAGTGTAGGTTCAAGCATGGGTGGAGGTTCAATCATGCATGGAGGCAATTTTTCAAGAGATAGTTTGTCTTTCCATTTTGCTTTGAATTTTTGATAGGATAGGAAAAGGGAGTCTTTGCGGGGTCTTATAGGTTCCATAGGTTCACGCCAAAAATAATCTAAGGAGAAATTTCCACGAGAAGATGGGGGTCTAAAGCCACTATGGTTCACTGTGAATATTTCATTACCAACTAGAAACTTTAAGTAGCTATGGACAACAAATGGGACCGAATTCATGGAGCAAAGCCATTTGTAGCCTAAATTCACATGAAATTGGTTCAAATTAGAGATGATAGAGAATTGATACATTAGATTTCTTCGGTCCTACTTGTAAAGGGAGTGTGATCGAGCCCATCATAGCATGAGCAAAACCATCATGTGTTTTAATCCATGCTTTTGGTTTATCATATCTATCTTGAGTAAGTTCATGTACATATACAAGCTTTTCTATGATCACATTTTATCCATAGACGGGATCAATAAAAATCCCAGGAGTGGGCTTGTTATTGATTCTTCTAGCTATGTAAAGAGGACCATTAGGTGTATGTTTTATTGTTTCTTCTGAAGAAAAAGTAATGCCAATGGTTTGCTATTTACAGGGCTCAATGTCAACCACTCCTATTATTGTATCAATAGGACTTTGTTCATTAATATCCATAATATTTTTTTCATCATCATCCATACAATTTTTTTCGTGATTGCTCTAATTTTCATCATCTGTGTCAACATTCATCATATCGGACTTAGTTTCACTAGAATTAATGAATGAAATATTATGGTTGGGCATGGGATTGGTAAAGATTTGAAAGTTTTGGTTGGGATGAGCCATAGAATTATTACCTTTGTCATTTACACCTCCAATTTGGATATGATTGGAATCAATGAGGTCTTGCACAAGATGTTTAAGATGCTTGCAATGTTCTATATCATGTCCTTTTTGTTGGTGATAAGCACAATAGGTATTGTGTCTATTTAAAGTTCATAGGTAATGGCTTGCTAGGGTCAAGGGGTCGAACAAGAGGTAAGGTAAGCATGTTTTTATTTAAGAGTTGGTTCATAATGTTGTGGAGTGTCTCGAGTAAGGGATTAAAATGTCTTTGCATATCCCAAAGATATAAGGATTACTCTTCTTTATATTAGCTACTTGGGTATCAACTAGTTGGGTAGTTTGAGAGGTGGAATTTAGTTGAAGTAAACTTTTATTTTGTCTTGTGAATGGTTGGTAAGTCTTTTGGTTTGAGGATTCGGTCTTTTTCGGATGGGTAGGGGTGGTTTTTGGTTCGCTACTAGTTAGGGAATTTTGATAGTCTCGAAGGGTAGTGCATAGATGCATGAAGGAGGGAAACTTCATCATGGTGATTGTATCCCTTATCTTGCCTTGCAAGTTTTCTAAAAACATATTTTGAATGTGGGAATTGAGAATTTTCACACTGATTTTGGAATAAAATGATTGGTAGCGTGAAATAAAGTCAGTGACCTTTTCACTCTCATTTTACTTGCATCTCATCAAATCAGCCAATGTCATTTTAGGGACCATGTGCACTTGGAAATTATTATTAAGGGCCTCAACAAGTTCATTGAATGAACAAATTAAGTTATTTCGGTAATACAAAAAACCAATCGAAAGCAATGTCTTTCAATGATCATGGAAAAAGTTTAGCCAACAGTTTGTCTTCAAGGATAAAGTCACTACACAAAGCAATAAAGGCATTAAAATGATTAGAAAGATCTCCCTTTCCTCCATATTTCTCAAATCTAGGGATCTCTATACCGTGTGGCACTCGAGTTGTCAATATCTCCAAGGAAAATGGATTTCTCTTGACATAGTATGAAGGTGGGCCATTTTAATTTTGATTTATGGTGGAAACTTGACGTTGGGTGGATGAAAGGTTTTGTAAGAGGTGGTTAATGATAGGGTAATTTCTTGTAACTGTGGGTATGTGCAGGATCATGATGGGCCAAAAAGTGGCAGTATTATGGGTATTTATAGGGTATGTGGCTGACGACATTTTTTTAACCCAAAATTCATGAAACAAAAAGGGTTTTTAGAGGATATTCTCAACTTTCCACCAATATAAATTATGCTTTAATTTGAATTTAATAAATAATTATTATTCATTTTCTATTAGAATTACGACTAAAGTCCGATCGATAGGTTGATTGAAAAACATCTATAACTTTCAAATGGTATCATAATTTTTGAATCAAAAATGCATCACATTCTATGCTTCCATACTATAGGATTAAAAAGAAAAAATAAATTTCATGAAGTTTTCACCAAGTTAGATGGTTGGACATCTGAGTTTTATATTTTTTTAAAATTTGTAATAAAAAAATCATAATTAATTATTTACTTGGAAAAAAATTACAAAAAAATATGCATCACATCCGTACATGAGTCCTCCACTTATATATAAAATATTATAAAGAAATATTATCATTTTATTATGGTTAGGGTGGTAAGACAGACACCTACTTCTTATTTTTTCCCTAAAATTTAAGTACTAGTGTATTGAAATTAAAAAAAATTCACCAAATAGATTTTATTTATTTTTAAATAAACCTAGTAGTTTAGAAACTACATTGAATTTTTCACAGATTCTATTCTTACATATTTATGAAATAATATAGATAACTTATTCAAATTTTTACGTCAAGTTGCCGAGCACTATTTTTTCTGATTTTTTTGCCACTTAAGGGCCTATTTTTTCCATGATGATCCTGCACATACCTTAGTATGTGATGGAGATTAATATAGTGGTGGTATGTATGTGTTGGAATGACAAATGAATGAGTTTCTTATGGGAGGAGATATAAGATTAGGTGCCACATAGATATAAGGAACATTAGTGGAAATGTTCGAGGTAGGAAGGATGCTACTAGTTGGTTGCATTATTGTGGTCATTTGACTAATGGTATAGGTGGGAATTGAGGTTATGGTTGAAGAGGGAGGAGTTTGATTTTCTCCTTGGCTTTGCATATTGTTTGAGGCTTGAGCACCATTAATGGTGGGAGGAAGATGTTTTCCAAATATTTGAGCTATGTTACACACAACTTCTAGTCCCTCATCACTTTCCATCATGTGGTGAAGGTTTTCTATGGTAGGTATAACAGTGTTTGAAATGTTTTTAGTACTTACTCTATCTTGTAAATGAGCTAAGTCTTCATGAATTTTCATTATATTTTCTTGAGGAATATGATGAGTCATTGTTTGGACACTTGACACAACACTTTTAGGTAAGGTAGGTATAAAAAAAGAGGTGTCAAAGGCATGGTCCATACCTAGTGGACAAGTGCCAACACCAGAAGTAAGAGAGCTTGATAACCAAGATCCACAACAAGTGTGTTATCGCATGATTCCATGAGTCTCAAACTTCATCTAACCACATAAAGTGCAATGAACACAATATCCTATGCTTGCAATTACACTTGAAATGAAAGAAATTGGAATAACTGTAATTCTGGAAACTAAAATTGAAACAAAAAATAGAAAGCAACCCACAGAAACATAGAAAAGCAATTTTAGATCCTAAAGACTAGAGAATCAAAGTCAACAAGGACTAAGACAAGGGATAAACCAGATAAAGTGCAATGAAAACAATATCATGTGCTTGCAATTACACTTGAAATGAAAGAAATTGGAATAACAATAGTTCTAGAAATTGAAACAAAAATTAAAAAGCAGCCCACAGAAACACATAAAAGCAATTTCAGATCCTAAAAATTGGAGAATCAAAGTCAATAGGGACTAAGACACCAAGAAGGGCATCTTGGTCCTCCTAGTGAGATTATGAAGTTCCAGAGGATAAAAAAAACAACAAACAACCGAGAGAGACTTTGGAGGAAAAATTCCTAAGGAATAAGATGCTAGGAAGGGCGTTTTAGTCCTAGAAGAGGTTTTTGGTAGAAAAATAGTGAATTCTGGAATGTCAACAATGTTTACAGATTGCCTATGCAATATACTGATGCTTAGAAATAGAAAAATATGCAAATAGGTGCAAGAAAAAGTAGCTAGAAACAAGCAATAGAATGCAAATTTCAATTTTGAATGCAATAAGAATGCATTGAAGATGAATAACAATGCACTTTTCAATTTTTCAATGAAATGAAATGATGCAATAAAGTAAATATGCAACCAATATGCACTTTCACTAATCCATATATAGGAAACCCTAAATGCAATTTTACTAATGCAAGATGCAAGATACCTTAGACACACTTTTACTAATGAAAGATGGAATGTAAGAATGAATTCCATCAAGATTTAAGGACTTAATAGACTCCAAATCAGAAAAAAAAAAAAGCATCAGGTTCACCAAAATGAAGAAGCGGAAAAATGGATATCTTTTTAGGATATCACACTTTTTCCACTCAACCATTCACTAATGTCCTAGGGGTCCTAATTGGATTGACTAACAACCTCACAAAGTGAGCCAATTCTCAATTAGGAGGGTCCTAGGAATGGGTTCTTTAAGTTCTAAGGGGTTCACCACCAAGAAAATGCTTGGAAAAGAAAATGTTTGAAAACAAACCATGATATGCAAAATGACCTATAACTAAAAATGTAAGCTAAATGAAAGATGCAAATGATGAAATTATGCATATTTAGGGAGATATTATGTGTGCACATGGGAAATTTGGAAATGCTATGAGGATTATGGAAATGAAAAGAAGTTTCCAAAATATGTTGTGGAGGACTAAGATGCCCAAAATGGCATATTAGTTCCACTACTATTTTTCAAGGAAAATACAAAGTCTTTGAATCTTAGGACTGGATCTCAAAAAACATTGAGAAAATAAGCCTGGGAGGACTAAGACACCCAAGATGGCATATTACTGCCATTCTAAATTCTTAGAATTTTGAATAGGATCCTAAGCTCTAAGGTCTACACCAACTTCTCTTTCGATCTCAAGTTCTGAAACTTCTGAATATGGCTTGTAGATGATTTTTCGTGAAGATGACAACTTTGTAATGCGAATTTTCAACTTTTACAACTTTGCACTCCAAGTGATCTTCAAGTCTTCAACCTAAATCTACAATCACAAATATGCAAGATGGGAAAAACTTGTTGTTTGTTAGTCAATGGGGGTTTTCCTTTGTCAAACCACTTGTTGGTAATTAAACCTTGAATTGAAATTTAAATAATGAAGGAAATGGTGAATGAACAACATGCAATGCTACAACTTACCAAACCCTTGTAAAGTCTACAAACTTGTGTGCAATGGTTGCAATGGATATCATGGATTTTGAATGTTTGAAAGATAGTACTTGAATTTCTTGCTTCAATCAAAACCCTACATCACAAATGTTAGCACAATAACACACATGATGAAAGAAAACTCTATGATATGATGCTTGAATCTAAAAATGGCTACAAATGCTTGATGAATCTTCTCTTTATTGCTCTTTCAATTTTTCTATGATAAAAGATGTTACAAAAGACATGGGTTGAAATGGATGAATTAACCTTGTATTTGTACTTATCTATGCTTAATATCCCGAAATTATATCACACCAAGCCAAAATATGAATTCAATAAATAAAGGAGGCTAAATCTCACAAGAATTTGAAATTAAATCTTGAAAATGACTCTAGGAGGACTAAGACATCCTAGGTGGTGTCTTAGTCTCAAGTCCTAAAAACTTGGGACACAAACACCAAAAAGAGGCCTAAACTAGAGATTCCAAAATTAGGGTCTCGAGAGCCTTGGGGGACTAAGACACCCTAGGTGGCATTGTAGTCCTGACCCAAAAATTAGGGACACACAGATGGAGTCATTAAATTATCATTTATTCATTGGATAAATGTATAAGCATAAAATTGCACCCCTCATAATTTCACATAAATCTTTGTATCCACTTTAGTGTCCACTCCCTTAGCATTTTGAGTAGGCTCATTTTGTCCCTTGCATCAACCTTTTTCCCCTCCCAGGATGCTCTAGCACCCATTTTTAGTAGCTACCCTCATGTGTCATATTTGCATCAGAATTTGGGCTTTTCCCATTTGTGTTGTTTTGTAGTGCAACATGTTTGGACACTAGCATGTCATGTGGCCGTCTGCAAACTACACTAGCGTCCTACAACGTTACAATGCTTAGACAACTGTTTTTGAGCATGTTTTCCACTTGTCATCTAATTTTGTCGATGGTAATGGCTCGGGATTCCCTATAGCTGCCCAAGAAGCCTTGTTTCCCTCTTTAAAAGTCCTCCTTTCAGTTCATTTGCAACTCTTTCCTCTATTTCTAGCTCCACTCTTTTGCTTCTAGATTCTCTCTTACTTTGGCTCCAATCTACTATTCTCCAACTTTTGTTTGCACAGCTTCATACAGCTTGTTGTCGCAGCTCCAAGCTCTCTCAAGGTCTCTTTACAACACTCCATTGTAGTTCTATCTCCTTTGCTTTTCACTTGTGAGTATCCTGGGGTTTTATATCCCCTATCCTTTGCATACTTATTTGGTGATATAGGTTCTCTTCCTTGACTGGGGATTTCTTTTAACACCTCTTTTATGATACAGGTTCTCCTCCTCGAGAGGGATTTTCTTTTATCACACACTTATTTGGTGGTCCAGTTCATACTCCTAAGCATATTTTGCTTTCACCACATGCTTTGATCATTTCAGTTCATCTCTCTCTATTTGCTTGGTTGTCTGTGAATGTGGAACACCAAAACGAGGGTTTGACTAAGGCAAACCCCTATACAGCCCCAAATTTTTCTCTAGATATCATGAACATAGTTTTTGAAGACATTCATCTTGCTAGATGCTTCGTCACTTGCGCAGTTGTAAGTATTTTATTTCTTCTTCTTATCTTTGTCATTTCTACTTCTCTTTATCTCATTTCTATCACTTTCTATTACTTTATCGCATTCTGTAAACTCTTAATAATCAGAGTAGAAGTAGTCATTTAGCCATTTTCTATGATAAAGTCATTCTTTGGTCCATATGAGATGTCAACGCGTCTCTGGGATGCTAGGCACGTTGTGCTATTGTCTGTATTCTACACTTTTTCCTTTGGTTGAGGAACTTGTCAGTTTGTCTAGAGAATCTTTGTGACTTGCTCTTTCAGATTCTAGAACTCTCATTGTTGTTCCTTGAGGTAGATTAGGCCATTTCACACCATGAGGCTCTCTGAATGTAGAGAACTCATGAGGGTAAAAGCACAAAGTTGTGTCACATTTTCAGCCAACTTATCAGCACAACTAAATTTAAGTATTTCTAACTAAAAATCAATTTTGGTCAAACATATGATCTGGTAAGATTCATTCTAGCTAAGATAGATACTTCCACAACTATTTCAACTAAAATTGTTGGCTAAAAAATATGGAGCACCACTTTGAGTCCAATTTACCAAAAAAATAAAATTATTTGAAAAAATTGAAGTTTCAATAACTCCTACTAATGTAAATAACATCTTTTTAAAAATATAAAAAATACTCTTTTGTAAATCCATAAGTTTAGTTTTCAAAAATATATTTATTTTAATGGTTAATTATTATTTATATTTTATATTTTATTTTTACTAAAAGTAGGTTATCAACACAAAATATTAGGTTGATTACCATGCCAAGGAAAAATACTAAAACTTATTAAAAAAAATTCAAAAAAATATGATGCACTAGATAAAAGAATCTATTTGAAGATGGCATATTTTCTTTTCCATTTTAGATAAATATTTAATATATGAAAGTTGGCTTCCAATAGAAGCAACTATTTTTCGATTTGCATATATTTTAATATATTTTTAAAAATATATATTTATCAAAATTGGAAAAAATATATCCATGCACTAAAATTTCAAGTTATAAACACACACAAAAAAATTGAAAGATAAAAAAAAAATTTACTATAAAAAGTTTGACATCTCATACAACTTCATTTTTCAGCATTTTATCAACAATTAAATTATAGTGTTAATTTATTAAAAACTAGTTTAAAATATTTTTTATTTTTTATTTTTAAATAAAAACATAAAGTATACTAAAAAAATACATATTTTACTAGTTTATGTCATTTCAAAATTCAAAACATATATGCCACTTTTCAGTGATTCAAGTTTAAAATTTTGATTAGTGTTGGTTGTTTCCTTTATAAAGTGTGACACAACTTTGTACTTTTACCCATGAGTAGCGAGTCCTCCTCTTCCACATTTTGGTGAACCTAATGTGAGGAATAGTGCTCTTTCAGAAAACTAGGAATTTATTTACCCTTACTTGGTGCGGTCATAATTTTTACTCGGTGCTCGAAATTCAAAAACGTTTGCACCATTGGAAAGGTCTTCTAAAGAACTAGTTCAGTCCCTAAAATACTAGTGCCTTCGATAGTCAAATTTTAGGGACCGATGCAAGCTTCGACCTCAAATTTCACTCTAGAGACCTCTGAAAATGTGAATTACTAAAACATAGAAAATACCAAAAAAATCATAATGAATTTAATATCTTCTTTGATTAGTTCAATAAGTAATTTTGTTCAAAATGTTAATGATATTCCGTTTAATGCATGTGATAGTGACTTGGATTTTCCTATGTCACCTTGTGTACTTGATCCTTCTCACAAAATTCCTCTTTCTTGAGAGGATATTTTGGCAAAAGAAGATGAAATCATCAATACCTTTCTTAATATCAATCTACCTTCTCTTCATTCAAATGCACTCTCTTCTAGAGATGATGCATTTTTGAATGATGAATCTAATCTTCATTCTGATGCACTCTCTTCTAGAGACATTGCACATGTGAATGATGAATCTACTCTTCATCCAATGCACTCTCTTCTAGAGATGATGCATTCCTGAATGATGAATCTCTTATACCTTCTGATGCACTCTCTTCTAGAGACATTGCATGTGTGAATGATGAATCTCCTTCCACATTTTATTTTCCCTGGATCGATGTTGAGAATTTTTCTTCAAATAATTATTCCACATTTTATTCTATTTAGATCGATGTTCAGAATATGTATTCAAATAATTGTTCTACTAGTTGTGATGATTTTGTAAATGCAATCTATGTCTCTACATCCCCTCAAAGGACTAAGAGACTGATCATTTATGTGACTCTAGCTAGTCCTTCTAAAAGGGTTTTTTCTATTAATGGTGATTCTCCTAATCTTTCTACAGCTCCCTCTTATAGAGTAGTAACCCATACTTTGAATAAACAACCAAGCCTTCCTCAAGCACCTAAACCTACAACTAAAGCACCTAGTGATAATGATATTATCAAGCAACTTCAGGTTACTCCGACCAATATCTCACTGTGGAACTTGCTTTAGTCTACTCCAGTTTATCAAGGTATGCTTCAGGAATCCTTGAAAAAGATCCTCTTGCCTTCTTCTATTAGGCTGATAGATGTTGATGTGTTGATAGTTTTTTTTTAATCTGGATTCGTTGGATATCACATTATATCCATAGGAACTCCTGTTTCCAGAAGTGCAAAAGCAAGCATACCGTTTAATGATAATAGTTAATATTAATAAAATTGGCATAAGACATACTCTTGTTAATGTTGGTTCAATGCTTAATGTGTGTAGCATTGATCTATTGCGTAAAATTAGTAATGATCCATCTTCTCTTAATGCTTATTCTATTGTTATCTATGGACTTGATAATGTTGGGAAACAAGCTCTATGTATGATAGTATTACCTTTGCAGCTTGGACCCCTTACCGTACCTACCCATGTATATGTTATGGTAGAAAAGCTACCTTATAACCTTCTTCTTGATAGACCATTGATTCACGCTATGGGTGTACTTCGGTCTACCTTGCATAAATCTATTAAGTTCATTTGTGATAATAAAGTAGTCATAGTTAAGGCTGACCCTGAGGCCATGCACTTATGTGAGATGGCAGCTGCTAGTCAAGCTTCAATTGTTCCTACTCTTATTCCTTCAGTGTCTCCGAGTGTGTCGATGTTTACTCCAGCAGTACCTACAACAAAGGGTACTCTTGAGATAGATGTCACTCAAGAAGATCTTTTTGAAGCAAGAAATATTAAGTGTACTCCTTTTCAAGAGAATGCATGTCATGGTGATGATTGGGATTCTGTAAAATTTACAGATTCCTTCATTCAGGAATATAGAGTCACCATGATCTACTTGATCCTTCCAATAAAATCATCTGAACCTGCTATTAGAGATGGTTATTCACCTGTATCATGGGGTAGTGTGAGCATAAATTGTAATGTCCTTAGTGTTGATCCTCATTCTGAGGAAGGGGATTACACTTTTTCTAAAGAAGACAATGTTGGAAATCTTGTTAATAAGGATGATGGAAATCTCATAAAGGAGTGTGATCCCCATCATTGGGTCAATTCTCTTTATGAGGATCCTCCTCCTTCTCAATACTTACAAACATGCTATGGCCTCGACTTTAGGCTCATCCCTAAATATGGCTATGAGCATAAAATTTGTGGGCATAACGAACAAGGCATTCAAATCCCTATAGAATTTGTACCTCGCAAGTGTAATTTGGGTCTTGGTTGCTTGAATGAAAAATCTAGATAGAAGCCATGGTTGAGCAACAAGAATTCCTCTCAACCTCATTTTGTTGAAAATATTCTTCCTCCATTTTCTTCTATGTTCGTTTCTTCTTTTTCTTATGAGAATTCAAACTTTTCTCCATAAGAGAAAGGGTCGCTTCCTGCTCCTCATCCTTTTCCTAAGCAAGGGCATATATTTTTGTGGCTTCTAAAATCCCACCTAGTTGCTCTTCCTTCTCCTACATGTGAGAAGTTTCATAAACATGAAAAAGATAAGCATTCTTTCTGTGTATACCATCAAGTTCCTGGCCATTCCACTAGCGAATGTAAGGCCTTGAAGGAAGAAATACAAATTTATGATTCATGTGCCATCAAACTCCCATTTGATTAACACACTTACCTTTACTTCAAATGATAAGTGATATTGAGGTTTACCTCTATCCTACAAGCTCGAAGTAGCCTACATGGTTCTCCTCCCCTGTATGTTGGGGGCAATGATAACTCATTCTGGAGATGTGTGTGTCCTCCTATGGAATTCCTCTCTTCTCTTTGTCTTTCAAATGAAGCATCCCTTGAGTGGAACCCTCTTTCTTTTGAAGGGTTCCTGAGGGAACCCCTGTGAAATATTTTCTCTCAAATGCATTCTTTGGAATCTAGCTTGGGGGAAGCATGACTAGACCTTTCTTTTCAAATAGTGGATCCTTTGAGTGGACCCCTCATTTTTCACACCAAGTTCCCAAGGGACCCCTTTGAATGTTTCCCAACTTATCGACAGTCTGCATGACTACCTGCTTATTTTCCTATGTGGCTCCTTCCTAGCTCTACCGAGTCTACTTTCCTAGGTTTCCTCCATGCAAGAGATCTTGGGGGATACCTCCCTATAGGACTGAGAGCCTATAGGGAACTTCCTTTGAGCTTCCTCCATGTGAGAGATCTTGGGGGTGGCTCCCCTATAGGTTTTCTAGTTTGTAGGGTGCTTTCTTGGGTTTCCTCCATGTGAGAGATCATAGGGGTTACCTTCCATGCAGGTCTGTGGGCCTGTAGGGTGATTCCTTGGGTTTCCTTCATGTGAGAGATCTTGGGGGATGCTTCCCTATAGGTCTATAGGTCTGTAGGGATCTTTCTTTGGGTTTTCTCCATATGAGAGATCTTGGGGGATACCTCCCAACATGTCTACGGATTTGTAGGGTGCTTTCCTGGGTTTCCTTCATGCTAGAGATCTTGAAGGACACCTTCCTTGTAGATCCATGGGTCTATTTAAGGAAATTTCTTGGTTTCCTTCATGAGAGAGTTCTTGGAGGATACCTTCCTTGTAGATTTGCGGGCCTATAAGGCACTTACATTCTAAAATTGTCTTGCTTCTCAACTTGTATATAACGGATCAAAGATTTGCATCTTCTTCATCCTAAGTATATGCCCTACCTCGCTTACATTTATAATTCTTCTATGTGTTTATTTGGAGATGACGCATAGTACTGAGAAAACCTTCTACGTCAAGGTATCTTTACTTTTTTGACTCGAATCCTTTAACTTTTTACATTCTAACATTGTTGTATGGCGCAGGTTTATCTTGCCTAACAGATTTATTTTGCAGGTCTTCAACTTGGGGGCATGCTTCCATGGTTTGAAAATTTTTCTACTTCCTCTATAGTATCCTTTTGGCATATGATATTATTTATGTTTGGTAGATTTCCTTTAGCATGCATATTACTATAGATTCATATGCCTGTTAAAGTGGGGGAAAAATGTATAAGCATAAAATGGCACCCTTCACAATTTGACATACATCTTTGCATCCACCTTAGTGTCCACTCCCTTAGCATCTTGAGTAGGCTCATTTTAGCCCTTGCATCATCCTTTTACCTCTCCCAGGATGCTCCAACACCCCTTTTCAGTAGCTACCCTCACATGTAAGCTTTGCATCAAACTTTGGGATTTTCCCATTCACGTCATTTTGTAGCATGATGTGTTCAGAAACTAGCACATCACACAGATATTTTTGCATCGTGCTAGCATCCTACGACATTACAATGCTTCAACGATCGTTTCTGAGCATGTTTTCCACTTTTCATCTAATTTTGTTGGTGGTAACAGCTTGGGATTCCCTGTAACCACCCGATAAGCTTCATTTCCCTCTTTAAAAGTCCTCCTTTCACTTCATTTGTAACTCTTTCCTCTATTTCTAGTTCTACTCTTCTACTTCTAGCTTCTGTCTTACTTTGGCTCCAACCTTCTACTCTCTAGCTATTTTTTGCATAGATTCATACAACTTGTTGTAGCAGTTCCAAGCTCTCTCAAGCTTTCTTTAGAACACTCCATTATAGCTCTATCTCCTTTGCTTTTCACTTGTGAGCATCCTGAGGTTCCATATCCCCTATCCTTTGCATACTTACTTGGTGATACAGGTTCTCCTCCTTGAGCGGGGATTGCTTTTATCACCTCTTTTGTGATACTAGTTCTCCTCCTCAAGTGGGGTTTTCTTTTATCACATGCTTATTTGGTGTTGAAGGTTCTACTCCTAAGCGGATTTTTCTTTCACCACACACTTTGATCATTTCATTTCATCTCTCTCTATCTTCTTTGTTGTCTGTGGAGGTGGGAATACCAAAACAGGGGTTTGATTGAGGCAAACCATTATACAACCCTGAAATTTTCTCCAAATAACATGCACATAGGTTTTGAAGACATTCATCTTACTGGAGGCCTCATTGCTTGCATGGTTGTAAGTATTTCCTTTCTTCTTCTTATCTTTAACATTTCTACTTCTCTTTAGCTCATTTCTATCACTTTCTATTACTTTATCACATTCTGTAAACTATTAATAATTAGAGTAGAAGTAGTCATTTAGCCATTTGTCTGTGATAAACTCATTATCTGGTCCGTAAAAGATACCATTGCACCTCTTCGACACTAGCACATTGCACTGTCATCCATATTCTACATTGTTGTCCTTTAGCTGAGAGTTTGTTAGTTTGTCCAAAGAGTTTTCATGACTTTCTCTTTTAGATTCTAGAACTCTCCTTGATGTTCCTTGGGGTAGTTTAGGGAAGTTCACCCTATGAGGCTCTCTAAATGAAGAGAACTCTTGAGTAGTGAATACCCCTCTTCTACAATAATATCAAGATTAACCAAAAATATATATCATTCATAGGGCTTGTGGATGCAAAATAGGACCAATTAAGGCATAAAGAAGCACAAGTAAAGTAAGGCAGGCCCAAACAAGTGTGAAAATGCAAGGGTATGCATTTTACTACACTACAACTTAATCTCCTATATATTGGTTGAGGTTTTCTTTGTATGCACTCTCAAATGATTCCATATCCATGGAGTTATAAAGTGAAAGAATGTAATTGATGGAGGAGAATTTAGGTAGATTGGTGATCTGCATCACCTAAAATATTTTAGTTTGAATTTATTATTTTTATTTTGGCTTTCATTTTCATTATAGTAGTTCAATTTTGATTCTATGATCATGGAGGTAGATATGGGTGACATTTTTGTCATTGCATTTGGCAAAATGTCACATTGTGGTTTTATGATCCAAGTTTTGATTTCTCATTAACACAAATTTGAATGGTGGAATAGTGCATGGAAGGTGGAAATATAAAGGTGAAGATAAGAAATATTTAAAACAAAATGAATGAGGGAAGGATTCCATCTTGGCATACCAAGCTCGAGGAATTATTTGAGTCCATAGAGAGACTTATGAAGTTTGCAAACAAGTGAAGGATCATGTACAAACCCTTTTAGTTGCTCCATGTAGATTTCCTCTTGAAGGTCACTGTGAAGAAATGAACTCTTCACATCCATCTAATGAACTTCCCAATGATTTTCTACAAATATAGCAAGGAAAATTCAAATGGAATCCATCTTAGCAATTAGTGCAAAAGTTTTAGAGTATTCAATCTTAGGAACTTGGGAGAATCCTTTTGCTCCCAAGCGAGCCTTGTACTTTTCAACCAATCCATCTAGTGGATTTTTTTTGGATAGATCCACTTGCATCAAAAAAGTTTTCTTCCCTTAGGAAGAGGGACTAAATTCCATGTGTGATTCGTCTCTAAGGAATTAAACTCTTCTTGCATTGCAGTGTCCTACTCAAGAATACTAGAAGCTTCTTGAAAAGAATGTGGAGAAAAAAATGAAGCAACAAAGAGATGTGGAGCCTATTGAACCATGATCATGTTCTTCTTGTGTTTGATAGATCACAAACCCAATTACCTATTGACACAAATTTCTATCAAGCCCAAAGAGGTGCCAAGGATGGAGAATTTTGAGGAGAATTATCAACCTATCAATGATGACTAAAAGAGGAATGTGAATCCTCATCATCATGTTCACCATATGAAGTGGAGGAAGAAGACTCCTCATCAACATTAAGAGGATTAAGATCCTCTGAATAACTATCATCATGATATAATTTCTCCAATATGATGGTGGATGGAGAAGTGGTAGGAGAAGAACTTGAAGTTATCTCCTCAAAATGAACACTCCTCTCAATAATCAACTAATGAGTGATGGGATGAAGAATCCTATAGCCTTTGACATCATCTGAATACCCAAAAAATATGCAAGCCTTTCTCTTTGGATCCATAGCCTTGCATTTCTTTGCTAGAATGTGGGCCCATGTAAGAGAACCAAAAAATCTAAAGTGATTAAATATGGGTTTTCAACCATTCCAAACTTGAAAAGGAGTTACCCCCTTTAGTAATGATGTGGAAAATATTTGGAGTGAATCATATAATTGACCATCTCCTTCAAGGACATGTTCTTGTTTTCTACAACATAATTTTGTTGAGGACTATATGGAACTATGTGATGTATGTTGATTCCTTTGGAAGCAAAGAATTGTTCAAACTGATTGTTAGCATATTCATCCCCATTAATTGTATGCCGAATCTTGATGAAATTCCTAGATTGTTTCTCTGTGAAGGCTTTGAAATCTTGAAATTTTTCAAATACCTTAGACTTCTATTTAAGAAAGTTTAAACCCAAGTGTATCTAGAAAAATCATTAGTAAATATCAAGACATGTCTAGCCCTGCTATAAAATGGTTGTGGAAATGGTCCTTCCAAGTCACTTTGTACCAACTCTAATATATCTATAGCTCTTCATGCTTTTCCTTTATCATATTTCTCCTAAAGATGCTTACCAAGAATGCATCCCTAGAAAACTCCATCAAAAAATTGAATAGAAGACAACCTTGAAACCATGTCTTGTTGATTGAGTTGTTGCAAGTAATAGTAGTTTAGGTGGCAAAATTGTTGATGCCACAAAAAATACACCTCTTTTTCATGATTGAGTAAGAATATCAAAGGAGAGTCGGGAATAAAGTGAGAAAACTGATATAGTCTAGGTTGGTGATCTACTTTTCCCACAAAAACTGTAGACCCATTATGTATTTTGACTGATTACTATTGTATCTAGAGTGAACTCATATGCACTTGCTAGAACTCGTGTGAGTGATCTAATAAATAGATAGGATATTAGTTGACAGAGATGGAACACAAAGAACATCCTCAAATTTCCCTTCACCCACATCAATAAACCCTCTCCCATGCACTTCAATAGGAGTGTCATCACCCATAAGTTTGGTAGTCATAGAACATGGATCTAAAGAGGTGAAATCATCTTATGAAGAAGCCATGTGGTGCAAAGCACCCAAGTCAATGATCTAGGAGTTTGGGTGTGAAGAAAAAACAACAAGGCCCTTTCCCTTTCCTTTCCCCTTACTTTTGTCTATGTCCTTAGAATAACCTTTTGATGAACTTTGTTTGACTAAATTAGACACCTTGATATTTTTCTTTTCTAGAAGATGTGAAAGGTGACCTATTTATTTCTTTAAATAGTTATGCTCATCATGGCCATGACTCTTACAATAATAAAAGTTTGCCTTGTCCTTCTTAGTTTGTTCACCTTTCAATGAAGAGGTCTGATTATTTAATTTGAAGTAGTAGATTTCTAATATTTCTTCTTCTATCCTTGGTTATTTTGTTTCTTATCTTGCTTGTTAGATCTTTTTTGTTCTTTTTTCTCTGATTGATAGCCAAGGTATGTGACTTAGAGTGTTTAATTGTACCCATTAGAACCATTTTTTCTTACTCCCTAGTGATTTCGACAACAAATTCATCTAGAGAAGGTATTTTATATGTCAAACCTAGGTCACATTCTGTAGCATCAAATGTAGAAAGAAATACAGAATTGCTAGGACCAAGCTTTAAAATAATACTCAAGATCAGTTGCTTATCATCCTTCTTAATTCCACACTATTCCAATTATAATCTAATAGCTTCAAATTTTGTGAAGAATTTTGTTATGGTGTCCAAATTAGGACTCAACCCTATTAGTTTACTCTTCAACTAATGACATCTTAACTCATATTTTTTACCAAAGAGGGTTTCCAAAGTGTTCCACACTTCATTTAGTGTTTTAGTTGACTTAATATGAAAAATTAGGTCTAGAGAGACTAACATACATAAAGTACAAAAAGCTTCATTGAAAATTTGTTAAACCTATGTAGTGTAGAAAAATGCATCCCTTTACATTTTCACACTTGTTTGGGCCGTCCCTACTAAAATTTGGCTTCTTTATGCCTAATTGGTCCTATTTTGCATCCACAAGCGTACTTAAATGCATTTTTCTAAGGATACTCTTGAAATTTAACAAATGGCCAATCATAATTTAGTGTTTTTGGTTATGTGTTCTAGATCTCATGATTTGGGACTCATACGCCACCTTGGGCATATGGGTCCCACCTAGGTCTCAAGACTTGATTTTAAATGTTGCATTAAACAACACACTTCTTGGAGTTTGTGTCATAGCTTTGAGCCATTGGGACTCACACAATCCCAACTTGTGTATGAGTCCTACTCCAATTAGGACCTATTTTAAATCAAAATTTTGGTGAGATTTCACTATCCTAGATCTAATGTCAGCTTGTAGTAATGTAATTTTGGGAAACTAGGAATACAAAAGTATAAATATATGGTTATTTCACATAGTTTCATTCCATAATTTCATAAGAAATTAAGAGTACTTTCATAAGAGCATTCAAGAGCATATCTAAGGCATTGAAGGGCATATTTATAGAAGATTATTACAACAATCAAGATCCATTATCAGGTCAAAGGCTTGATGCATCATGCATGTGGGTTTGAGCTAATGTTGTGATGTATTGTTGGAGATCAATTTAGGTACTCAAAGGAATTATCATTCATCAAGAATCATGATAAATATCTACATCCACTGAGGCCACTTCATGCTTGTTTGTATTTCTACAAGGTTTCAAACAAGGTTCTATTGTTTTGTTTCTTGTTTCATATATTGTTTTATTCATGCTTCATTTGTCATTAAGGTTTTATTACCAAAATAGGGTTTGACCAAGGCAAACCCACATTCCCTGAAAAAAAAAAAACAAATTTTCCCTCTCTTTGTCTATTGCAGATTTATAGGTTGAAAACAAAGTGGATTTTTGAAGCCTTCAAAAGTACCAAAATTGCAAAAAAAGTTACAAATTTGTCATAAGAAGTTTTCAAGGATCACAAAAACTCATACCTAGAGAGAGATATCCAACTTATTTACACAAATCAAGTGGGAAAGTGTTTATTGAATCCATATTCAGAGGCTTGCAAAGTTTTAGTTAAAAATTTTGCTCCTAGGACATTTTTCACTATTTTGTGACACTTCGCAACTATGTGGGTGTATGAGTCCCAAAACAACCTTTTTTTCCAGATTTTTGCATACCCAGATTAGACACTAGAAGATTCCAATCTTACCTAGAAACCCGAGACTGGGACTAAATTAGCTAGCCTGGCATATTAGTCCCAGTGAGCTTCTTTCAATAGATTTTTAGGGTTGTAGACCTTGTTTAGAATCCCTCCATTCTTCTAGGTTCTTTTTTGTCTCATTCTTGTTTATCAATTTGATTTAATTCTTTCATGTCCTTAACTTTCTATAGTTTTGTTCATTAGATTTTGCATTTCTCCTTGGCAGCTTCATTTTAATGGTGAACCCCCCATTTAATCATACCCAAGGAAACCCCCATGTATCCTTCCCTCAATTAAGTCACTTGGTTGAGGAATCTTTGTTTCCTAATTAATGAGCTAAGAGTGAAATATGTCCCTTAGTTCTATCTCCCAAAAAGGACATCCCTATTTCCTTTGGTTCATTTTGGTGAACCTAACCTTTGGATAATTGCACTTTAGATTTGGAGTACATTATAATTCCTAGATATAGGTTAACTTTTCATTATATTTGCATTAGTTAAATTGTATTTAGGGCATCTAAACATTTCGTAAGTGAAAAGTGCATATAGGTTGCATTTTTGTATCTTACATCAATAAATTTCACTAGAAATCTATTAGTGCAAACAACAGAAACAAAATACAACTTAGACACCTTAACATCAGCTGAAAATTTGCTGAATTTGGTTTAAAAACCCTAATCTGAGACTCATTCACCCACCTGGGCGATTTAGTCCCTAAGAGGCTATTTTTCTAGATTTATGGGAATTTTGTGTTGTATGTTTTTCAGTATTTGAACCTTCCAAAAACCCTAAGTGGGACTCATTCGTGTAGATGGGTGTGTTGGCCTGCAAAAACCAACTTTTTTGATCATTTTTAAAAAAAAATTTGTACTTCCTAGGCTTGTTGGTAACCTAATGTATCAGTGTGGAGAGTTTCAGGAATTTCCATTTTATGTATCTAGGTCAAATCATCCATTTCTTGTAGTCATTTTTTTTTTTTTAAAGATCATTTCAAAAATCATTTCAATATTTGGATTTGTAGGACAATTGTTGACATTTCATAAGCATTGGATAATTTTGATAGCTTACTTTTGCATGTTAGCATGTTTCCTTTTCAAGCATTTAGTGTTCATAGAGTATCACGTGGCTTGTATGGTTCCTACTCATGAGGATAATCTAGGACAACAAAATAAAACCTTGGAGAACCATGTTAGCTACTCTCCTAGTATCTATGAGATTTTTAAGAATTTTATAACACAAGAGGATGCAAGAGTAGACAATCATAATAATCATAATTGTTCTTCTCCTACTACCTCTCCTATTAGTGATTATGGTATCTTGGTACAAGAAGTGTATAGTAATAAAATTGCACCCCTCGCAATTTCACATACATTCTTGCATATGATTTAGTGTCCACTCCCCTAGCATCTTGAGTAGGATCATTTTAGCCCTTGCATCAGCCTTTTTCCCTCTCAGGATGCTCCAACACCCATTTTTAGTAGCTATCCTTCACACATCAACTTTACATTGGACTTTGGGCTTTTCCCATTCTTGTCGTTTTGTAGCATGATGTGCTTGGACAATAGTTTTTTGTGCAAACATTTGTGTTCTGTGCTAGCATCCTATGATGTTTCAATGTTCAAACGATTGTTTCCAAGCATGTTTGCCACTTGTCACCTCCTTTGGTTGGTGGTAATTGTAATGTTCCTTACTGTAAATTGAACCATATTTGCAATAAAATATCCCTTTCTGGAAATTAAATCAGATTTGCAATAAAATAATGTCTCATTTAGACTTGTAATTTACATCAAACAGTGAAATTGGGTATGAATTAAACTTTACCAAACTGTGCAAATATAAATCAAGAAAGTATGAAAATATCATTTGATCTTGTATTATTGTTATTATCATGAAAATTACAACATATTGTTGTATCCAATAGAAAATAACAATGAACTACAACTGCATAAAATTATAATGGAAAATCTCGAGATTGGAAGCAAATACATGCACCAAACTAAAAAAGAGAACCCTCAACACACACCAAACTAAAATATACTTTTATGAGAAAAAATATATATAATGAAGACCATGAAATATACTAATATTTTCTGAAACCTACAACTAAACCAAAATCTTAAACAACAACACACTTCTACACTAGCAAGAACTTGCAAAATACTGAAATAAACTAGTAAGTCTAACTCCAATCTACACAATGGAAAACTCAGAATGAGTTTCCCTATGATGAACCTCAGACTCCCATCCTCAGCCCACATAGAAACCTATGAAATCCTATTATTTAGTCTCCTTCTCCATATTTTTTCTAGCCTCTGAAGAAAATAGCACAAGCCTGTGAAAAATGACAAGATAGAATTCCAACAAACAAGTCAAAAATCACCATAAAAGGCACAATGTTAAAAAAAAATTCTTTTGGGTGCCAAAATCCCACACCAAAGGAGAGGGAACCTTGCAATTTAATTTTTTAAATTTCTTTACCAAATATGCAACTCCACTTCCACCTCTCAAATAGAAATTTTCATTTAATCCATCTTTTTTATTTATTGCCATTTATTGCCACTTTCCAAGATTCTTTGTTTTTAACCAATTTGATTTTTTGCTACTTTTTGACCCCAAACTTGATCCAATTAAAACCCATGCCAAAATATGTAGGAATTAACTTTATTATGTTTATTTGATGTCTTGATAATGTTTTTTCAGTCAAATCATCAGGTAAAATATATATTTTTTCCAAAAAATCTGTGGGTCTTGTTTTACTATTTTTGGTAGTCGGGCTTACTATTTTAAGTTGTCATTTTTAGAGAATTTTGAAAAGGAGACATGAAAAGTCCTCCCTCCCAAGAATTTCTTGTCTTCAAGCAATTTCAAACATGATGCTCTAGAAAATTCAATCATTTCAGAATTCGTAACTGAATGTGATATTGTACTTGTAAATTGTTTTACCTTCCTCTTAAGCATCTTGATAGTTTCTTGAAGAATGTACCCATACTCTGTAAATTTGTGGAGTGAATTTTTAATTTGTAGCCTCTTGGTCCATATTCCTTGGATTTTTGTAGTTCTCCTTCCCTTTTCTAAAATCAATAGCCTCCTCCTTCCAATTCCCTGTGACTCATGGAGACACTTCCTATAGGATCTCTCAGAAACTGCTACTAATTTTTCCTCTATTTGAAAATTGCTTAATAAAATTTTAGGATCCCATTTGGGATATTAAGGGAACATATTAAGAAAATAAAATTTCACCAACTAAAAAAATTCCAAATCTTTCCAAACTTTAGATGCAAACCATAAGACCTTATGTTGACAATACATGCACTCCTTGAGTCCTCCAACTAGCACAATTTGATCTTCACATAAAAATTTCAAGATCAAAGTAAAAAATAATTTTATGAAATTTTCAACGATATTAGAGGACTTACTAACATGCTTGATAACTTCCACTTTAATACCCTTCCAAAATAATTTCTTACCGCAATACAAATAGTGTCATGAAGCACTAGTTAGGAAAGAACTGTTATTGCGCAACTTGTTCCTAAGACTTGTGAAGCATCTGATAATGCTTTGGATCTGATTTTTTCTGCTATTATATCTATCATAACAATCATTGTATCTTCTACCACAACCATTAAAAATTCTGAAATTTAATCCTTCATTCATTTCTACACTGTTGAAATACATATCACAAGAATGCACAACAATCAATCCATACATTACCTCAAACTGAATGATGATGTTTCCACCTTCATGTAATTATCTATAGGAACTGAGGTATAGTAGAGGTATAGCTTTTAGCATCATACAATAGAAACATTCACACCACCAAGCTCTGAATTTTACCCATGCAAACTATTTCGGGTCTCTAACAAGTGTTGCACTGTCTTTAAGAAACTTGCACCTGACACTTCTGAAACCAATGATGATGATACAAATCTAATTTTTGTAGCATAAATATCTATGAAAGGTACCAAAACTATATTCATAACAAAAAACACACATTTTGAATTCAACAACTACCTTAAGCCCCAAACTTCTTGAAGAGATAGAGTTGGAAAACTCACTAGTAAGATGATACCTCTCCCAAACTTGTGAGTGATCATTTCCAGCTACATATATTGATATATAATAGTCAAGGAACCAAAGGAAAGTAGAATATAGTAACATATAACAACAAAATTTATTCCATAACACTTTGGGTATCCAAACTTTACATAAAAAACTTATTCAGATAGAAAGTGAAGTGCTCACTGAATTCATCCATTGCCACATACCTGACACCCTTCACATACAAATTGTTAGGAGCTTCCCGCAAAATCATTAAATACATGACTGTTGGTTTTCTTTCCAAGAAGTATGATGACCTTCTAACTTCATCATGTAAGAAAACCATCTCCAATCAAGCAACAAGCTAAATCTATTCAGAGCTAAAGTCATCCATTCTAGCAATATCTCAACAATGTAATTAGTGCACGAATGATCAACTTGAGTAGCAAACCGAAATTCCTTCCTTCTAAGATGTGTGAAAAAATATGTAAGGGCTACAATATCTCTATGAGTAGCCACAATCTAAAAATCATTCCTTCCCAACTCTGAATTTCCCATTCGAACATGAATTGCAATACTTGTGAATGTGTGTATATCAACTCCTCCTTGAAGTATCCTTGTGGTAGAGGTCACCCACTCATAAGGAAGAGAATTCACTTCATGCTTCTTTTCTGTAGCATCACCCTTTTGAGTGCCAATGTCTTGACCTGTATGTGTATTATCAATGTCCCATGAATATGCTTTAGGAATGTGTTCTTCTTGCTATAATATATGTATATCTATATCCCAAGACTCCCAAAAATCTTTCCAAAGCTTGATGAAATTCAAAATATCATCACCATAAATGAAATCAAAATCTCTCACCTGATTCACCATGAATTGGAAAATCAACTTGTAAGGGGAGATCTTGTACTTCACGTTCTTCCTACCAATGGATGACTAAGAGTAGAATATCGCCAACTCAAAATACTTGAAAAAGTTAGAGTATTTGTAACCAATGGTATGTTGGATTCTCCACTCCATAGATGAACCTCGAAGCATATATCTGAAAAATCTCTTTTGCTGATTTGGAAATAGTGAAAAAGTAATATATATGATCTATGATGCCCATCAAAGAATTTCATACTTGCATACGCTCAATCAATAAACAATTTTCTTCCCACTTAGCTTCTCCTACAATAACATTCTCTTCTACACTTTTATGCAATAAATATGAAATAAGAATTTCCAAACATGAGTTGATTACCTCTATAGGCTTCTCAAATATCTTCACCCATTGTTCTTTCAAAAACATAGCCATTACATCTCTTGGAACTATGATATAGAAGTCCTTGCATGGCTTGTGTTCACCCAAAAAGATGTCCAACCTTCTTAAATTCATAATACTAGAGGCTTGTATCATTTCTTCCTTCATGTCTTGCTTGTAGCTACATATCCAAAATTTCATAGCATAATTAGTCACAAAATAATGATCATTGAAAGGATTCCTCTTTTTCTTACCATGATCTAGCATCAAGTATTCCAAGTTGGTTGTTTCCATTTGGCCATAACCCACAATATGGTCTTCAAAAGTGGTATTTAACTCCTATGAGTGATCTCTGTACCATAAACATTGTCTCACTATAAAATGGTCATAATGCTCAACAAATTCCATGTGATTCCATATGCTAGAACAATTTGAAACATGAAACCAAGAACCCACATCCTCTAAACTAAAACCTATGCCACTTACTCTATCACTCAATTTTGTAAGCATCTCTTGATGAAAATATTTTTGTATGTGCATGGAAAGAGGCAATAAATCTAAAAGTTGAAAATCTTTCCCATACCTTGTGTTGCCAAATAAGAGTTCATCCTTCTCTTGGGAATTGATTTTTGTGGAGACATCACCATGCTTCCACTACACTACTTTGAAGCTGAAAACATGTTTATCCACCTACATTATCATTTTTTTCAAGTTTCTGGGATCCCACAATATTATCCATGAGATATTTGGCAATTGGGAGGAATGATTTCCCTTCCATATTGTGTCTCTTATTGCTGATTTGTAAACTTTTGGAACATTTGCAATAATATCCTTAAAATTAAATTCACTAACAAGTAAAGATTTATCTAAATCTCCTTCCATGAAAACATTCTCATTTATATGGATTTCTTTTGGAATAACCTCACATACTTGAAATACTTCATGGGGAATATGGGGCTTCCTTATTTCTTTTTCTTTCCCCACAAGTTTTAGGTCTTCCTTAACCATGCATGTGCTGTCCTTATTTTGTAAATTCATCTTTGGTGTACACATCATAATTTTGGGTTCCTCTGTCTTCTTTCCTTCCTCCCTACTTTAAAATATTTTCTTGGCATTCAAAAACTTCATTTGTTAATAAAGTATGATCTTGAATAATCAAAGATTTTTTATTTTATGGGTTTGATATGCATTGTTTTGGTTTTGCCTCCTTAGTTTGCTCAGAGACATCCTGTAACTCCATTTTCATCTGTTCTTCATTATTTTTGGTATTTTCATCTTTTTCTATAATAACTTATTCCTTTCTTCTTTTCTTGAAGTAATATTCTGATGCAGAGTGGCAGGGGAAGCAATACCTTTTTCCAATAGCTTCTCTAAATGCACACATCAACTTCACTATTCCTTCCAACAAGAAACTTGATCACCCAACTCAACTCACACAACCAGACATGTTTGAAGGACTTGGGGATGCTGTGTACACTCTCAAAATGTCAAAAAAAGACCAAATAACCTGACTTTACACTCAAAAACTCCCATTCTCTCATCACTCTTACACAAGCCCATGCAACCTTGCAACATTGCCAAATAGGACAGTCACAATAAAAACTTATTAAAGGCATTAACCAGACAATGAAATCAGGTTTTAGACTTCTAACAAGATCCCCCACAAGTTTCCAAAAGCACAGGATCAAACACCCAAAGCAAATATATCAAAAGATTGATTTACAAGCCATAAACAAGGCTTAACTAGGCATGTACAAGGAAGCTTTCAACTCGTTAAGGCACACCCCAACACCCCTAATGCCTTTAAAAGACTCCAACAGGTTCCCCAAGACCCCTTTCACATATTTCATTCATTCTATTTCTTTAAAATACTCAGAAATCAAAAGAAAAGCTTACAAATGATCATTTTCTGGACTGTTTCAAAGGTAAAACCAAACCTAGGGCATCACATAACTTTTGAAAAACTCCATTTTTCAATATGAAACAAATTGAAGAATGTAAAGGAGTCCTAAATCTACCAATCCACCAGTTTTTAGATTTTTCCCACGGTGGAAATGGGAATTACATCCATTTTGGTGACCAAACCCTTGTTTTGCAAGGTTTCAGACCCAGTTTCACTAAAATTGATGTAACTTATTCAATTCTTAATGAAATCGAGCCAAATCACCACCAAAAGAAAGTAGACTCTTCCCTCTTTAAAACCATTCCAATTTTGAATCCGTACAATGATGTACCAGACCGTACCAAGCACGGGATCAGGAAAAAACGCTGTAAAAAATAGAAAAAACAAAGTTTTCTTCTTATTAAATGCTTCAAAACTTCAAAACTGCCAACAACAACCCAACCTCGACCAAAGGGAGGATTCTTAAACTTTTTTTCCATCATTTAAAACTGCCCTCAACTGATTTTTGAAGGAGGGAACCATTAGTTAATGAAATTACATCATTAATGTTGATTTTACGCCAAATTTCCTTATGACAACTTTGCATTTTGAAGCAACTTTTTAATCCTAAAGACCTAAGACCTTAAAAACAATTAAAATGGCCCCAAAATTTGCACAATTACATAAAAATTCACATTTTTGCCTTCAAAGGCTACAAAAGCAACTTTTAGTGCAAAATTGCATTGTTGCACATTTTGACTCAAAACTCAAAAACTCACCCTAGATCCTTCTCAATGGTCTTGATTGACCTTATTAATGACAAAAAGACTCAAAAATACTAATTCTAACCTTCTAACAACATTTTTTCATTAAATGAGCAAAAATGGAGGATGAGGTGTAGGTGCTCTTGCACCATATTCAAATGATACTTCAAATTTTCCCTCTGAAAGGTACTCCTCAATAGTTCTGAAAACCACTCCTTTATTCAAATATTTCCTGGTGAGCTCTGCATATTCATAAAATGTGAGGGATTCCTTTGCAATTATACATTTCATAAAATATTCATCAAACCATCATGATACTTTGGAAAATAATACATAATTTTCCAAACCCCTCAAAATAGATTTGTAGAAATCTCCCATGATAAGCTTTGTAGAACCCTGTAGGCTGGAAAGATCTTAGCTCTAATACCATTATCATGTTCCTTGCTATAAATTGAACCATATTTGCAATAACATATCTCTTTCTATAAATTAAATCAGATTTTCATTTGAATAATATCTCATTTAAGTTTTCATCAAACAATGAAATCGGGTATGAATTAAACTTTACCAAACTATGCAAATATAACTCAAGAAATTATGATTCAACTATCATTTGATATTGTATTAATGTTATTATCATGAAAATATAGAATATTGCTGTCTCCAATTGAAAATAACAACAAACTACAGCTGCATAAAATTTTAATGGAAAATCTCAAGACTGGAAGAAAATTCATGCACCAAACTGAAAAGCAAACCCTCAATACACACCAAACTGAAATATACTATTATAAGAAGAAATATATATAATGAAGAAAATTAAATATATTGATATTTTCTACAACCTGTAGATAGTTAAACCAAAATCTAAAATCACAAAACACTTCTACACTAGCAAGCCCTTGCAAAATACTGAAATAAACTAGTAAACCTAACTCAAATTTGCATAGTGGAAAACTTTGAATGAGATTTCCCTCTAATGAACCTTAGAATCCCATCCTCAACCCGCTTAGAAACCTGAAAACTCTTATTATTGAGTTTCCTTCTCCATAGGTTTTCCAGCCTCTAAAGAAAATAACACAAGCCTGTGAAAATGACAAGATAGAATGCTAACAAACAAGTCAAAAATCATTATAAAAGGCACAATGTTAAAAAAAATTCATTTGGGCACCAAAATCCCATGGAAAAGGAGAGGGAATCTTGCAATTTATGTTTTTTAATTTCTTTTCCAAATATGCAACTCCATTTCCACCTTTTGAATAGAAATTTCCATTTAATCAATCTTTTTTATTTCTTGTCATTTATTGCCACTTTCCAAGATTCTTTGTTTTTACCCAATTTATTTTTTTGCTGCTTATTGACCCCAAACTTTTTCCAATTAAATTCCATGCCAAAATATGGAGGAATTAACAATGTTTATTATGTTTATTTGATGTCTTGATAATGTTTTTTTCAATCAAATCATCAAATAAAATATATAGTTTTTCCAAAAACTCTTCAGGTCCTGTTTTACTATTTTTTGCTTAGTCGGGCTTACTATTTTAATTAAGTTTCCATTTTTAGAGAGTTTTGAAAAGGGAACAAGACAATAATGGCTCGAGATTCCATGAAATAGCTCAGGAAACTTCTTTTATTTCCATAAAAGCAGTCTTTTCAATCCATTTCTTGGTTCTAAGATCTTCCAACTTCTCTCTAGCCTTCCACTCTCTAAATTTTGCTTGCACAACTTCATACCACTTACTATAGAAGCTTCAAGAACTCTCAAGCTCTTAGCAACACTCTTTTCAACTTTATTTCCCTTGCCTTATGCTTGTGAGCATCTTTGGATTCCATATCCCTTTCCTACTGCATTTCTCCTTTGTGATATGGGTTCTCCTCCTTGAGCGAGGATTTCTTTTATCACCTCTTTTTTTATACGGGTTCTCCTCCTCGAGTGGAGTTTTATTTTTTCACTCACACTTGGTGGTTCGAGTTCTACTCATGAGCAATTTTTTCTTTCACCACACACTTTTTTGCATTTCAATTATATTCTCTCTTTCTATATGGCTGTCCGTGGAGGTGGGAACACCAAAATGGGGGTTTGACTAAGGCAAACCCTTATACAGTGCCAAAAATTTATCTCAATCTTATAGAAAAAGGTATTGAAGACATTTACATGTTGGAGGTTTCATCACTTGCATGGTTTTAAGTATTTCCTTTCTTCTCCTTATCTCTATCATTCCTATTTCACTTCATTGTAGCTTTATCACATTCTGCCATTTTCCTACATTCTGTAAGTTCTCAGTAATGAGATTGCTAGTAGTCACTTTGTAATTTTTTGTGACATTCTCATTCTCTAGTCCGTATGAGATTCCAACACACCTCTTGGAATGCAACACATCATGTTTTCATCTATATTCTATGCTACCATCCTTTTGTCGAGAGCATGTCAATTTGTTCAGAGAATATTTGTTACCTGCTCTTCCTGATTCTAGAACTCTCGCACTGTTCCTAAGGTAGTTTAGGGAAGTTCACCCCGTGAGGCTCTCTGAATGAAGAAAACTCATGAGTAGTGAATCCCCCTTCTCTACAAGAAGATACAATCATTGAGAATCATGAAACTCTTGTTTTTCCCTTTCCTACTCCCCCTTGGGAAGATATTATAAAAAAAGAAGATGAGATCATCGAAAAATCCTTAACATTACCTAACCTAGTCTTCATTCATCTCCCAACACCTCCCCTACTTGTGAGAATTATTTATTGCAAGAGGATACAATCGATCATGAAATTCACATTTGTGAGGAGGATATGTTGATTGAGAGCTATGACAATCCTACCTCTCATACATGGGAAGACATCATAGGACATAGGGATGTAATTGTAGATAAGCATGACAATAAAATTTTTTCTTCCCATAAGATACCTCCTAGATGGAAAGAATATAGTTTGGTGTTAGAAGATACACTTGTTGAGAGTCACGAGAATTTCATTTCTCCCTTTCCTAATCCTCCTACCATTTGGAAAGATCTATTTGAATGAAAAATTCCAATCATTTGTAAGAATTCCACTCATAGTTGTTCTTCCCTTGATCCATCCCCTATTTTTGATGAATCCACTTTACAAAACATAACCATGGAATGTGATAAACCTCTTGTTTGTTACTCCTAAAATCTCTCCTACTATGTTAGATATTATAGCATGAGAGAATGAGACCTTAGAGAAAAAGGATGAAATCATGGAGAATCATAATAATCAAATTTACCCTTATCCTAATATCTCTACTATTTATGAAGAAGATAGTTTGGTTTTACAACATCAAACCATTGAAAGTTATATGAATCATAGTGAAAACATCATTGAAAAATAAAATTCCATCATTGATAAGCAATAAAATACAACCATTGATAACTCCCTTTGTGATGAAGTCATTTTAGAAGGACCAAACATTGAATGTTATGAACATCTATTTTGCAACTCTCCTAAAAAATATCCTACTAGGGAAGATATCATGGTGAAAGAAAATGACAACATTGACACATGTCTTTCAAAAAATAGTGATGTGAATTCTTTAGATGAAGATGATGAAGTGGCATTAGACTCTCCTTCACTAAGATATAATGAAAATAAGGATAAGTCTTTTGAACTTATGCACATTAGATATCCCTTGAAGTACTCTCCTAAGCCTAAATGTATCCTTTATCCACCCTCAAACCAACTACAAACTGAAAAAAAATACTCATCCTCATCCTCAGACCATCTAAGAATAATATGTCATAGAAGCCGAGTTACAATACCCTTGCTCATACATATAAAACTAGAAAAAATCCACAACCAATACACACAACTAAAACATCCCTCCCATCACCTCAACCTATCTTGCCTAGTGCCCTTCGTTTGCCTTTACATAATGGAAAGAAGTATGATCCTTTTAAACAAATCAAGAACACTCCTACTAAGATATCTTTATGGGACCTTATTGAAGCCTCCCCTCATTATCATAACATGAGTCAAAGTTCCTCACAACATGTTCCTACCAACCCTAATATGCAATAAAATGAAGTAGCATACCAATTTCAAACTATAACTTCACTCAAATTAGAAATTAATTTCCATTACTATGAGTTACCTCCATTATAAGTACAAAAACAAAATGAATATATTTCATGATAATAGGTCAAAATAATAGAACTAGGATAAGAAAACCCTTGTTGACAATGGCTCGACCCTTAATGTGTGTAGTGTAAGCATTTTTGATAATCTTGGTGTATATAAATCAAGAATTGAACATGATTTCTTTATAGATTCAAGGATTTTACAATGTAGGAAAACAACTACTTAGAGTGATGACATTACCCATTAAAGTTGACAAAGTTGCATTACAAACACCGATCAATTATATGCCTCATGATCTCCTATACAACCTCCTTTTAGGAAGACCATGGATTCATGAGATGCATGTGGTTCCTTAAATTCTTCATCATAAAATGAAGTATGCCTACAACAACAAAGTGCATAGAATCTGTAGTCAATGGAAATGGATGCTTCCCATCTTTGAGGCATAAACACATGGATAGGGATCCTATTGCAAAATTTATATACTCAAGGATAACTTAGAGATATCAACCTAATAAAGAATGGAGAGAGAGATCTGGAAATAAGGTATCCAAGGATATGATTTCAGATTATAAGAGGGGTTCACCACCAAGTTTAAACTTGGAAATAAAAAGAATTGGAAAACAAAATATGATATGAAAACTAGTTCTAAATGACTTGAGAAACTAAAAAAAATGTAATAGAATGATATGAAACTGAAAGTGTCCACATGGAATCTAGAGAGAGATGGAATGGAGCTCTGAAATCCTGAAATTTCTACTTGTTAAGCCTGGTGGGACTCATTCACTATTCTAGGCAAATCAGTCCCAGTTTTAGAAAACTGTGTGGGAGCAAGTTTTGACCAAATAGGTATCCAAATCTATAAATATATTTGAAGAAAACCTATAGGGGGACTCATTCACCACTCTTGGTGAATGATTCCAATTTTTATTTTCTATAAATTCAAAGTTCTAATCTACACCTCTCGATATGCTCTTTTTGTTCCTCCAAGTTCCCAGATCCGAAACCACCAATTTCAAACCCGTTGGTGAATTTTTGTGAAGATGATGACCTGGAAAATAGGGATATAACTCCAACAACCTTGTAACTTATTCTTCAATGATCTTCAACTCTTGAAAACACCTAGATCTGCAATCACATAAAGAAATAGAGAAAATGTTGATTGTTAGGGGATAGGAATTTTCCCTAGTCAAACCCTGTTTAGGTAATTAAACCAAATGATGAAACACGATAATGAAGCATGAACATGAGTTGATGCAATTAGAACCTTTTCATTATTATGGATCTTGAGTTACTACAACAATTGATGAAGAATCTTGCTCTTGAATGGCTTGGAATTGATCTTGGAAGTTATCTTGATGACCTTGTGAAGAGTTGGAATGCTTAACTCTTTCTTTCTTGACTTGAAAACTTGAATAAATTATGTTTCTTGAATGAAATGAGGATTTGAAAGCTCTCTTATATTGGTAATCCATTCACATGACCGTTAATTTGATCCTTAAGGCCAACATTCAAGAAATTTGAATTAAGAACCCACTTTTCCTGCTCAAAGCCTTAAAAATAGGCCAAATGGGACTCATTCACCATCTTGGGAAAATGAGTCCCACCTAGATTGGATTCATTTTCCCAAGGTGGAGAATGGGTCCCACAAGGGCTATTTTTCATGCTAAGGTGTTAGGGAGTGAATATTTTATTCTTTTATGTTGGTTTTGTCATGAACATTTAGATCAAAATATGCTTCAAGATGCATAATATGGGTTTAAGGGGTCTTTTAATGATGATATTAAGGTGATAAATGCATGAGGGTCGAAAATCCAATGTAAAAATGTAAATAAATGCACTTTACAACACTAGATGAAAGAAAAAACTGGTCTATTTAGCTTAGAAGGGCCCTAAATCCCATGTGAATGTGTAGAACACATTACAACACTAGATTAAGTCCACTTGATTTATAAGCATCCTAAATTTAATGTGAATATTAATTAAATACATTTTAAAACATTAAATTAGGGTAGAGTTAAGTTAATTTAGCTTAAAAAAAGGCCCAACACCTAATGTGGATGTGTAAAACACCTCACAACACTAGATCAAGGTGGAATTTGGTCTGCTTTATCATTAATTATTCCAAAATCAAGCAAGGGAAAAGGTGTAATTTTTTGGTGACTCCATTTAGCCCCCACTTTAGTGAGAGGGTGAACTTGCTTCAAACTCGCACTAAAGTAGACATTCAAGAGGGGTCTGAGTGTACAAATGTAGATGACAAAGGATGACAAAGACCAAGGATGTGATCAAGCCCCTAGGATCCAAGATCCTAATTCAAACCGACATAAGCACAAAAGGACACTCACAAGGTGTCTAATATGCAACAAAACAAGATACATGATCATGCAATGTCAAGAAAAGAAATAAAAATGAGTAATGAAAATTACATGGATCAAATATCCACTCACTCTGGAGCCATGAAACATCAAGTCATTTGTGGGGTGAGTTTTCCCAATGAAGTGGTTTAGTGAGGAATTCATGCCTATGTGTCGACTTCCCACTGTATAATGAGAAAGTCATGCTAGTGTTTCTGCTTCCCATCATCCTAACTTTGATAAGGTATCACAATTTAAATGCTTTTGAATGTCATCTAAGAATTTTGTTAAAGGGTATTTTTCTCTGTTCATGTAAGGTCTTCTTCTAAGGGAGCATTGTGCCTAATGTCTCGAAGAGAGGACAAGTCAAAAGTTTCAAATTTTCGCCCATGGGATGCCTCATTTGCAACATGCCATGTTAGTAGATTTTATACTCTTGGATGACATCAAACCCAATGACATCACCAAAAAGAGGACACGTCACAAGAAAAAAGAAAAATAATGCCATGAAATTTTCCAAAATATGTCATTTGTGTATGCCCCCACTTTAAAGCGGTTGCTACACCATCACTATGAGAAATTGATTTAAAGTAGCCAGTGATAAATGCTAACATGAAAGAAGACATGAGAGCCAACTTGGAAATCCCTATGACAAGTCATATTTTTCCAAATAAAGCTACATCATGGATAAGTATGTCACATGTGATCCAACTTAAAGCATGTCATCCACATCCCAAGCTTGCTCTTATATATTCATGAAAGGTGGTCAACTAGCCAAAAGAGAAAACAAGTGACATATGGGAATAAGGCTTCCTAAACCTTTTCCCCCACTTAGTGTAGGACAAGGGTGAGCCTAGAATGGATGATGATATGTTGCTCCTTGCAATGAATGTAAAACATGTAATAGTGAGTATGTTATGATCCTACAACTATTGCATGGAAAGGAACAACAACTAATGTTGTTTATTTTGATAAGTAAACAATTTTTTTTCTTGATATATATTTAATGAGATATCTATTGGCTTAGGATGTACCAAGGTTTTCTTGAAATAATTTTTTGTGACAGTGTCGATATTGATTGAAGTTTTTTGTTATGCAGGACAATAACAAATACCATTAGTCATTTTAGGGACATTGTTGTCTTGTTTTATAGCATCACATCCTTTCCCAAGTTGCTTCATAAGTCCTTCAGGTTTAAGGTTGGCCTTGATTGTATACACTTTGTTATATATGTGAGCAATGTCATTGTAACTCAGTAGGTGTGAAACGTTATCATTATTGAGTTTCCTTTTCGGTGGTTCTAAGATGAGAACATATTTCTTTTGAGCTTTTGGTTGTTGTGAGGGTGGATGAAGAATTAAAGGATTCTTAGGATGTTCCACGGATATGTAGGAGGTCCAATAGTCAATGGGGATCTAATGAAAACTTGTGCATTCATAACCTCAATGGTCTTGGTTTGATGTATCTCTAAGAAAGGGCAGTCTAGTATCATCTTTTTACCATCAACCAAGAGAGAAAAATTACTACTTCTTGAAAGGAGTTCTACAATGTTTTTGTTTTCTTGTACCATGATACTATCCCTAGTAGTAGAGGTTTTAGAAGAACTATAAACTAAATGTTCTTTACATTCAAAATTTGGTTCTTCAAAAATGAATTCATTCCAGTAATGGAATGATCCATGGTTGGATTTTCTTGTTTTTCAATGATGGTATTTGCTTATTCAATAATTTTTTCCTCATGTTTGTCATCAATGGGATCTTGGAACACAATAATATCTTCTTCACCATGTGGACAATGGAAATGGAATGCACAACCTCCTTGTTCACACCAAAAGGGGAATGAAGGAAGAGGGATCTAATTTCACAATGCTCACACTCAAGAAAAAAACCTTGAGATTCCAATCCAAAGGATATTGTCCTCAAGGCCAAAAATTGATAAAGAATTTCAACACTAATCCAAAACTAAGATGTTTAAAAGCACAATGTGATATGGAAAAAGACCTAGAAATGCAAGTCAAATGTAATAGAAACTTGTGAAATTGAAAGTGTGCTCCTGGAGACTAGAGAGAGATGTAAAGGAGCTTTGGAATCCTAAAGAATTCACTATTGATGCCAACTGGTACTCATAGACCAAGCTGAGAAACTTAGTCCTACTTTCTAAAAAATTGACGGAAACAAGTTTCAGGCAAAAGAGTACTCAGATCTGTAGAATCTCTGCTTAGGCCTAGGAAGTGGAACTCATTCACCACTAATGGTGAATTAGTCCACTTCTAGAGTTTTTGAAATTCAAAAGTGGAATTTGTAGCCCTCAGTCTACACTTTTGTTCCTTGTTCAGATCTGGGTCTAAAACTATCAAATTCAACTTGTAGGTGTTCCCCAAGCTTCTATTAGGGTTCTGACAACTTTGAATGATTTTGACAACTTTATGGAAACTTTCCCATTCTTTCTCTTCAACAAATCTGCAACCTAAACCTGCAAATCACATGCAAAGAGAGGGAAAAATTGTTGAGGTGTTAGTGAATAGAGGTTTTCCTTGGTTAAAGCCCAAGTTGGTAATTAAACCCTTGAAAATGAAATGAAATATGAAAAGAGAATGATGAATGAAAAAAAGGAATGCTACAACTCACCAAACCCTTGAACTGGAATGTTGCAAACATGCAAGTAATGAATCCAAAGTGCTTGAATGATCTTGTAAACAAAATTATTGAATGCTAGATCATTTGATTACTTTTTGGATTGATTACGAGATTAGGGAGGGGTGAAATGAGTAGAAAAACTTTATATTTATTCTTGATTATGCAATAATTCTCAAAAATACATCATAGGCTGACCTTAGATCTTGGAAAATAAAAAATCATCAGAAATTTGAAATTATTTTGCATTTTGTACCAAAGGGGACTCATTCACCCCTAATGTCAAATGGGTCCCACTTAAGGCATTTTAACAGGGTTTCGAAATTTAGATATTTTAAATGATTTTTATTGGGATTATTTTCAAAAATACACTTAAGTAAGGCTCGTAGATGTAAAATGGGGCCAATTAAAGCATAAGAAGGTCCAAACATTAATGAAAAACCTAGAAAATTGTGAAAGTTTGTTACGACACTTTACAGCACTTTGAAATAAGGCTTGGTAAATGATAAAAAGAGGTTATTTAGGTGAAATACATTAACAAGACCCTAGAAAAGTGTGAAAATGTGTTACAACACTTTACAACACTTAAGTAAGGTACCACTTGAATCCTTTTAGTTCACAAGGGCCCAAGACCTAATTTGAATGTCTTATCCACATTACAACACTAAATTAAGGCACAATTAAGCCAAAATCACAAGGAGGACCCAAACGAGATAGAAAAAGCAGAAGGGTTACTTTTTCCGTTTCCACACACCAATAGGAGAGATATTAGGAGAGGGTGAAAATTGATTGTTCTAATTGTTGATGATTTCATTATTTTTCTTTAATGTATCATTCTCTTGTGCCCTAATTTCTACCCTACTAGGAGATCTTTTAGGAAAGTGACAAACAAGAGGTTCATCACATGTCATGGTTAGATGTTGTAAAGCAGTGTCATCACAAATAGGGGAGACATTAATAGAAGGATAACTATGAGTTTAATTCTTACCAATGATTGGAATTTTTTGTTCAAATAGGTCTTCCAAAATGTTAGGGGCATCAAGAATGGGAGGAATAAGATTCTCATGAGTCTCAATAAGGATATATTCTAACACTAAAGTATCTTCTTCATGTATAGATAATATATTGAGAAGGAAAGGTTTGATTGTCATGATTATCTATATTTACATCCCCATGTCCTATAATGTCTTCCCAAGTAGGAGTAGGTAAAGTAGTGGCCATGATATTAGCATTGTGTGTCATAATATCCTTCCAAGGGGGAGGAAAAACAAGAATTTCATGATTGTCCATGATTGTGTCTCTTATCACCAAGATACCTTCATCACTAATAGGAGAGGTATCAGGAGAAGAATAATTATTATTATCATGATTGTTAATTCTTGCATTCTCTTGTATCCAAATTTTAGTGGATGATCTAGGAGAGTTGGAGTTATCAAGGGCTTCATCTAACATTGCAAAGTTATCACTACTAAAGGGCTTGAGGGTTAATTTAACTTTGCTTGGTTTGGGTTCTTCATAACATGCCTTAGTGGATGATCCTAGTGAGAGGAAGTCCTTACTGGGCTTCATCTTACATATCTAAGTCATCACTACTAAAGGGCTTGGATAATATGATTTTTCTAAATTTAAGCATTTTTTGAATTGTTTCTTTTGATGTTTTTAGTTTGTGGTTTTCATTTTCTAATGAATCTAATCTAATTGAACTAGGAACTAATGCTGAAAATGAAAATTGTAAAAATATAATGCTATCCATAATTGCCATGAATGTAAATAATGCTATTTGTAATGACTTCAATGTAACAAAAAGTAACTAAAATGAAACAAAAAGTAAAAGAGGCAAACAAAATCTTAAAAAGTGGAAATTTAACTCTGTAATCAACAGTTCAAAATTTGCATTGGGACTGGCTCACCCAAAGTGGAAAATGAGTCCCAGTAATGATTTTTTTCAAAATTTTCTAAATGTTTTAGTTGATTTTTTTGTTTTCTATGCTATATGATCTAGATCTGAGATGCAAAAATGAAAGCTATATGAGCTTTAACTAATGGAAAAATTGAAACCCTAAAATGAAAATTAACCAATGAAAACCCTAATGCAAAGTTAATGCACACTAAATCTAGGATGACGATGGATTCCAAATCAGAAAAGAAGGTATTTTCAATGGAGGTTCAACAAAATGTAGTCAATGGAAAACTATGTGGGAGCAAGTTTCACAAAAATGGGTATCCAAATCTACAACTTGATGTCTTAGAAAATCCTATAGTGTGACTCATTTTCCACTCTTGGTTAATGAGTCTGATTAGGATTTTCTAGGAATTGAAAATTCTAATTTGCACCTCTTAGTCTGCTCTCTCCATTCCTCCAGGTTCCCAGATCCGAAATTGCTAATTTCAAACCTGTAGGTAGCTTTTTGTGAAGATGATGACCTGGAAAATAGGGAGACAATTGCAAAAACCTTGTAACTTATTTTTCAATGATCTTAAACTCTTGAAAATGCCTAGATCTGCAATCACACAAAGAAATAGAGAAAATGTTGATTGTTAGGGGATAAGGGTTTTCCTTGGTCAAACCCTATTTATGTAATTAAACAACATGATGAAACAAGATAATGAAGCATGAACATGAAGTGATGCAATTAGAACCTTTCCATTATGATGGATCTTGAGTTGATGGAAAAATTGATGAATAATCTTGCTCTTGAATGCCTTAGAATTGATCTTGGAAGTTATCTTGATGACCTTGTGAAGAGTTGAAATGCTTAACTCTTGCTTTCTTGAATTGAAAACTTGAATACATTATGTTGCTTGGATGAAACAAGGATTTGAAAGTTCTCTTCTATAGGCAATCCACTCACATGACCATTAATTTGATCCTCAAGGCTGACATTGAAGAAATTTGAATTAAAAACCCACTTTTTCTATTCAAAGCTTTAAAATAGGCCAAATGACCTGGATGGGACTTATTCATCCAAGGTTACGAATGGGTCCCACAGGGGCTATTTTTCATGATAAAGTGTTGGGGAGTGAATATTTTAAGATTTTATATTGATTTAATCAGGTTTTTGATCAAAATATGCCTTGGGATGCATAATATGGGGTCATATGGGCATATTAATGATAATATTAAGGTCATTCATGCAAGAGGGTCTAAAATTTAATGTGCAAGTGTAAATAAATGTACTTTACAACACTAGATTAAGGAAAAATTGGGTCGATTTAGCTTAGAAGGGCCCTAAATCCCATGTGAATGTGTAAACCACATTAAAACACTAGATTAGGTCCACTTGATTTAAAAGCCTCCTAAATTTAATGTGAAGATGTAAGTAAATAAATTTTACAACATTAAATTAGGGTAGAGGGTGCTGTCATAATAGTGGTTTACAATTCCTGAGAGGAACTAATTTTAGCTGAAATCACATATTTTTAGAAAATATAATGATTTAAGCCTTAAAAAGTTCCATTTTAAGGATTCCAATTGAAGAGGGTTTGATCAAATCACCTTAGCTCAAACCCCCTTGGATAGAACCTCTCTAGTTTTAAACCATACCTATAAATGCGCCTCCTTTACACTTGTCAAAATGCTGATAAAAAATCACTTTTGATTTAGATTTTGGGGGATCAAATGAAGTCATTTAAAATTTATTTCAAATGATTATGGTATTCCTCAAAACAAGCTATCCAATGAATATAGTTTTAATATGTTTTGGTTTTGTTATGTATTTGTTTTTTAAGTTTTATTAAACATAGGTTTTTCATCGAAAATGAATTTCTTTGTTCTTCACATGTGGAAAAATAGAAGATTATAAAAAAAAATTGAAAAATATGAGTGCACAGATATTGAAGTCCTTGATCCAACAAAAAAAAAATTGAAATTTGACATATACAAAAAAAGTTAGGCATTATACGGTCGCGTTGTGTTTGAATTGTAATTTGTTTGACTTTGAAACTTGATTAAGGAAAAAATATTCAATAAAAAAATATCTAACCAAGTGGAAGCACTAGATATCAGAGTTACAAATCTAAATTTGAAAGAATTAGAATTTTATCCTTCACGGAAAAAAAGTTATGAGTTATACGGTGTGTGTCACTTTTTAAAAATGTTGTTTTCTAAAAAAAATCTATTTTCATGGGAGATGGAAAAAGAAGTGCAATTTGATTCCAAAAATTTTGAAATTTTTTTTTTTTAGAATCTACAGACAAAATTTGATGAGACTCTAGTTTGCACCATCTTCAAATTCCTCACAGTTTAGCCGCTATAGGTGCCTAAATGTGAAGATTTAGTTAAAAATAATAATTTCAGTGTCCAATTTGGCCAAAAATTGTAAACCACTATTATGGGATCACCCTAGAGTTAAGTTAATTGAGCTTAAAAAGGGCCCAAGACCTAATGTGGATATGTAAAACACCTCACAACACTAGATCAAGGCGGCATTAGGTCTAATTTATCATTAATTATTCCCAAATTAAGCAAGGGAAAAGGAATACTTTTTTTGTGACTCTACAATTGATGTTGACCATGAACCAGAATGTTGTTTGAACATTGAGAAAGGAAAGGAAAATCCTTTGAAAACATTGAAACCAATTATACAATTGGAACCCGTGCAAGAAGAACAAAAAGATAGGTATCATATACCCTTCACAATGTTATCTATAGATGATTTCGGATTGTTGGATTTCACATCTACATTCATGGGAGAATACAAGATCATAACAAATGATTCTAGAAAGGGAAAATAAAAAGCGGTAATTTCAACACAAAATTTAGAAGACCCTTCGAAAGTATCCACCTCAACCACATTAGAAGGAGAAGAAAATTACACAACAAACTTTCATAAAGTTGAATATGAGGAACCATTAAATCCAAAAGAAATGAAAAAGCTTTATGGAAGAGGTTATGAACTTATGAAACAACTTGGGTATAGTGGAAAAGTATGTGGTGCTAGAGAACAAGGTATCTGTGTTCCTATAGAGCCTAACATACAAGAAATAACTAATGGTCTTGTTTATTGTCCCTCAAAAGAAACAAACAAGTCTTCACTCAATACCAACACTATTACAAAAGACTCTTCTAAGCCAACATTAAAATTAGTGTATCCTAAACTGATTGAAACTAGTGCTCTTGGTTATTTTCCTTCGGAAGAAATGAAAGAAACAAAGAATTCTTCGCTTAACATTAATGTCATCACACAAGCAACTCCTAGGACATGTCTTAGTAATTATTAGAGTTCAGTATATTTTACACCCTCCTTTCAAGGAGAGAAAAAAATCTCACAATCTATGGAGTCTTGTGTAAGTATGATCTCTTGTATTAACCAAGAGATAGCTTTGTCACAAAATAAAGGAACATCTATTATTAATCAAGAGAATGTTTTTTCGAGACTCCTCCAATAACATTTGATATCTCTCCCTCCAAGAACATGAAATAAATTCTACTACAAGAGTTCATTTTGTGCATATCATAGAGTCCATGGTCATTCTACTAATTAATGTAAGGATTTGAGTAATTGAGCTCAACATCTTATGGATTGTGGTGCTCTTCCTTGTGTTGAAGCACCTTGTTCCTCTAATTGATACTTATTTTCAATTTTCTCATCAATCACCTTGACTCATACTTAGTTTGTACTAAATGGGGGCAAGAATTTAGGTAGCCTTGTCCTCGTATGGCACTTTTCATTATTTCTTTTGGCAAGTTAACCACCTTCCATGTATATATAGGAGCAAGCTTGGGATGTGGATGACATAACTTAAGTTCGATTGCATGTGATTGTGATTGGATGGATTAGCATGGGATGATTACACTTGATCCATGAAGCATCAAAGCATAATAAATCCACCATCAATCTTCAACAAGATCAATCAAATATAAATTAAACTAAAAATTTATCAAAACTAAGTATTCTAAAATATGAAAGTGTTAAAATGTATACTCTAATCCATCTAAAACTTATCCTGGGGTGCTGGCAAGAAGTTGAGTCCACTTTTTGGCCAAAAAGTGGAAGTGTTTTCCTTGATTTTTAGAATTTGAAACATTTGGCCTTAAAATTTGAAGCACTTAGAGATGGAATCTTCAAAATAGTCACTAATCATAAAGTGTAGTACCTGGAGTATAGTTTCCAAATATGTAATTTATTTCAATACCCAGATTGTACAAATTGAGTTTCAATAGGCATTTCTAAAAACCACTATTTAAAAATCACTTTTTTACCATACCATGCGCATGTATGACATTCATATTTTGACCTAAATTATCGTATTTTTTGAAATCCTTTTGGGAAAAGATTTGTGACTCACTGAAGCATTTTTTTGATATCTTTTTGTAATTTTTCATTGAATATATTTTTTTTCCCAAATTTGTAAGGTCACAAGTTGAAGAAAGTAACAGGATGGCACACCAAGTCAGGTTAATTCCCCAAGTGCTATATATGAACATAACTGCAAAGTCACATTTAACACCACCAACACATCAGACAATGTAGAAAGGTGAAGGAGTTGATAGCTCATTTGTTGGAAATGTTTGATATTTTGAAATATTTTGGAGTATTTTACATATATCCTACTTTTAGATGTTCTTGAATTTGCTAATCTACTATAAGATTTCAAAGTATAAGATGTATGGGGCAGAATATGGCATATGAAGAATCAACATTTTGGAGTAGTTTTTTGTAGAATGTTATAATTGATATCTATGTATACAAGAAGTTGAAATAGTACAAGGTGTTCTAAAATTTTGTCAATATAGAAAATCATTTTGGGATGGAAAAAATTGTTCATAAATCACCATACTATAGTATATGCTAGATTTTAGGCTATGAATGGAAAGATATTACTATTGTAACCTTTTATATTATTACATAAATATATTAAGTCAGGTATATGCCTTTTATTAAAAAAAAATTGTCATGTACGGCACACATAAGATGACCTAAACTTATCATTTTTTTTTATTTTTTTTGTAAATTGAAAAGAATTGTCTGAAGTACATTCTCATGCAATCCGTTCGTCAAAATGTTATGTTGATCAAAAGTTATTAAAATAGTAGAAAGGCATGATATTTAAAGTTTATGGACCAATTTCATCATAAATTAATTGAAAAATAGAAAAAATAATTTAATTGTAAAAAAAATTACACTACACTATCTCATCTAAAATGGGTTTTAATTTCGTCCAAAAATTTTGCAAAAAAAGTCGTCAACCATATGTCCAAACTTGGTATTTTTCTCTGACATTGTTAGGACCTTCAACTTGCAGGTCAAACAAGATCCCGCTTTATAAATGGGATCTCATTACTTTGTCAATGGTCCCATTTTAAATAAATGGGATCCCTCTTTATAAATAGGATCCCATTTATTTTTAACTTTTTTTTAAAATTTACTGGAAAAGTTTACTGTGAAGTCTGCAACTTCACATGTATGTCTGAGCACAACATATTGGGCTATTTTTCATCAAATATTGTCTTTACAGGTGGTGAACTTTCATTTTTAATTTATTTTTTCAAAGGAGGTATCATGTAAATTGTTTTTGAAGTGGAATTGTGTTAGTTTTGTACTCATTTGGAGGAACAAAAGGTCTTCAACTTGCAATATAGATTGAATTTTTCAAAGGAGGAATGAAGAAAAAAGTTTTTAAAGTGGAATTGTGCAAGTTTTCTACTTGTTTTGAGGAACAGAAGAGGAATAATTTTTTCCTTATAGGTCTTCAACTTCCAATTTGGATTGAATTTTTTGAAGAATTTCACTATTGACATTCATTTATGCTTGAGAATTTTATAATCGTGGGTTCAAAAGCTCATAATAAGAGGAGGAAGACATTGACTCCTAAAGAAATTGAAGCAAATAAAGAGAAAGAGAAACATAGACAAAGAGAAAGAAGAATGATAATTAAATCAATGAATGATGGTGGAGCATCTAATTCCACAACTATTGAAGATGAAAACATTGAGGAGACCATGCTTGTAGATGAAGCTAATTTGCAAGAAGTCAATTTGGAGAAGAATATGATTATACAAGCAATTCCTACTATGTCTTCAAATCCCTCTTTCAATGCTATGGAGAATGTTTCAATATGCACAAATCCAGGTACGTCTTCAAATCCACATGTTAGTGAAATGGTAAATTCATATGTAGAATTTTTACAAGATGGTGGACTTAATGATGTTGACATTGATAATATTTAGAGAGATGAAACTTTTATAGAATTTGTTGAAAATGAAAATGAAAAACTATTTTGTTGATGAAAATGAAAATGAAAATGAAGATGAAGATTAAAATCTAGAATGTGATGTTGAATTTAATGAAAATACTTTTTTAAAACTTGAAAGTGGTGCTTTCGATAATCTTCTTGGTCAAATTTCTTGGAGGCAAATAAGAACACATGCGAATAGAACATACAACAAATTCTTTTATTGTAAAAAAAATACATTTCAATGTCAACTAATGATGTAATTGATGAGAATGCAAAAAATGAGGAAAATAATGAAAAGGTTAGGCTTTTTTGTTAAACCAAAAAGAAAACATCAATCATTAAAACATGTTATGTCTATTGTTTCTAGTGCCATTCAATCTATTGGGAAAAATAGTCGATCTAAAGATAAAAATGCACCAAGAAGAGCTATAACAATTGCTATAGTTAATAAAGAAACTTTGAATAAAAGAATGGTAATAAATATTAGTGAAGTTTTAAAAATACATCCTAAAACATTGCTAAGAGCGGGAAAAAGAAGAGAAAGTATAGAAAATGATCCTATCAACCAATATTCGAGTTTCAGTGGTCGACTCTCGAGGTCCGTTATGAAATTGAATGTTGAAATTAAATCTTTGATTGAAAAATAGTGGCATGATAATACTAGGGTTTCATCTAATGCTAGAGATGTTTTCAAATTAAGGGTGGGGTCCAAAGTTCACAATCTATTACATACAACACAAATTGAATTTTATAGAAAATTTTGTGGTGATTTAGTTTTACCTAGTAATATTAAAATAAGTCAAAGGTATTTTGAAAAATGTAAACCCTCGTATGTAAAAATCAATAAGCAATTAATATCTTGTTGTTGTAAAACACATGTTCAATTTCGTTATTTTTATGATGTTTTTGATATATACGTTTTACCTTGCATACTAACATGATTATACAAGAATGTGGTATTAATATGCCATCTAAAGCAATAAGGAAGTTTATTTCAGGTTTTTTTTGTGAAAGATCTAATGGTAAATTGTTTTATTTAAGTTCTTCTATTTTTGGATAATGCATTAACTATGGAAATATTTCATTCTTAATAATTTGTATGCATGAAAGTGTTGATAATGATTTTGGACAACAATTAGTAGATATTAAAAGATTTAATTGAATGTTCACTATTCTTTAACAGATGGAAAAATAGGAAAGTGTTGTGATATAGTTACATAAAAAGTTAGTGTGCATGCATTCATGAGTGAATTTAAGAATAAGATTGTACCAAAAGTATGTCATGCACTCTCAACATGCTCAATGGCTTGATGGCCAATTTAACACATGTAGAAACACATTTCCAATTGGTACTATACTTTCACTGGTTGATTTTGTGTAAAATTATACTATAGCTCCACAAGAGGAAATTCAATCATAGTATTATAATTCAGTGCAAGTAGCTATGTTGGTCCATATTGTTTATAGACATGCAGATGATAGCACTGGGGATGATAGAAATTTTTTGAGGGAGTATCATTTTTATTTGAGTCACAACTAGTTACACTCATCAGAGTTTGTTCAATACTATTTCGGTATATTTTATAAAAATTTAAGAGAAAGAGGAATCTCAATGAAAGAGCACCTCATATTGTCAAATAATTGTATGGGGCAGTTCAAGAATACTTGAATGTTCTTTTGGTTAAGTAGAGTTCACAAGGAACTTAATTTCCAACATATATGGAGTTTTTTTTAAGCTGGGCATGGTAAAGGAGAACATGATGGAGCTAGTGTGTGTGTCAAGAATTCTTGCTAGAGAACAATTAAAATTTGAGGATGCAATAAAATTTAAAGATGCACATGGGATTGTGGATTGGTGTAATACAAGATTATCTGCACCTGGTTTGAGTGAGTACTCTACAGTTCATCGATTCTTTTGGTTGGTTGAAGAAGAGAGCATTGTACCTAGAGTTGACTGTGAGAAAATTAGTGGATCTACTAAATGGCATTCATTCAAGAGTTCGATAGCAAGCACATGGACTATCTAGACAAGGGAGCTTGTATGTTTTTGTCAATTTTGTATCTCAAGAGATTGGGAAGCATGTGAAAATATAGAATGGGTTGAATAGTGGGAGTAAAGATCGTTGACATTTGCACAAGCACATGATCAATATGAAAGAAATATTAAAGAAAATCATCAAGTGTTTGCATCTGAAGACTATGACCATGTTTGAGACCTTGTACAAGAAGGTAATTTATTTCATTTTATTTCACTTTATATAGTTATTTTGTAATACTAAATTATTTATATGGATATTCTTAAGTTATTAAATCAAAATTTATTTGTAGGACATGTGTATGTTGTTGTTGCACCAGAGGGGAATGAAGAGAAAATAGAATATTGGTTGGCTCACTATGTGGAGACTAAACATAACTTAATAGCACCTCGAGAAGATGATGATGGCTATCATTATCCAATAGGTACGGTGATCCCCTTAAGAAAATTTTGATAACAAGTTTTTGATCCCCTTTAGAATTTTTTTAGAACAAGTCTTTGGTCCCCTTAAGAAAATTTTGAGAACTTATTGGATGATGGTTTTCATGTTTTCCAATAGGATCAATAGTGGTTGTTGGCACTTGGCTATGAAAATACCCGACAAGGATGAATGGTTTACCTACATTTGAAGTTTATGAAACACATAAAAAGATTATACACTATTCACATTTGGTGGTGGCAAAAATATAAAAGTAGATCGGTATTGTGAAAGACTTGCAAATAAAGTGCTATGGAAATTTTTTATGGAAGAGCACGAGACTATTATAGATGAATTGAAAAAAAGAGATGATGTAGATGGTAATGGAATAAGGAAATACAGGTAAATATAGTTTTAGTTTTATATTTTCCTTTTAAATAGATTAAATACATGTTTCGATATTGGTCAAGTGTGTTATTAGTTAAAATTTATTTAAATTGGACACCCTTTTATAGATTTTTAAGCGATAATCATAAAAAGGATCTAGTACATGCAGATTCAACCTAGACAACATGGAATACTTGGTAAAAATAGGTAATTATTAGTTAAATTATATTCAGATACATGTTTTGATTATATGTTGATATTGCTTGTACATTAATAATTAAATTGATTTATTATCCTTTTTTGTATCCTTAAGCCATCATTGCATTGATAGATCATACTTTGAAACAAAAAGAAGAGGATGCCTAGACTCAACCTAAACACATGTGTGGAATACTTTTAAATTCAGGTGCTTGAGATGTGTACAAATAGATAGTTTTATATAAATTAAAATATGTATGTTTTGATGATTTCATTGATATTGCTTGTACCTTTTTGATATCAGGTGGTATGAATACCTACTACATTTTGGGCATGAGTTTGAGATGTTCTTGAGATGGCATATCCAAATTTTGTAAACATTGTTTTGAGATGACATATATGTACATACATACTTACACAATTAAACATTTTATACAAATTACAAATACATGTACATACACAATTATGTACTCTATGAAGTTTTATGTATCAAAATCAATATTATATTTTATTTTATTTTGTTAAATGTGCATGTTTTCCTACTTTGAAACTTTATGTTTGATTGCATAATCAGTAAATATCATGCATAAATTATTGTTAAATCAATTATATCCTTAAGATGTTGTATTACAACCCCTTAACACATCCCCTTAAGACATTTCATACTAACACATATCCTAAATATTATACTTAATTATGCTCTTCTTTGATCCCCTTAAGATGCCATATTAGGACCCCTTACGACATCCCGAAGTAAGATGTGTCGTATTAACACATTTCCTCAATATTATACTTAATTATATCATTTGTTATGATGACTCACCCTAACACTTATAATACTTGTTTATATCACTTAATATTTAGATTTAATTATACTCTACTTTGATCCCCTTAAGATGTCATATTAGGACCCCTTAAGACATCCCCTTAAGACGTGTCTTATTAACATGTAACACCCTACTAAAGGACCTAGTGGATAACACAAAAGATATACAAGATCATGCCAATAATTTTAATTTTTTTGAAACTAAAGTGGCATTAACTAATGCAACTCAACAAATTAATATGAATGACATCATTACATTAATATCATATCATAATCACATTATGACATAAAAGTAACATTAATCATAACCCATTTACACACCTATCCACCATGGTCCCCTATCGTCGCTACTACAATACACCTACACTAAATAAGCCTATATAAATACATTTGATACACTAAAACACATACAGTTAATATTTTGAATGTAAGTTATATTTTATACAACAAATTAGATATGGTAACATAACTTAATTATATTTAAACCTTGTTTAACACTATGTTCATATGAATCTATTTCTAATCAACACCATGAAAGAGGTACAAAGAGACATATCACATCCACTACTAAATTAATTTTATATGTATCATAAATACAACATTCTTATGCTAACATTTCCATTACATAATAAATGACAATAAATATGTCTTCAAAACTACTTCAATCTGTTTACATTTTCAATACAAGAATGCTACAATGTACAAGATATATTCATTTAAGAGGAAATATACAATACTTATTGAATGGAATTTTTATGGAAATATCACCTGCACATACATTTAACTATAGAATGAAGTGAAAGGAAAAACTCCCCATGTTGCGCATGATTTGTACCACCTAAACCCCAATGGATGATTCGGAAATACCACCCTACCATGTGGAACCCTAAGGCCCACTCCCTCTGTGCTAGGAGATAACACTAGGCCCCACACACAAGCAAACAAAAGAAATAATGAGTGGTTGACACTAACCATCTAATGGAGACTACCAAAACAAGAATCAACTAAAAATTACAAGGACTTCCACAAAGACCTTAGGTACTTCTAAAGACCCAATCACATAACACAACAGATAGAAAACTCAAAAGATTAGAATTATACCACAACACCACAATGAAACATATTACATTATTTTCACAATCTTATAACATGATAACCAACTTTAACTTAACAATTCATAACCAAGACCAACAATGCACAACCTTGGTGCAATTGGTTTTTACACATATAAAAACTTCAACACAAGATCTCACAAACATGAAGGGATTTCCAATATGAAAATAGTAAATACATTCAAACAAAATGGTGCAACACAATACAAATCAAATAATAGAGTTATACCCTCTAATACAACTTTAATAACTGAATTAATTCCCACTTGACAACAGTCAAATCTACCAACCATAAAATAGCCATAAAATAGTCATATCAACTGAAAATCAAAATCTGTAAAATACCCATTCTAGATTTAGCCGTCAACTACTCAGCAACATAGATTAAATTGATAAAAAAATGAATCATAAATTCATAAAATGAAAAACAACAGACGAATCCCATAAAACCCTCTTTTCGACAATACTCGATTACAGTCAAATGACAAAGTCTGTAGTCCAACAACCAGATCTTATCCAAATAAAATATTAAAAAAAAATTAAAATTAATTTAAGCCCTTTCAAACCCCTATAAATTTAAAATCCCAATCTTTCATTGGCTGGTTACAGGGATAAATAAGAATATTTGCAATCATAGAAGAGCAACTTGACAATAGCTCTGTGTTTCAACTATATCTCACAAACTGCAATCTGGGTTTTTGATATATTTAGAAAAAATTTAGATGACAACAAGATGAAAAAACTCTTTAAATATCTCACCAACCTAGGTTGTAAAAATAGATTTATGGGCAACACAATCAGACCATTTTACTGGTAAAGAACAAAAACAACAAATATGTATTGATTTTTATTTCAGAATAAATAGATGTTTTATTCACACACGAAAATAAAACTATATAATGTTTAATTTCAAAAATCAAAGAGGGAGAAATCAATCAAATTATTCATACACAACAAAAATAAAATGAAACAAAAGATATCAAAATCCAACCTGAATCCAACACTTGGCAATGATAGGAAATTGATGCCGAGCTCTAAAAATTTTAACTTTCAAAACCCCCAAATTGCAACAACTTTCTCATGCTTCTTCCTCTTTGCAAGCATGGAAAAAAAACTTCCAAAAAATTAAGAATCCCCCAAAACCAAAATGAACTCCAGAACCAAATCACCCAAAAAACAGAGAAAACCCTCTCTCCCCAAAAATAAATAAAATAAAATACTTCTCATGCATTGGCTCCTCTCTTTTTTTCTTGCCCATGCATTGCCTCTTTTATCTTGCGCATGCATTGGCCTTTTTAACTTCTATTTTCATCACTTTTCAAAATGAAGTAATTAGATTAGGTTAAGGACTTTAAAAATGAGATTTAATGAAATAAAAATACCTCTAACCCATAAGGCTATCACCCATAAATCATTTTAAACCATTAAAACTACATAAAGACTTCATAAAACATAAAATAAGTGACCATTTTAATAAAATGAATCAAAAGACTAATAAGACAAAAATTATATCCAAACAAAAATAAAACAAACTTTATTCAATAAATAATAACCAAATACTAAATAATCAATAAACAAAACACTTGATAATAATTAAAAAAAGATTAAATAATCATTCCCAAAAATAATAACATATTAATATGTTCATAAAAATATTATGACTTATTAACATAAATAAATATATCACTTATGAATAATATTAGATCACACTCAACAAATTAATAATAATTATAATAACAACTAACATATTTATCCAATATTTATCTTCACCCGAATAATCTACAAACCAGAGTAAGACATAAACCACAAAATAACTCCACATGAAAGAAACATTCATATCAAAACATAAATAACATTAATCACAATCATAACAACCCAACTAACCACAGGGTTTAACACCAACAGGTTGGGATCTAAAACCAAGACTAGACAACAAAATCAAACAACCACATATCTAATAAGAAACATTCACATAAGTGCAACACTCCAAACATAGGGTAAAGGAGGTTAGATATTGTCCTAGGACAACCTGAAAAGTGTGGTCACACACTGAATCAATTGTCCCTAATTGGGGACCATGGCTAGGGTTAGGTTATAACTTGGGCCTAGATGTTATCTCCTCAACCACCATTGGGATTAAAGCCATGCTTAGACTTGCTAATTTAGGTGGAGACGCAACCTAGTACCTATTCACTCAAACATATAAATTAGAGCACATGTGCATAATAGCCGAAGCACTGGGAAAGAAACTCTAGCAATCGTATCTCATGTTCGTATGTCTTTCATACGCCCAATGGTATGATGTCGCCCTTTCCACTTATCCTAACAAACATACTAGTGTATCACTTAACTATCCAAGTAAATCTTTTTATAATAATAATAACGTGACAATATACATCATACTCACCAAAGCACTAATAGAAGCTCATGTCCCATATTGCAACCACAAAGTTTGAACACAAGTCAGTACATCTTTATGACAATAAACATAATCATAATCAAAATCATAATAACATGTCAACACAATAATAATATTTTAGAATCAAGTGAAAACCCCAAAGGTAATCAAAACACTCTCATCGCAACAATATGTCCATAAATTCATAATCTACAACATCAATTGCTTAACATTATTAGCACATACCTTTAAATGTCCTTATTATTTTACCTTCGTCTCCAAGTTTCAAAACCAAACTTCCTGCACATCCATAGTGAGAATGGAGGGGCACTACATAACACATATCCTAAATATTATACTTAATTATATCATTTGTTATGATGGCTCACCCTAAACCTTATAATACTTGTTTATATCACTTAATATTTAGACTTAATTATACTCTTTTTTGATCCCCTTAAGATATTGTATTAGGACCCCTTAAGACATCCACTTAAGACAACCTATAAATTATTGTTGGATGTTATTATTTGTTTTGATGGATTATAAATTAGTATTGGATGTTACTATTTGTTTTGACAGCTTATAAATTAGTGTTGGATGTTATTGTTTATTGAATTATGATTTATTGACTAATTATTGATCACTAAATTTGTAAAGTACAAATATTAAAATGTCCTATTAATTTAAAATTTAATTTCATATTTATATTTAATTTCATGTATTAATGTCCTATATTAATGTCTTGACTATGAACATAAAATCCATAAATGTACATGTGTAAATTAAAATTTCAAACAATAATAAAGTCTATAATTTACAACATATTAAGTGCATGAAACCAATATATTAAGTGCATGAAATAAAGTCCACCGGTGTACAACCCATGAACCAAAGTACAACAAAGCACTTGACTCATGAAATATAAAGTCCAATAGAGTACATGTGAAACCAAATATGTCTAGTCCATGAAATAATCAAATATAACCCATAAAATCATGTTTAGGTCATGCATTGTCTCTATAATCAAGATATCTCTTCACACCAAGTGGACTATGTGGATGAATTGAAACACTCTGTACAAGAGAAAGATGAAATCGGATGTAAGATGATGAAAAATGATTTAATGACAATTTAATTTATAATCCATCATAAAATTAAATTACCATCATATTTGGGTTTGGATGTTATGGTGCACCTGAGCCAACCTTTAAATTCTCTGAATCAATCTACATAAGCAAGACAAAGAAAGTTGAAATTAGATGTAAGTCTACAATTAAAAATGATTTAATTCAATTTAATTTATAATTTATCATATTTAAATTGTACTGTATGTTGAGGTTGTGCACCCTCTTCTCCAGGACCTGTTTGTACATGCTCAACTACAAGATGTGTCTCATGCTATAAAAGAAAAAGAATTTAAAACATGTATTAGCTCATACTATATATATTGAATTTTAAATTTTAAATTAAAGTTATTCAGAATATATAATTTGTAATTGACTTTAAATATAATAAAAAAATTCAATTACCATGATATATGGTGCCTACTCTACATGTCCTCCTGTAGGTGTAGCTATGACTAGGTTAGGGTAGAAAGTCGCACTAGCAAAGTCCTACAAGATCAAATTTAAAGCATGCATACTTGAAAATGGTTAAAATATATATATTCAAGTTTACACATTTTGTGTAGAATTTTTTTAAAACAACTTAAAAATCAAAGGCCTCATGAGTAGTTGCAACATTTAAGGTTTTTCTGATGCCCATTCTCATTGTTGTATCAACCTAGACATACATGTAGACATTTTTAATGCTTATAATATTTACTAGTGTGCATGCACATTTGATATATAGTGAATTCAAAATTCATAATTGCAACTATACTAATGTAAGTTAAACAATTTAGAATATAAATGTACCTACCCCTGATCTACGATGCCTAATAGTGGAGGATTGCTCCAGAACCCCTTGGGTGGAATCGATGTGGAAGCCGATTGACTCCCCTAAACCAACATATACATATATTTAAACATATGTTCATGATTCAAAATTATAAATTTAAAACTCAAGTTAAAAATCATTTCATAAATAATTTAGAAAATTGAAATCAAAATACCCCAAAAGGGTTGCTGACAAGGATTGGTGTCGATGTATGTACTCGCAGAGCAGATGATTTCCCCATTGTTAGTGTCATCTATACACCAAACAGTTTGATTGTTAAAATGTATTGCAAAATTTTCTTTGATATATACATTCAATAAAATTCTTATAAAATCAACATGTAGATGCATATTTATACATGTGTCACAATGTCCTCAGGGTGATGGTCTAATGTAAGAAATTGTAAAAATGAACTAAGGCGACTAGATGAACCACCAAAGTCTTGACGTTCACCCAAACTAGGTGTGGCCTGATTGAGTCCATAACATAACTGGTGGCAATTGGTACATACATGTGGGGCCCTTGAAACTCCTAGATTGGTAATCAGACCAACTACATAATACACTCCTCCATCATCATCTTCTCTATGCTTCCCACTCACTATCGCAAAAGCATGTTGATCAAGGTCTCTGATAAGAGTACTAAGGGATCCTAATGTGGAGACCACCATAAGATGATGCATAGGTGCGGGAATGGGATGACCAAGAGCAACAATAAGGGGTTGTGCATGCATGGGGCATTGGGGATCAACCCTTTCTCCTAACCTCTTTTGTGGCATGCCGCCACCAACACCCTGAAATGATTTAAAATCAAAATAATTGGGCTTTTTCCCCATCAAAAAATCTACATATAGTTTCCTCAAAAAATACAATGGGGCCTCCCAATTAGCATGTGGTGGACTATCAAATACCATATACCATCTACTCCACAATTGTACACTCATCTGGGGATGCACACACCACTGCATGGATATTCTAGATTTATTGGAAGGAATGGGTTGATGTGTAACATGGTCGAGAAAGTATGGGGTTAGGTGGTCTTTTTTTACTTTAAGGTCTTAATTTGTCTATACGAGAGACCATTTGCATAAAATTGTCTCATTTTCTCTCTCTCATCGATGCCTATCAAGATTAGAATTAATAGTCCTGATGGCCTCCACAATGTTTTGCATCATAGATGCAAAACATCTAACGTGAGGAGGAATTAATGCTTGACTCTACATAGCATTGATTTGATTTTGAATGGATACAACCTGATCATTTATACATGCTTGCAAGTGAGCCTCATCAGATGCAATAGGTGCTAGATGGGGAGGGGAAGGTGGAGGTGGCTGAGGTGCTATATTGAGGATATCATCGATGTTAAATTGATCCATGATGTCAAATATAAGTGCACTTGCGTTAAATTATACAAAATTAACATACAAACTTACAAAATTAATTTTTTTAAAATAGGATGTGCACATTGTAGATATACATACACATACATATACATTTATTGAACTTGAGCATGTGCATACAAAATTCAAAATTTAACATGTACATACATTTAAAATAAAAAATATGATGCATAATTTGCATGCAAACATCATTCAACTAAACTATGTACATACATACAAATTTCAAAATTTAAGATCTAGAACTATGAAATTTTAATACATGTACATACTAAAAAATAAAATTGAAACATTCAAAAAAATCTCATTTTATGTATAATGCATATATATATATATTACATTTTTCCAATAGGAGAAATCATGATCTAGTAGATAGTCATAAAATATATAATATTATTAATTCATCACACAAAATATCCATCAAACCAAATTCATAAATTCATAACTATAAGATCATTGTCCTAATTTAGAAATTATTGTGGCTCTCTACTGCATATCGTCATTTCTTTGTGTTTACCTTTTCAGAATTAGAAGTTCTCATCTCCTCTAGCCATTGTCTTGATGCTCATCTAAGATCCTATCCATAGCCCTAACAACATCAACAATGGTTTTCATCCTAGATGTAAACATCCTCACAGGTGGTGTGGCACATTCTTCATTTTGAATAATGTTGATTTGATCTTGGATGGATCTAACATTGGCATTGATTCATGTTTGCAAATGAGCAACATCAATTTCAGGTGGTGGAGGTGGGGGGTTATGAGGTGGAGTGGGTGGAGTTAGAGGTGAAGGTGGTGGAGATGGATGGCGTGGAGGTGGATTGCAAATATTATTGAATCGATCCATGTGATCTCTAAGATATGAGTGAACCTACATTAGATTTGTAATTTCAAAATGTAAGATACATGTTTAGGAAATACGCTTAAACCATTCAATATAAATGACCTAATTGAATACAAATGATAAAATATGTAAGCCTCATTTATGTCTATGGCATGTTAGTTGAATGAAAAAACAATTAACTATTAATATAGGACAATTTATGAATGCTATAGGGTTTATAGTTTAGAGTTTAGGATTTAGGTTTTAGGGTAATAGGATGGCTTAAGGGGATATATGTAGTAAGGTCCTATTACAAAATGACATGGGTTTTAAGTGAATAAAATTTGGTGAAGATTCCCAAGGCAACAAAATTTCATTAAGGTCTAGGGCAACTTCACCAAATTTTATTCACTTGATCCATGCCATTTTGTCCTAGGAACTTACTAGACATAGATCACCTTAAGCCATCCTATCACCCTAAACTATAAATTGATCAACCTCTATCATGAAATATCATTCATATTATAATCTTGCATGATCTTATTATTGTTAAATTTGGTTTCCTTGGGAAACTTCAATAAATATTGAGAAATCATTTTATCCCCTTAAGAAATGTCATATTAGGACACCTTAAGACTTCCTAAAGTATGGCTTAAGGGGATCTATGTTGTAAGGTCCTAGTACAAAATGACCTAGCTTAACTAAACAAAATTTGGTGAAGATGCCTAAGGAAACCAAATTTCATTAAGGTCCTAGGGAACTTCACCAAATTTTATTCACTTGAGTCATGTCAGTTTGTCCTAGTACCTTACTAGACATAGATCCCGTTAAGCCATCCTATCACCCTAAACCATAAATTTATCAACCTTGATCATGATTTATCTCATTCATATTATAATATTGCACAATCTTATTATTGTTAAATTTTTTTCATTTGGCAACTTCACCAAATTTTGAGAACTTATTTCATCCCCTTAAGAAATGTCATATTAGGACCCCTTAAGACATTGATTTACAGTTTAGGGTGATAGGATGGCTTAAGGAGATATATGTCTAGTGAGGGCCTAGGGCAAAATGACATGGCTCAAGTGAATAAAATTTGGTGAAGTTGCCCAAGGCAACCAAATTTCATTGAGAGCCTAATAAAAAATGATGGATTTAGGGTTTAGGGTTTAGAGTTTAGAGTTTAGGGTTTAGGGTAATAGGATAGCTTATGGGGATCTATGTAGTAAGATCCTATAACAAAATTACATGTCTTAATGGAATAAAATTTGGTGGAGTTTCATAAGGCAACCAAATTTCATTTTAAGGTCCTAGGACAAAATGAATGCTTTAGTGTTTAGGGTTTAGATTTTAGAGTTCAGGGTTTAGGGTTTAGGGAACTTAGGGTGAAGTTTTAGTGTCCCTTGGAATATAATGGAATTGAAAGTTAGTGAAGAACATTTTCTTGTGGAACAGTTGATTGATATAGCTCTTGTTTGAAATGATCAACCTAGATCATGAAATCTCATTCATATTATAATCTTGCATGATCTTATTATTGTTAAATTTGGTTTCCTTGGGAAACTTCACCAAAATTTGAGAACTTCTTTGATACCCTTAAGAAATGTCATATTAGGAACCCTTAAGACATTGATTTATGATTTCGGGTAATAGGATGGCTTAAGGGGATCTACGTCTATTGAGGTCCTAGGACAAAATGACATGGCTCAAGTGAATAAAAATTGGTGATGTTGCCCAAGGCAACCAAATTTCATTAAGGGCCTAGGAAAAATTTATAGCTTTAGGGTTTAGGGTAATAGGATGGCTTAAGGGGATCTTTGTAGTAAGGTCCTATGACAAAATGACATGGCTTAAGGGAATAAAATTTGGTGGAGTTTCCTAAGGCAACCAAATTTCATTTTAAGGCCCTACGACAAAATGAATGCTTTAGTGTTAAGGGTTTAGATTGTAGAGTTCATGGTTTAGGGTTTAGGGAAATTAGGGTGAAGTTTGGATAGCTCTTGGAATAATGGACTTGCAAGTTAGTGTCTAGTTTATGAATATTTTTGATTTTATGAATAGATTGACTATTTCCGTAATAGAAACACATAATTATGTATTATTAAGATTGAGTTTGATGTATATTTTAACTGGATATTTTTTTAATTGAATATAAGATTAGTTTATTTAACAATCTTTTAATTAATAGTTCCAACTTAAATGAATTTTATGATATAAAACGTATAATATAAAATTAGTTAATGCTGAATCAAGTATTTTATTTTGGATTGTTTGGAATTAAAACAACCTAAAAGAAAGAAAAGAAAAATATTTAGATTCTCTTAGTATCTAGGTAACTAGTGCAAATTGAGATTTTAGACTAAACTAGAAGCCTAATTAACAAGTAATTGACTAGAATGAGGGTTAAGATTGTCAAAACACAATAGACAACACATGCAGACAAGAAATGGAAACAAGGCATGACTAAGAGAGATCAAAACATAAAATAGAAATGAATGTTGAATATTATCTAATTAAGTGACAATTGGAAATGGATTGTACACTTGGATTTAGGAATTTTCTAACTAAATTTGCAAACAAACATTATAAAATTTATGAATTGTAACTATTCTTTAACATATTGTTTTCTAATGTAATTATAATTTAACATTGAAACTAAGGTTTAACATATCAGTTTCTCCATACAATGCAAATGAAATTTAAAAAAATTAAGCAATGCAAATGAATTTTCTTGAGCTCGAAATTAGGGTTTTCAAAATCAAAATAATTTGTTTGATTTCAATTTAGGGTTTAAGCATTTTTTTTTTTGTTTCAATTCAATTTAGGGTTTCAATCTAAGCAATTAGGTTTTTAATGCAATTTTTTTGTTTCATTTCAAACTAGGGTTTTCAAATCTTTTTTTGTTTGATTTGAATTCAAGGTTTCAAAAAGCTTGATTAGGGTTTCCAAATGCAATTTTTTTTATTTCATTTATATTTCTAGGGTTTTGAAATGCTTTTTCTTTTTGTTTTCTTTCAATTACGATTTTCAAATGCAATTTTTTTTGGTTTGATTAAAGAATTTAGGTTTCAAAAGCTAAATTTTGTTTCTAAAATACAATTGAAGGTTCATTTTTTCTTTTTTATTTAGGTTTCATTTCATTTTTTCATCTATTTCTACAATTCCTCATTTTTACTGTTACAAGAAATAAAATGCTTAAAACTTCAAATAAATTAAAAAAAATGCTAAAATCTATTCTTCTATTAACAATTTCAATAAAAAATGCAAACATTCTAAAATGTAGGGGTGGAGGCATACCTGGAGGCTGGTTTTGCAGTCGTTATCACCCACCAAATCTAGATCCCATGTGCAGTGAAAATGAAGTTATTTTCATTTAAAAAAAATAAATACCATTACAAAACGGGATCCCGATTATTACAAAACAGAATCTAATTTTTACAAATTGGGATCCTATTTTTTACTAATCAAGATCTTGTTCCATGTCAATCGGTTTGGGAAACTTTAACAAACATAATCCTAATTTTTAAAAAGTAGGATCATATTTGACATTTAGGCTCAAGATCCCGAAGCTAAATGAGATCCTGATTTTTAAAAATTAGGATCCCTTTTATAAAAATTGGGATCCCATTTTTGCAATGCTGATTTCATTTTTTTGGATAAGGAAAAAACTTACATGTTTCATGGAATCAACTTTGTGCACTTACCCCCCATTTTGGGAGTGGTGTCGCATTGATGTAGAACACTGACCCTTTCCCAATCCCCTGGACCAATGAGCTTGTTCTAGTCAGTTTTATTGAAGAAAACTAATGGAATGGATGTGAGATGTGTATGAAAACATAATTTTTATCTAAATGAGCATGATTCAAGCTAATTTAACATGATTATATGCTAAAAATGATCTAGTTATGTAAAATCTAAGCTAATCTAGATGGAATTTAAACTAAAAGATTCAAACCCTAATTAATAAACAAGTTAAATGGATGCATTATGTCATCGTGGAAGCCATTAATGGAAGCTTAAAGCTAACTAAATGTGATTAAAGTGAACCAAAATATGCTAAATGTGTTGTAAATATGAGTGCGAGTATGAGTGATTTCAATAGTATAAGTTTGCTCTCAAAGAAGGATCCCTATTCAATAGAGGCAAGCTCTATTTGTATAATAGGTAAAGAAAGATCAATAGATGAGATCAAAAATATCAATCAAAGGTCAAGGATGAAAAAAGGAAGAGGCATGGATCATGGATTCTCATCAATGGGTGAGAATGCAAGATGAGATTTAATCAAGGGTTAACATTCCCTCAAACAAACACAATTTCAACTTGTCCAAAAGGTCAAAAGTTAACTTGCACAAGAAGTCACAAGTTAACTTGCTTAAGAAGCTAGATAAATTTGTTGAGATAAAAGGAATATTCCCCTTTTTTGAAATTAATGAGGAAAGAGAATATTCTTTGGAATATTATCATGGGTGAGGAAAAAGGATAATTTAGTTAATTAAAACAAAATTATATTCTACAAAAGGGGGAGGAATATTCCATGGGAATATTCCTTTTAGAGGAGTGTGAAAAGGAGGATATTCCCTTCTAAGTGGGGAGAATTAGATTGATTGATAAATAAACAATATTAATTATACAATAAGGGGAATTAGAAGAATTTAGATAATATTCATTAAATAAAATGATTTAATGAATGGAGGAAAGGTTGAATGAAATTTAATTAAATAACTTAGGTTTATTTAATTAAATAAGAAGATTTAGGGGATTAAATTAAATAGTTTGATTTATTTAATTTAATGAGATGAAGTGTTAGCACGAAAGGGGGTGAATTACCCTAATTTGATAAATTAGGTTAATAGGTGCAAATGAAATAATTAATTAAATACCTAGACTAATTTAATTAATTAAGAAAAAAGAGGATGGGTACAATATGAAATGATGTTAGTATACTTGATTTGAGTGTATGATATCATTCGATACATTTTTTAGTGTCTACATTTTTCCCCTCTTTGAAGCAAGGTACTTGTTGGTTCAATTCAAAGACTGATACTTTTCAGATGAAAAAATGTTGCTTAATTCAAAAAATACATGTTTTTTTTAATTTTGATGCCCCATTGTTGCCCCATTGGAAGGAATAAGCTGGTTCCCTACCCCCTCAAGAAATTGGGCGAAAATTTTGAATTTTGTGTTGATTTCTCGACAAAGGTTAAAATGTTGCCTAACGGGTTTAGAAAGGCTCCGGGATGCAAAAAAACATGCCAAAAATGCGAAACATGATGCAAAATAAGGTTCAATTTGGAAAAATTGGTGAAAATGATGAAAAATCCTACCTTCATAGTTAAAATTAAGGTGAAAAACCCTAATTTGCAAGCATAAATAGGTGAGGAAGGTTCACTTTCAATTCATTTTTGTATTCACACCTTCAAGATTTCTTGCTTTTTGAGCTCTGACCCTCTCATGAAATGGTACAACGAGTGCCCCCATGACACATTTTTGACTGGGTTCAAGAGTACCAGAGGCTTCCAGGCGTAGGACCACTAGTATGTGATTCAAAACTTTATTTGAATTTTGACTTTTAGGCACATTTAATGCATTTTGAATTTTAGCAGCATCATTATATTGTGATGCTATTTTTAGAATCAGCGACACTATTTTAATTTATAGCGACACATATGTCAATTGTGATGTAGTTCGCAATTTAAAATTAGGGTTTTAGATTTTAAATAGTGACACATATGTAAATGGTGACACAACTTGTGATTTAAAATTTAAGGTTAGGATTTTCCAAAGTCAAATAGCGATGCATATGTGTTTAGCAACATACATAGTGATTTGCAATTTAAATGCTTTGGGTGTCGCTATTTAGAATTTGAAATATAGTCACGCTATCATAAATAGCAATGCGATTGTCATTTTGGGGGAAAAAACTTCAAACTTAGCTAGTTTTTTTGAATTTTTATGTCGTGTGATTTGTGTGTGTAGGATATTATCCCACCTTTGATGTCTTATAAGCACCAATGCACAATTTTAACTAGACTTGATGATTCATATGAGTTGTGATAAGAGCACTTGAGAGAGATTGGTCTATGGTACATTGCGTACATTCCTATTGCCTGGACACACTTAGCGATGATGAAAATTTTTTGTGAGCATTGGCACAGTGAGACCTCATCATTCCACCTTCCTACCGGTAAGGTGACACTAATGCTAGAGGATGTATGTCGATATTGCATTTTTCAATACATGATGAGCACGTGATATACAACTCTGATGTTGACTATGATGCATGACATGAGGTGATGGATCTAAAGGACATTGTTTTGGTTACCTCCCAGATTGATCTTGAGATGTACAAATGTTAGGTGTTGACCTTCAGATTGATCATTAGGGTGATTATCTTAGACTTGGTTACTCCATATCAATGAAGTAGAGGATTCAGTTTGGGATAGGGTTGGGCTTGGCATAGGATGTTGTTCTGGAGGACCCAATATGCATGGGGGCTAGTGTTGTTCACCTTCCTCTACCATGATATGCATGATTTTCTAAACTATGATGGTAGGGTGATCAACACATGAGTTACTCTACTTCGCATTTCGGCCTGGGAGCACATTCTTGTTCTTCAACCAATTGTTCAGATGGAATATGTAGATCTTGATGATCCTATTGGCTGGAGATACAAGGGTTCCATCACTTTACATCACATAGGGCAGCTTCGTATTCCCTATTGGCATAAAGTCATTGATGATACATGATAGTATTCAAATGGCGGTTGTGGCTTCAGATGCCAACATGGTACGACGATGTGCAGTAGTTGTTCTTCATTAGATAGACTCTATACATGTATAGTTGAGAGCATACCATCATCGAGAGATACCTGCTAGATGGGGTGGTAAGATAGTTTGGTCACAAGCAAGATAGGTCAGATGATGCATACACCTCCATCTTTTCCAGGTCAACTTGGGATACAAAATGGGGTCACACAATCCTAGCCCATAAGGTTGTTCAGAGTTTTTGATAGTTGGTTGCTAGGCCTTGGGCCTATGATCAGGGACATGCAGATGCATAGATGATTCTTACATATGATGCATGATTCATTCCCCCTCACTGATTGACAGATCCAATAGGTGCACCTCGATGAGGGAGATCAAGAGGGAGGGGTGTAGGAAGAGGCATAGGTTGAGGTAGAGAAAAAGATCACTAGTATGGCTAGGATCAACAGGATGGATAAGTCCCAAGAGCACCACCAAGGCATTACAAGCCTCCATAATAGCCTCTGATTCAACAACTAGTACAACCACCACTTCTGAGGCCAAATCCTCGTGATGCTTAGATTTAGTAGTTGTAGCAGTAGATACATGTTATTATGGGCAAGAGGGATTAGATCCATCAACGTATTTTGGTGATTACTATTGAGAGAGATCAATCTCGACAGTAGGTACAGGCTAGCATGGTGGAGAGAGATCATGAGCGGTAACTCAAATAGACCACTGAGGTGTAGTTAGCATAGGACCTCATGTGGCGCTAGTAGTTAGAGTCCATTATAGCTGCGGCCTAGGAGTGGACAGTGTCTAGCAGATTATACAGAGAGGGCGTGACTAAGGTGACCTAATATTGCATGCACTACCATAGGAATGTACCATAGGAACTTAGACAACAAGATTAATCTCAAAAGAGTGGGGCACACCCTAGGGTCGAGGATCAGCGAGAGAGATAGCCTGGTGAGGGGAGTAGCCATCAGGGCTAGGTTGCTTGTACAAACACTTTTTTGGTTATTGATTGATTCTTTATATAGAGATACATTCATGGGATCATTTTTTATAACCTCAAGGATCTTGTACTTTTGATCGATATACATACACTGACTTAGATATTGTATTATGATAGTCACCATTTTTGATATATATATGATAAAGATTTGATATGATTTGATGTGTTCATTTTATTTCATGCTTATGAATGTATGGATGCATTTACTTTATTTATGCTTATGTGAAATGAGATGGTATATGTGATGATATGAGATGTAATGATATTGAATGGATGCAATATTATATTCTTTTTCAATATGTTTTGATGACATTATATGATATGCATATATAAGCAAATGATATGGATGCATTTCTTTTTGTGTATTTTTCTTATGTAATCTTATGATATGACGATGTATGCATATGGAGGTATGGATGGATAATGCATATGTTCATAGTTATGATATGATAATACGATGTATGTTAATGATATGTGTGCAATGATTTAAGATGCTTAGAATAACAAATCTATATTATTCATCAAAACTTAAATGATAATGATGGTGCAATAAAATATGGTATGCTATGATTATGCAAGATGTTTGCATGCTAATTTTTTGTGGATGTAAGATGGATGCAGTGAGGATTTTTTTTTTGTTGACTATCATGATACTAGGTTAGCGTAGAAAGAATATAGAATAAATAAGATGATTGACCATTGATTTTGATGATTGATTCCAAAGATCCAACAAGTCTATGATCCATCGAGACAATTTTACAGATGGTGATGAGAAATGCATGATGATGATGATGATGATGATGATGATGATGATGATGATTTTCTCATATCTTGGGAATGGGATTTTCTACTATTGCTTATTGTTTTATATAACACATGATGGGTGATTCCACAATACTGATTTATAATTTTTGGCCAAATAGGACACTGAAATATTTTTTTCTAACTAAATCTTCACTTTTGGGAACCTATAGTGGCTAAACCATGAGGAATTTGAAGATGATGCAAACTAGTAATTTGTAACATTTTGTCTGTAGATTATAAATATATTTTTTTTCAAAAATTTTGGAATAAGATTTCACTTCTTTTTCATCTCCCTTGAAAACTAGTTTTTTCAGTAAACAACATTTTTAAGGAGTGATGCTCACCATATAATACAAAACTTAATTTCCATGAAGGATAAAATTCTATTTTTTTCAAATTTAGATTGGTAACTATGATATCTAGTGCTTCCAATTGGTTTAATAGTGTTTAATTGAATATTTTTTCCTTAATCAAGTTTCAAAGTCAAACCAATTATAATTCAGAGATAGGTGACCATATAACACGTAACTTTTTTTGTATGTATCAAAATTCATTTTTTTGTTGGATTAAGGTCTTCAATATCTGGTGCACTCACATTTTTCAAAAAATTGTTTTGATAATCTGCTATTTTTCCACATGTGTAGAACAAAGAGCTTGATTTATGTTGAAAAACCTATGTTTAATAAAACAAAAAACAAATACATAATAAAACCAAAGAATATTAAAATTATATTCGTTCGATAGCTCGTTTTGAGGACTACCATCATCCAGTTGGGTCTCTGAAGTCTTCTCCATTTCCATCCTCAACCTAAGCTTCGAATTTAAAAATTCTGGACTTTTTTGGTGCCTGAGGGGGGAGAACGGGGGATATGGGGGGTTCTCTCGAATCGGGGTTTGAGTGAACCCCCTTTACACAAGCCTTCACTTTTCGAATTTTGCAAAGAATGGTGGGCCCCATCACTAAATGGGTTCACTTGAAGGGGTGTTCTATTGAACCCCCTTTGGGTTTGCTTGAGCCAAAAGTTCATTTGAACCCCCAAAAACCAATGTTTTTTTGCATGGGATCATTTTTTTGTAAATTTTCCTCTCTCACTGGAATTGTATACCACTTTTGTGGGTTTACCCACATAGACACAATGCATTAAGGTATTGAAAACTTGGAGGTGTTGTATCTAGGGTAATGGGCTTTGACTCTAAAAATAGATAGGATAGTTCTTGTTCACACCTTGACATACAAAAACCTCATTGGGATGTAAGTTAGAAGCTTAGAATATATTGGACTAGAAAGCATACACAATAGTCAACAATTTACTCCAAACAACTTCCCTACACACAACTAAGCAAGTATGCACCAAGATTATTTTAGAAGAATACCCACAAGCACAAAAAATGAAAGATATTGATTGATGTGCCATTCCTTCCTCTCTAAATCATTATGATAGACATCATCGAAAGGTCCTTGGAATGGGTCATTAAGATAAACCATAAGAAAATATCAAAGAAAAATAGTTAGTGTTATCTATATCTTTTGCTAGTTTAATTTTAGTTAAGGTGATGTTTGATTTTCATATCCATTGCACGAGGATACATCCTAAGACATGTTGATCAAGTGGTTTGATTAGAATTAGGTGTTTGATAACTCATTGATATAAACTCCATTGACTCATTTACCTATGACCTAGACTTTAGATTTTGAAAATTAGGTTCTCACTTTACGACTTGTGATACTTTTTTTCTATTTTCTTTTCCAAAGGTTAGAGATGACGATTGATTTATTATGGGTGGAAGTTTATTGCGGGTGAAAGAGAGATGGGATGGATGGTTTTTTGGATTTTCTAGAATATTTCAGTTTTTTTTGGAATTTTAAAAATGTTTTGAGGCTATTTTTGGTCTTTTTGAAAGTTTATGTGAATGTTTTGGTTTTTGATTATTTGAGGTTGTTTAGGTCTTTTGAATGTTTTCTAATATTTTGGTGTTTTTCAATTTTCAAATGTTTTTTTGTGTTTTATGTTATCTAGATGTTTAAGTTTTTTTTATATTTGAATGTTTAGGGATTTTATGAATTTTGACCAAGAACCTTTAACCTAAAATACCTATCCTAGGGGCCTCGGGGGCTGACCAAAGATGAGCCTTGCCTACGTTATACATGTAGATACCACGTAGTTCGACTGACTCGACTTATTGAAGATGAGATATTAACAATTGATGGATTGCTAGTTTATTATGAGGGACTCCTAAAGGACTATCCTAGGGTGTCTCGAGGGCACATCAATGATGGCCTTTCTTATGTTCAAGATTTGAAACCTGTAGTTCGATAGAACTATTTTTGAATTTTTGATGTTTGACCTTTTTAGGGTTTTTTGAGTTTTTTTATGTTTTAGATTTTGAATCTACAATTTTATGAATGTTTTTGGATTTTAGCTATACTGGATTTTGCAAATGTTTTTCAATTTTCTGAGAATTTTTTATGACTGTTTTTGGTGTTTTTGATTTACGATTTTATGAATGTTTTTGAGTATTTTCATGATCTTAAGATATAAAATAACTTGATTTGATCTATAATGAATTTCCCCCTAGTGTGATATGATAGACTACCACAATACAGGTAGTACAAGCTAACCTTAAGAATATGCCAAGTAGTACTAAGGGGATACAATACTTCATAATATCAAGCTTTGATGCAAACATGGATGGAGAATAGATGAAATAGGATGAAGGATGCAATGAGATGGATGGAATGATAAGATAAAGAGCCCTGGTAGATGGAGGTAATTTATTTATGCAAGGTGCCTATTTGCTAGGTTTTCACTAAGGTACTTGCCCAAAGCACCACCGAATTGGTTTTCACTGGAGGACGATTTTTTTTCTTGACTATTTTCAATCCTTTTTCTCATTTTTATGTATTTTGATCATTTTTTGACTTTTTTTGTATTTTAAGATTTATACCCTTCAAGACTAGGCATAATTTTTTTTAAGATACAAATTGTTTGTTGGTTCCTACAAGGGTTCACCTTTAGGTGTTGACAATTTGTATGCTCTTGATCCATAGCTTTTTGTGATGACAAAGAGACCCAACCAGATAGGCTCAAATTTTCCTTTACTATCCTAATCTAGAAGGTTCTTTTGATTTTACTTTAGGACATGATCTCTTTCCTAAAAATACCAACATTTGATCTTCTTGTTATAGTTTTATTTCAGTCAGTTTTGATATACTTGCAAGTGATTAAGGGCATCAAGATGAAACTCATCGAAGAATTCTAGCTCATTCAGATGAGATACTATGTACTCTTCATCAGTGATTACGTTTTATAGTGACACTCACAGTGATGGAAGATCAACCTCTACAAGCAGGATGGATTTTGAACCATAGACCAAGGAGAAAGGGTTTGTACCTATTGGCATGTAGATACTAGTTCAATAGGCCTAAAGAATGGGATTTAGCTATAGATGCTGGTCATGAAAAACTTCATTGACCATTTTCTTTAGGATTTTTAGAATGGTTTTATTTGTAGCCTCAACTTGACCATTGCCTGAGGGGTAATATGGGGTAGAGAATCAGTGTTGGATGTTGAATCTTTGACATAGCTCTCTCACATCCTAATTCTTAAAGGGTGTTTGATTGTCTGATATGAGGGTCTGTAGAAAACCATAATGGAAGATTAGGTAATTCAGGATAAACATGGCAATTTGCTTCCCAATTATGTAGGTCATAGGAATGGCTTCAACCCACTTCGTAAAATACTCAGTGGTTGTTATGATAAACTTATGGCCATTAGATGAGGTTGGAATGATCTTTCCTATGAGGTCAAGTCCCCATTGCAAGAAAGGCTAGGGTGTGATCATTGGTTGTAGTTCCTAAGCTGGGGCATGAATTAAATCTCCATGTTGTTGATACTGAACACACTTCTACACATATTGATGAGCTTCTCTTTCCATGGTTGACTAGTAGTACCCCATCCTCAACAATTTCTTAGCTAAAGTCATACTACTAGATTGGGAACCACATATGCCAACATGAACTTTTGTTAAAGCAGTTAAGAATTCCTCTTGGTTAAGACATCGTAGTAATGTCCCTCTGATGCTTCGGTGGTAAAAGGTATCACCTAGGATCACAAATCAGGATGCCTTATGGACAAAGGTCTTCTTAAGGTTAGAGGTGATATCGGATAGGATGGTTCCTTTGGTAGGGTAGTTGAATATTTCATGATAGCATGGGGATTTAGGACCAATAATGACACATGTGAATTCAGATTAAAGGATTTTGAAAGTCTTAAGGTGGGACTCATTCACCACTGATGGTGAATTAGTCCACTCCCAAAATTTTGAGAAATTAGGGACCAATTTTGTAGCACCAGATCTAGGGTTGTTTGCTTGTCCAATTGTCAAAGTCAAATCTACAAAAAGTGGAAAAAATGTCTTCTCCAAGCTTGAAATAGGATATAGTTGACTTTAAACACTTTGTTGACTTTTTTACCACTTTTCAACACCTAAATATTTGTCAAATCTGCATACAAAAGTCTGCAAAAACACATACAAAAGGGGAAAAATGCTTAAGAGTTACGTTATAGGGATTTTCCTTTGTCAGATCCCATTTTGATAATCAAACCCTTAATGAAATAATGAAATGGAAGAGAATGATAAACAAATAACATGCAAATGCTATCCACTTATCAAACCCTTATTGAAGAAATATGAAGATATAAAAGTGGTTGCTCCAAAATACTTGATTAATGCTTGATTCAAAGATGCAAAGTGCTTGAATACTTGAATGAGTGAGTGAATAAGTGAGCTTGATGAATGGGGGTTAGAATGGATGTAAAAACATTTATTTATACATACTTGTGCCTTAGTAACCCAATAATACCTCATCATAGGCCAACATAAGGTGATTTTAAATAAAAACCCAAAAGAAAATTTGAAATAATTTTAATTTGGAGCCAAGAGGGACTCATTCACCACCCATGGTGAATGGGTCTCACCTTGGACATGAATGTGGGTGTTAGAAATTATCTTGCATTTAATGTTGTTTGTCAGATTGATATTCAAAAACACACTTAATTAAGCCTTATAAGGGCACAAAGGAGTCAAATAAAGCATTAGAAAGGTGTAAATAGTGAAATTGAGCCTAGAAAAGCATGAAATCTTGTTACAAGACTTTACAACACTTCAAAATAGTGCTTAACAAGTGATGAAAAGATAATTTTTAGGTGAATCGTAATAAATAGAGTCCAGAAACGTGTAGAAATGTTTTACAACACCTTCACAAGATGCTATTATTTGAATTTTAAGGACCTAATGTGAATGTTCAAGGCACATTGCAACATTATATCAGAGTAAAATGGACCAAGCATCATGAAGAAAAGGCCTAAAAGACCATGAAAATGACAAGGGGTCATTTTTCTACTATGCATTTAGCCCCCACTTTAGTGAGAGGATGAACTTGCTTCAAACTCAGACTAAAGTAGCCATGCATATCAAAAAGGATACAAACGTGCTTATGATAGTAAGATGGAATAGCAATGATCAAGAGAGATGATCAAGCCCCTAGGATGAAGATCCCATGGAAAACTAGACATAAGAACAAAGGAACACACATGTGAAATGGAAATTGAATTGAGTTTCGATCGTCTGTCCAACTAGTCGTGGATTAGATCTAAGTCGATTGCTTGAAAAAATAGAATGCATACTCACTCTGGGGTGACATAACTCATGTTGGTCTGTCGGGTGAGAAGACCCCAAAAAAGGTGAAGTACATACACTAGTTGATATGCACTCACAAACACATAGGTGGCTATGGGGAAAGTTGTGCCACTGAGTTGGCTTCCCACTCAACCATATCAAAGTTACATGTCCTAATAACTTTAACAAGGCAGTTCCACAAAGGAAAGTGTCATTTTGTGCTTTGTGAAACAAGTAAATCTTTGTATGCTTAGAACTCATGAACAAATGCAAGGTACCACAGGCATGCAAGTTGCGTTATGCAAGGTGGCAAAAATGTAAAATGTAAAAATGTAACATGTAAAATATTGTTCAAAGGAGTCTTGTTAAGTTCATGCAAGGTCTATCACTTAGGGAACATTGTATCTAATATCTCCAAGAGAGGACAAATCAAAGAATAGTATATTCACAACTTAGGGGATGCAATGTGTCGCATCAAGCCACCAAGAGGAATGTAATATGCTAAGATAGATCACACTTATGAAGGACATCACACCCAATGTTGTCCACAAAGTGAAAAACACATTGTATGAAGTGACAAGGCTGCACTAAGAACCAAGAATGCAAATGAAATGATACCAATGTATGCCCCCTACTTTAAAGGAACTGCTACACACTATTTTGTGAGCAATTACTGTTAAAGTAGCAAAGGGAAGAATGCAAAAAAGATAAAAAGACATGAGAGCCACTTATGCCAATCCATATATTTCTAAGTTAGGTTGTATCATGTAAACATAAACAAAAGAAAACAAAAGGGAATTTCCCCCTAGAAAAAAACACACCAAACACATAAGGGATCTATGGATTTGGGGTTAGTATGCTCATTGCTATAATGTTTTTATGAAAGAGCTTGGAACTGTCATCATTCCCCAAAGCACATAGAATGAGAAGAATGACACACAAAGAGCGAAAAAAAGAAAAGAAAAAGAAAGTCCATTTTGGGTCAGCATGGAAGAGACATTGTGGTCTCAACACTTTGCATCATCCACAAGAGGAAAACAAAAAATGAAAATGAAAAAGGAAAAAGTAAAATGAAAAATGAAAAAGAAATACTTTTGGGTCAACATGAAGGAGACATTGCAGTCTCAATGCCTTGTGTCATCCCCAAAAGGAAAATAGAAGAAAAGGAAAAGGAAAGTGAGAAAGAGAGAGGGACCTTCTAGGTCAACATGTAAGAGACATATGGCATCTCAACACATTGCATCATCCCCAAAAAGAAAACATAAAAGTAAAAAAGTGAAAAAGTGAGAAAGGTGAAAAAAAGTGTTACGACATATAGAAGAAGGAGAGTACAAATAGAAGAAGTGCACAAAGACAAAGAGAACATAAAACACACATTATGGAGAAACACAATACTCACAAAAAAGAAAAAGAAAAAGAAAATGAAGAAACATGTAAAAAGGCTAGTGAGGTGCATGCAAATCAACCATCTAATGGGCCATCTACCTCCCAATCATGGTCATCACATTGCAAGGGTGGTTGGCTATCCAATGGGGGGATTGCAAGTGCCAAACTAGAAGAAGCACCAAGTTCTACACGTGGTCTAAGATATTTATCATCTAAGTTCATAGAAGATGAGAATAAATAATTCAACTTATCATGCACCTCTTCATCTATTTTAGCAATCTCCTTGTCGTCGTCATCATCCAAATTTATCACGATGAGAGGGTGAAGTGTAATCTATAATTAAGGATGTATCAACATTGGAAGGAACTGAAGGAGATGAATCAATCATCTTCTCTTTAGGTTTATACACTTGTTTATGCGAGAAGGCATGACAGGGTTGGTTTTATTTTCTCTTGGTTGTTTAAACGAAGAGGATAAAGTGTTTATTTGCGGTGGAGGTTGTAATAGTTGCTCAGGTTTAGAGTCAATTTGGAGCATTACCTCATCTAAAATAGGAATGTTGGGGTAGATGAGGTCGGATCATGAAGAGACAATTCAGCTATCTTCTTGGCTTTGAACTTTTGATATCCTATGAAAAAGAAATCTTTACGAGGGGTGATGGGTTCCATAGGTTCAAGCCAAAAATATTCCAATGAAAAATTACCTTTTAAGGATAAAGGATTAAAGCCACTATGGTGTATGGTATATATCTCATTATCATGTGGAAACTTCAAACACTTGTGAACAACTAAGGGAACAACTTTCATTGAACAAAGCCAAGGATGATCTAGCCACAGATGAAACTGATCTGATTGTTAAATTATAGAAAATGTCACATCCTATGTTTTTGGTCCTATCTATAATGTGAGTACGATCGATCCAATCATAAGGAACACAAAGCCATTATATGTTTTAATCCATACAGTTTCTTTATCATAATCATCTTGATAGAGATTATGTAATACTAAAAAATATTCTATGATCACATTGTCACCACAAGCGGGATCTACTAATATCCCATTGGTAGGTTTATCATAGATTCTGTTGGCTATGTAGAGAGGACCATCAAGAAGTTTCTTTAGTATATCCTTAGGAGAAAAATTAATATTAAGAGATTTAATGGTTGGGCCCTTAAGAGGGACAATGTATATTGTACCCACAAGCTCATCCATAGGATTAACTTGGGTAAAATTTGGAATTATATCGTGTTGTTCATTATTTGTATCAATGTTCATGACTTGAGGGTTTGAAGGTTCGCTAGCCTTGACAAATGAAACATTATGTTTAGGCATGGGGTTGGTAAAGATTTGTAAATTCTGGTTAGGGGGTGCAACAAACTTATTACCTTGATCATTAACACCTACAATGGACAAATTATCAGAATCAATGAGGTCTTGAACTAAGTGTTTGAGAAACTTACATTTTTTGGTGTCATGCCCATTTTGACAATGAAAATGATAATAAGCATTAGATTTAAATTTGGGTGGTAAAGTCTTGGTGGTATCAAGTGGTTTAACGGTAGAAAAAGTGATCATTTGTTGTTGGAGCAATTGGTTCATTGTATTATGGAGGGTATGGGGTAAGGGAGTAGATTGTCTCTTCGGGTCCCCATAGATATAGGGGACCGCTAATTTAACAGCTGCCACTTGACTTTGAACAGGTTGGGTTGGTTGCAGAGAAGGTGGATTGAATTGTGAAAAGCCTTTATTTGGTTTTCAAAATTTTTGCACATTGTTTGGGTTATTTTGCTCAGAATTTACAGCTTGATTAGAAGTGTATTTCATATCACGACTAGTAATTGATTTATGATAGTCACACAGGGTTGTGCATGAATGTAGGAAAGAAGGGAATTTCATCATGGTTAATTTTCCCTGAATGTGAGATTGTAAGTTCTCAATAAACATCTTTTGAAGATGTGAATCAGGAACTTGGACATCAAATTGAGCATACAAGGACTGATAATGTGAGATGAAATTAGTAACTTTTTCATTCACATCCTATTTTGCATTGCATTAAGTCAGCCATGGTCTTTTTAGGAGTCATATGGACTCGAAAATGACTTATAAAGGCATCCAAAAGTTCATTGATGGAATAGGTGGAATGATTGGGTAAAGAGGGAAACCACTCTGAAGTAGTATACTTGAAGGTCCTAGGAAATAGTTTGGCTAAAAGCTTATCACCTAGGACAAAGTCACTGCATAGTGTTGTGTAGGCATTGACATGATTAGTAAGGTCTCCTTGACCACCATACTTCTCAAACCTAGGCAACTCAATTCCCTGTGGAATGGGGGTTCTCAATATTTCTAAGGATACTAGAATACCACATACAAAGTAGGTAGGGAGTGTATTTTGGTTTTGGTTATGGTGAAGATTTTCTATTGCATGGAGGACACTGTGAAAAAGTTGTGTGATAAGGGGATCGGTGTAAGTGGTATGAGATGGAAGGGAAAATGGAGATGGAGTGAATGTAGTTGTAGGACAAGTCAAAGGAATACTAAGAGGGGTAAAGGTGGTGGAAGATGGAATGTTGGATGCCACAAAAGAACTAGGAGTACTAGTTGGAAGATGAAGGGAGTGACATGGCTAACCTGTTGCATGGTTGTTGTAACTTGAGGAATAGTGTAAGTGGGTATAGATGCTATGGTTGAAGGGGGGGAATGTGAGGTCCTCCTTGGCTTGCAAATGTGTTTGTTGATTCAGTTGTGGAAGGGGCATGCTTATTGTATATCTCAACAATTATTTTCATGACTTGTAATCCATCACCACTTTCATTCAAACGATGAAGGTTTTCTATTGTAGGTATGGCAGCGGTGGAAATGTTTTCAAGGGACAATTCCTATTGTAAATGTGCAAAGTCCTCGTAAATACTAATGACTTTTTCTTGCAGAATGATTTTTTTTTTGTGTATTAACATTCATTGGATGGAAGGGTGAAGGAATAGAAGTGGTATTGTCCATGCCTAATGCACCATTCTCCATACTAGGTGTAGGAGTTCTTGAGATCCCAAGGTCCACAACGAAAGTGATATCATAGGAAGCCATGAGTCTAGAACTTCATCTCACTAAAGTATTATCAATGGGGCACCAAATGCTTATACAAGTACCACAAAGGATGGGGCGAATGTAAATGCAATGTAATCTAGGAGTCTAAAATGAAAATAACATAAATTCTATAAATTGAAACAAAGAAATAACAATCGAGAATAGAAATGCAAGAAATTCCTAGAAAATGCCTAAAAATGCAATGTGAAATGTGCAAGTGGACTAATTCATTTTAGGTGGTGAATGATTCCAACTATGATTATTTTTTGTGTTTTTCATAAAATTTAAAGTGATTTTAATGCTTTTCAGATGCCAATGAAGGATGTAGATCTAGGTTTTTAGTTTTTTCCAGTGATATGTTATGCAAAAATGAAATATAAATGAGTCTTTCACTAATGCAATTTGAAGAAACCCTAGGATGCCAAAACAAAACAATACCCCAATTTCATGTTGATGCAAATGAAGTCTAGGATGCAATTGAAATAAAAAATGTAAAGTGATCAATATGCAGGCTCACCAAAATGAACCGTAGATTTTTTGGTAGGGCTTATAGGCTACTCTTGCACTCTTAGGATGTTTCACCTAGAAGAAGAGAGATAAACCCTACTCAAAGGAATCCAACTGGTTCACTCAAATTAGGAAATGTATGATATTTGTACTAAATGGCATGATCTAAGTGCAACTAAATGAACTTTTTGACTAATTATGAATGTAAAACTTAAGAATTATGCAATGTTGGAAAACACAATGTGATTTGTAAACATAATATAAGTATGAACAAATGGAAAACAAAAAGGAAAAGGCTGAATTAGAGTGAACTTGGAGGTTTGATGAAGATTCAGGAATATTCTGATTCTTGATAAATATCACTAAAAATAACCTGTGGGACTCATTCGCCAATGATGGTGAATTAGTCTTTCTTCTGATAAAAACTGTTAAAAATTGGTTTCTGAGTGTCAAGATCTGGAATTTCACAAAATTTAGATTTCTAGTCTTAAGTGTTGGTATGTGGTGATTTATCATGCTATACTATACACCCTAGGTTATAGTATAATGAAAAATATGATTATTCACAAGATTGTAATAGGTTTTTGCATTAGATAATAAAATTATTAGATGGCTACAGTTTAGTGGATGTAGCCCGAATTGGGTGAACCACGCTAAATTCTCTGTGTTATAATTTATTTTATGCATGTTTTAGTTTCTCTATTTTATTAATTAAATTTGCATTTAATTGTTAGATATCTACCTTTCTAACCTTACAAGTGGTATCAAAGCGGGTTGTGTTTTGATTATTGTTTGTAGGAAGGTCTCACGGTTGAGTGGGAGTAATGGCAGACAAGGGTAAGAAGGTTGAGAATTTTAATGGGAAGAACTATCAGTTGTGGAAGATGCAAATAGAGGACTACCTCTATCAGAAGGATTTATGGGGGCCATTGGAAAGGAAAACCAAGAAACCCGCAACAATGTCTGATGAGGACTGGAAGATTTTGGATAGAAAGGCTCTTGGTAGTATTCGTTTAATGCTAGCACAATCAGTGGCATTCAATATTACAACAGAAAAGAAAACTCAAGATTTGATGGAAACCCTGGTGAAGTTATATGAAAATCCTTCCGCTTTGAATAAGGTATTTCTTACGAAGAGTTTATTTAATATGAAAATGGTAGAAGGTGGGTCAGTTACTAATCATTTAAATGAGTTTAATATGGTCACCAATCAATTAACTTCTGTAAAAGTAAACTTTGACAAAGAAGTTAGGGTTTTTTTGATTCTATGTTCTTTTCCTGAAAGCTGGAATAGCTTGGTAATGCTTGTTATCAATTTTGTTTTAGTTCGAATACATTGAAATTTGATGATGTTGTTGGTGTTATTTTGAGTGAGGAAATTCATAGGGAAAACTCGGGTGGACCATCCACATTAGGTAGTGTTTTTGAATGGAGAAAGAAGGGGCAGAACAAAGGAGAGAGGAAACAATTCTGAAAATCATGGGAAGTCAGGAGGAAAATCAAAGGACAAAACAACCCAATCTAGAGACAAGAGGGATTGCTGGTACTATGTTAAGTCGAGTCATTTAAAGAAAGATTGTTGGTCTCAGAAAAATAAAGGAGACAAAAAGGAAGGAAGTGAAGAGGAAATTATGGTAAGTAATAAATCTGATGAAGATTCTTTGATTCTTTCCCTTAATAATGTTGATGATTCTTGGGTGTTAGATTTAGGGGCTTCATTTCATGCTACCACCCATAGAAGTTATTTTCTTGATTATGTCCAAGGGGATTTTGGGCTGGTTTATTTAGGAGATAACGAACCCTGTCAGATTGTTGGAAAGGGAAGAATCAAGATTAAGTTATAGAATGGGAATCATTGGAAACTACATGACGTAAGGCATGTTCCAAAGTTAAGCAAAAATTTAATTTCAGCAGGGCAACTAGATGATAAAGGTTGTGTTGTTACATTTAGTGATAAAAATTGGAAGGTCACAAAGGGTGCCTTAGTGGTAGAAAAAGGTGTGAAAGTAAGAACCTTATATCTTTGTATGGGTCATAATGTTCCTTCTACTTTAATTGTTATAGAAAAGGGTCATTGTTCAGGAACAATTGTTGCAGTTCAACAGGTAGAAGATCATACAGTTGTTGTGGATTCTGAATCAACACTGTGGCATAATAGACTTGGGAATATGATTGCAAAAGGTATGAAAGTACTTCATTCAAATAATGTTTTACCAAGTCTAAAATGTGTTAATATGGATTTTTGTGAAAGTTGTGTGTATGGAAAACAAAAGAGAGTAAGTTTTCTCAAGGATGGGAAGCAAAATAAAGATGAGAAATTAGAGCTTGTGCATACGGATGCATGGGGACCAGCTCAGGTATATTCTCTCGGTGGATCTTTGTATTATATTACATTCATTGATGATGCAACTAGGAAGGTATGGATTTATTTCCTTAGGAAAAAATCTGATGTATTTGAAACTTTTAAAAAATGGAGAAGCTTGGTTGAGAATGAGATTGGTAAAAGGCTAAAATGTTTCAGATCTGATAATGGTGGTGAGTATTTCAGCAAATAGTTTGAATATTATTGTTCCTATAATGCTATTCGTAGGTAGAAAATGGTGTCAATGACTCCACAAGAAAATGGAGTGGCTGAACGCATGAATAGAACAATAATGGAGCGTGTACTGACTATGAGATTGTATGTTGGGTTGCCTTTAAAAATGTGGGCAGAGACTGTAAACACTATTGTTTGTTTAATTAATAGAGGTCCCTCTAACCCTTTGGGTTGTGGTATTCCAGAGGAAACATGGAAAGGTAAGAAGGTGAGTTATTCTTTTCTCAAAAACTTTGGTTGTGAAACATTTACACATGTAGATTCTAAAAATAGAACCAAGCTTGATGCAAAATCAAAGAAATGTATATTTGTTGGATATGGAATTGATGAATTTGGTTATAGGATTTGGGATTTTGAAAATCAAAAAAATTGTGAGAAGTAGGGATGTCATATTCAATGAGAAAGTTTTGTACAAAGATCTATTGTTGCAACATGAGAAGAAAGAAAATGATTATGCAGTGTTGGATGATATTGTAAATAATGATGTGTCAATGGTTCCTCATGCTGGGAAACAACAACAACAACAAATACCACAAACTCCTATTAGATGATCTTCAAGGATAAGTAGACCTCCGGAAAGATTCTCTCTCTCTTTGTATACTATTTTCTTAACTAATGCTGGTGAACCAGAATATTATGATGAAGCTATGTAGGTGGATACCAAGGTTCAGTGGGAGCATGGAATGGAAGAAGAAACAGACTCCTTGTTGAAAAATAAAACTTGGGAATTATGCAAGTTGCTTGTAGGTAAAAAGGCTTTACCAAAAAAAAGGGTTTATAGGTTGAAAGAGGAGGATGGAGGTAAGAAGATATTTAAATCCAGATTAGTTGTAACGGGATTTGCACAGAAAAAAGGGTATTGATTTTGATCATATTTTTTCTCGAGTTGTTAAAATGACTTCTATTTGTATTGTTTTAAGTATTGTGGTTGCTGAAGATTTGCATTTAGAATAACTTGATGTTAAAATAGCCTTTCTCTATGGTGATTTCGAAGGGGAAATATATATGGAACAACCAAAAGGATTTGAGGTCAAAGGTAAGGAGAAACTAGTGTGTAGATTGAAGAAAAGTTTATATGGCTTGAAGCAAGCACCTCAGCAATGGTACTTGAAATTTGATAGTTTTATGGCTGAGCAAGGCTACAGCCAGTGTAATTCTGACCATTGTGTTTATTTTAAGAGGTTGGATAGTGACAGCTAAATTATTTTATGTTTATATGTTGATGACATGCTTGTAGCAGGGTCTAACATCGATCACATAAGTGAGCTAAAACAACAGTTAGCAAAATATTTTGCTATGAAGGATTTGTGGGTAGAAAAACAAATCCTTGGTATGAAAATTTGTAGAGATAGGAAAAATAGATAATTTTTTTTATCTCAAGCTAATTATGTTGAAAAGGTGTTGCAAAGATTTCATATGGAGAATACAAAAGCTGTCAGCACACCTTTGCCTAGTCATGTTAAATTGACTAAGGATATGTGTCCAAAGATAGAAGAGGAGGAAGAAAAAATGTCCAAGGTACCATATGCTTCAGTTGTAGGCAGTTTAATGTACACCATGGTATGCACAAGACTAGATATCACACATGTCATAGGAGTTACTAGCAGGTATTTGAGTCATCCCGGAGTTGAGCATTGGAATGTGGTAAAATGGATTCTCAGGTACTTGAGAGGTACATCCAATAAATATTTATGTTTTGGGGGCTCTAATACTAATTTAAAAGGCTATGTTGACTCATATTTGGCAGGGGATATAGATACCATGCATAGTACCACAAGTTATGTATTTACAGTTGGTAGGACAACAGTGAGTTAGATTTCTTGATTGCAAAAGGTGGTTGTTTTATCCAATAGAGAGGCAGAGTATGTTGTTGCAACAGAGGTAGAAAAGGAGATGATATGGCTGCAACATTTCATGGATGAGTTGGGAAAACAACAAGCTGGAAACTACTTGTTTACAGACAGCCAAAGTGCTATACATCTTGCAAAGAGTTTTGCATTGCATTCTAAAAAAAACAAATACAGTTGAGAAATCATTTCATTCGGTCGGTGTTGGAGGATGGACATGTCAAGTTGGACAAGATACATATAGATTCCAATCCAGCGGATATGTTTATGAAGGCGGTGACAAGGGAGAAGCTGAGATCCTCTTCAGCTTCGATTGGCCTTCAAGGTTGAATTCAAGTATAACAGTGTAGCAAGGTCCAAGGTACTTATTTCTAGTGGGAGTTGTAAGTGCAGCAGTGTCATCTAGGATCAGTTTCCAAGTGGGAGATTGTTGGCATGTGGTGAATGATTGTGCTATACTATACACCTAATTTTGTAGAACCCTAATCTGGAAGCTTCTAAGCTTGTTAAAAAGGGGTTCGAATGGGGGTTATAGTATGACAAAAAATGTGATTATTCACAAGATTGTAATAGGTTTTTGCACTGGATAATAAAATCATTGGATGGCTGCGGTTTGGTGGATGCAGACTAGATTGGGTGAACGACATTAATTTCTTTGTGTTATAATTTATTTTATGTGTGTTTTAGTTTCTTTGTTTTATTAATTAAATCTGCATTTAATTGTTAGATATTTCGCTTTCTAACCTTACATTAAGGGGGGACTCATTTTCCACTGATGGTGAATCAATCCATTTCAAAAAATTTGAGAAATTGGGGACCAATTTTGTAGCACCAGATCTGAGGTTGTCTGCTTGTGGGATTGATGAAGTCAAATCTATAGAAAATGGATAGAATGTCTTCTCCAAGCTTGAAATAGGATATATTTGACTTGAAACACTTTTTTGACTTTTTTCCCACTTTTCAACACCTAAATACTTGTCAAGTATGCATACAAAAGTCTGCAAACACACATGGAAAAGGAGGAAAATGGTTAAGGGTTAGGTTATAGGGATTTTCCTTGGTCAAATCCCACTTTGGTAATCAAACCCTTAATGAAATTGAAGAGAATGATAAGAAAATAACATGCAAATGCTATCAACTTACCAAACCTTTATTGAAGAAATCTGGAAATATAACAATGGCTGCTCATAAATAATTGATTAATGCTTGATTCAAAGATGCAAAGTGCTTGAATACTTGAATGAGTAAGTGAATAAGTGAACTTGATGAATGGGGGTTAGAATGGGTGTAAAAACACATATCTATACACACTTGTGCCTTAGTAACCCAATAATACCTCATCATAAGCTGACATAAGGCAATTTTAAATAAAAAACTGAAAGAAATTTTGAAACATTTTGAATTTGGAGCTAAGATGGACTCATTCGCCACCCATGGCAAATGGGTCCCACCTTGGACATGAATGTGGGTGTCAAGAATCATCTTGCATTTAATATTGTTTGTTAGGTTTACAAAAAATGCTTAATTAATCCTTATAAGGGCATAAAGGAGTCAAATAAAGCATAAAGAAAGGTCTAAATAGTGAAATTGAGCCTAGAAAAGCATGAAATATTGTTACAAGACTTTACAACACTTCAAAATATTACTTGAAAATTGATGAAAAGATGATTTTTAGGTGAATTGTAATAAATAAAGTCTTGAAAAGTGTAGAAATGTTTTACAACACCTTCACAAGACATTATTATTTGAATTTTAAGGACCTAATGTGAATGTTCAAGCCACATGGCAACATTACATTAGAGAAAAATGGACCAAGCATCATGAAGAAAAGGCCTAAAAGACCATGAAAATGATAAGGGGCCATTTTTCTATGGTACACTTTCCAATAAGTTTGATTTGATGTGACAACATGTAGTGTTTAAAATTTTGTGAAGAAAAAAATACTACTATGCATGCTTTTTGAGTGGGTGAATATTTCATTTCATAACCAACCAAGGTCCTACTGATGTAATAGATAGCCCTTTCCTTTTTTTTTTCATCATGTTGTGCTAGAAGAGCACCTATTGTTGTTGATGTTGCTGAGATATATAAGATCAATGGTTTATTTGGTATTGGCGACATGAGCACTGGAGGTTTCAATAGACAATCTTTGATTTGTTAAAAGCTTTATCATACTTCTCATCCCACTTATAAGTTATTCCTTTATGGAGAGGATGCAAAAAAGGATAGATTTTATCTGAGAGTTACACGATGAACTTTCAGATGGATTGCAATCTTTCTTGTAATCGTCTCATATGTTTTAGTGTTTGTGGGGGTTCCATCTCTAGAATGGATTTTTCCTTTATTGGATCAATTTCTATCCCTCTTTGTGAGACGATATAGCCAAGAAGCTTCTCTAATGTAACCCCAAAGACACACTTTTTTGGGTTTAGTCTTACTTTGTATTCTTCAAGCTTTTCAAAGATTGGTCCTAAGAATTGTATGTGCTCACTCCTTTTCTTTGATTTTTCCAAAATATCATCCACATAATCTTCAATTGATTTATGGATCATGTCATGAAAGATGAGGGTCATTGCTCTTTGATAAGTGGCTCTTGCATTCTTCAACCCAAATGGAATAACATTCTAGCAATAGGTTCCCCATCGACAAGTGAATGTAGTTTTGTGTTGATCCTCCTTGGCAATCATGATTTGATTATAGCCTAAAAAACTATCTATGAGTGATAGCATTTCATTCCCAGTTGTTAAGTCTACAATGAGGTAAATGTTAGGAAGAGGTAAATCATCCTTCAGGAATTCCTTGTTTAAGTCTTTCAAATCCATGTAGATTTTGATGCCTCTAGTGGGTTTTGAGATTGTTACTAGGTTTGAAACCCACTCAAGATAATCTATTGGTCAAATGAATGCAATGTCAAGAAGCTTTTGTAACTCCAATTTCACCAAGAGTGCTATTTGAGGGTGCATCTTCCTTAAATATTTTTTACTGGCTTGGCTTCCAAATAGACTACTAAGTGATGTACTACCACTTTTGGATCAAGGCTTGGCATACATGTTTATGAACATGCAATGTTAGCTCTTCACTCTTTCAAGAATGTTGCTAGGTTTTTTTGTTCTTCATCCAACAAGGATCTGGCATAGAAAGTGATCTTGGACCTTCTTCTTTTCTTCCCAAATTGACTGGAGTGGCCTTTTCTGGTAGCACAGGTGATTTCTCTGGATGTATTACACTAAGGAAAACATTGAATCCCCCATCTTGGGGTTCCTTAGAGAGGTTTTCACCCTTGGATACACCATTTCTTTTTACTATTTTAGGATCAGAGAGTGCCACAATGTGGTTTTCACTCAAAGATCTACATGTTAGTTGCATTCATCAATTTTATGACTAAAGGATTCAATCATCTCCCCATAGTATGCCCCTGTGTCTAGCTCTATGTCAAAACCCACTTTGTTGTCTGCCCATGATAAGTTGTCCCAATGTGCCATGAATTTTTAGATTGCTTCATCATTTGTGAATAAATCTATAATCGATGGTCCTTGTTGGTCCAAGTCAATGAGTTGCGGGTATATTAGGCATAGTTCAATTGGTTGATCACTCAAACTGAATGATGTTATGGATATTATAAAGAGGGAGTTATTCTCAAATAGGTCAGCAACATTAAGGGGGAAGTCATCTAAGGATATATCATGTGATGTAGGTAACTAAGAGGAAGCCTCAGCCCATTTAGCAGAAGTATATTTTCCAATAAGGGTGATTGTGCTAGTAGTACAACCTAGGGAAAGATTCTTTATGAATTTCTTAGGAATGATGGGTTATAGCAAACTATTATAATTGTGTCCTAGTTTCTCGTTCTTGGTATACCCCCATCCTTTCATTAGCTGCAAGCCTTTATTGGCATCTTCAATGGGAAGAAGAGGAACAGGTTGTTCATCCTGATAGAAGAGTTTAAAGACATCTTCTTTGTTCAAATCTCCCCACTTGGTGAAGGTGATAGCTACCATCTTGATTGTTTCAGCCTCTATATTGCTAGATGTGGGGGGTATGTGCAAGATCATGATGGGCCAAAAATTGGCAATATGATGGGTATGTGGTTGACGCCTATTTTTTTATCCAAAATTCATGAAACGAAAAGGGTTTTTAAAGGATATTCTCAACTTTCCATTGATATAAATTATGCTTTGCTTTGAATTTAATAAGTAATTATTATTCATTTTCTATTCAAATTATGACTAAAGTCCTGATTGATACCTGCTGATTGAAAAAAATCTATAGCTTTCAAACATTATCACATTTTTGAATCCAAAACATGTGTCACATTCTACGCCGAATACTATAGGATTTAGAAAAGAAAAAATGAATTTCATGAAGTTTTGACCAAGTCAAGGTGGTCATACATACGAGTTTTTGTATTTTTTTAAAATTTGTAATAAAAAATCATAATGAATTATTTACTTGGAAAAAATGACAAAAAAATATGCATCACATTGGGGCATGAGTCCTCTACATATATCTAAAATCTTATAACAAAATATTATCATTTTATTGGGGTTAGGGTGGTCAGACAGACACCTACTTATTTTTTCCTTGAAATTTAAGTACCACTACATTGAAATTTCAAATTTTTACGAAATAGATATATTTTTTTAAACACACCTAGTAGTTTAGAAACTACATTCAATTTGCTACATATTCTATTTTGACATATTTTTGAAATAATATAGATAACTTATTCAAATTTTTACGTCAAGTTGCCTAACTCTAAATTTTTTAAAATTTTTGACACTTAAGGATCTATTTTTTCTATGATGATCCTGCACATACCCTGGGTTTCCCATGGGATTGAGGAGAAAGAGGTAGCTCTCTTAACAAAAATGTATTTTTCATTAGCTTATAGTTTCCACAACCATCATCCTAGATTAATACTTTGATGTTGGGTATACTTTGCACAATGGATGTTTTTGTTTTAGAGGTAGATGCAAGGGATGATGGGTCAACAAATTTTGTAGAAGGTGTAGGTTAGGTCCTTCATCATTCTTGGGTATTTTGGGATATTATAGAAATTGTCCTCAAGATTTTTGCAGTAATAAAAAGGCTAAGGATCTCCATGGATGGTAATTTCTTTGTCCTCGAAGGGAAACTTTACACATTGATGATAGGTCAACGCTACAACTTTTAGGGCACAAATCCATGGTTGGCAGAGTAGGATGTTGTAGGGAAGATCAAGGTCAAGCACTTGGCATTTAGTTTCTACAGTGATAGGTCCCACTTGGATGGGTAATGCAATGATGCTCTACGATACTTGCTCTTGGTCATCATATGCTCTGATGGTGGTACTATTTGATTTCTCAATAGTATCCTCTAAATAGCCCAGGTTCTTGATCAATTGAAGGGTACAAATGTTCAGACCAACACCTCCATCTACTAGGACTCTTTTGACCTTTTTCTTATGAATGACAACCTCAAGGTGTAAAGCACAATTATGAGATGGTTGTGACAATAGGTATTTTTTCTAAGAAGGTGAGAAGATGATGAGAAATATTCCCTACCAAAGCTTGAAACTCATTTGTATCAATATTCTCAAGGACAAATGATTCTTAAAAAGCTTTCTCTAAGATTTCCCTATGCGTGAGGGATAGCTTTAATAGTTCCAAGATCGATATCTGTGTGAGGGTCTTCTCAATTTGATCTAGGAGATTTTACTTACTGGGATGAGATGTTGGCAAAGTAGGTTGTGCCCTAGATTGAGATGGGACTCCTTGCATGGTAATTTTTCCACGTCATGTGGTGACTCCACACTCCATACTAGGCCCTTTGATGGTGATGACAGTAATGATGCTATCATAGGAAGTGACCATGTTGGAATAGGTATGCTGCACATTTGTGTAATATTTAGCTTTTTCTGTTGTTCCCTTTGCTATGATCTAGCATAGGGTTCTTGTATACCTTAAGATCCTAATTCCCGGTTGGTACCTCAACAGATATGGTGTCATTTTCTATGAGGTCTTGGATAATATTTTTGAGCTGCATGTAGTTTTTCATTTTGTGTCCTTTGATTTTGTGAAAGTCACAAAGATCATTCTCATTGTACCAGGATGGTTTCTCTTGTGGTTCTTTGTATTTCTCAAATTTGGGAAGTGTTATCAAGTTTGAATCTACCGGCTTCTTCATGATAGTTTCGATGGGTTTTGAAAACTGTGTACTTGCATTTAGGTTAGTTGATCTTGTTAGGGGTTCAACTTTGTTGTGTTTCAGTGTTGTTGATCTGATTGTTTTGAGGGGGTGTTGTTTGTTGCACAGTTGGTTGAATTTTAGAAACTTGGTTGTTGTTTGGTCAAGGATCACTTCAAACCACCTTAGCATCTACCATGTTGTTTTACATTTTTGTTCTTTGCTCACACATGAGGCTTGTCGTTTGAACTAGTTGATGAGAAATTGTCTTTGTAAGCTTGAGTATTTCCCTATGAGATTAGAGCTCTCTCAATGTTAAGGGCTCTAGGGATAAGCTCATCATAAGATGTGATGCACTGCATTTTCAAATGGAAGTATAGATCAGGGTCTAGATTTTCTATGATGATCCCCAATTTTTTTCATCTGGAAGAGGCCACTTGCTCTTACTAGCTCTTTGTTTTCATCCTTGTAAGAAATTAGTGAAAGATTCTCCTTTGTTTTTTCTAAGAGTATACAAATATTCTAGGCTTACATCCATGTCAAGGTTAAAGGAGAGGTGATAGATGAACTTATCAGTGATTTCTTGAAAAGTTTTAATACCGAGAGGCAGTTGAGAAAACCAATCCATGGAAGGACCTGTTAGACTTCAGGGGAAGAGGAACATTAAATAAGAATCATCATAGGCCACCTCCATACACATAATGTTAAATTCTTTGACATGGTCCACCGTACTTCCTCTCCCTTTATATTTATCGATTATGGGGATTTCAAAGCTAGGAGGGAACCATACTATGGCAATGTTTCGGTTGAATGGATAGGGACATAGGTTATGTGTATGGGGCTTCTTTATCTTTCCCATTCGAAGGTCTTGCATTTCTTATGACAATGCATTAAGTTGTGATGATAGATCATCTTGTGGGTTTTGTGGGGGAACATATGTTGGGATGATGGATGAGTTATGATATAAGGTTTTATATGGGGTTTATGGTGGTGTAAGATTCTGTGAAGGTGATTGAGGTGTTGATGTGTATGTTCCTAACTTTTTTGTATTGAAAATGATCTTTTGAGGGTTATAATAGGAAATTTTATGTTGTTGTTGTTGGGCATACTATTGAGCTAGTAATAATTTCTATTGAGCTTGTTGTTGTTGCACCACTAGGGCTTGTTGTTGGGCCTATTGTTGTTGATATCCTACTAAGGTTGCTTCATGGGATTGATGTTGTGTTATGCTAAGGCTTATTGCTATTATTGTTGTTGTTGTGCTACTTGTTGTTCTACTAAGGCTAGTTTTTGTTGTTGTTGTTGTTGTTCTACTAGAGCTACTTGTTGTTGTTGCTAATGTAGTTGTGCTGCTAGGGCTATTTGTTGTTTTTGTTATTAGATGGCTTATTGATAAGCTTGTTTTGCTTGTTGTAAGGCTAAGGAATGCACTTGTAGTGTAGGATCAGGTGGTTATTGGTACATTTGTGATGGGTTTTGATTGGGTAGAGGATTGATGATGAGAGGTTGGGAATTCCATTGGTTCAAAATTCCTTGTAAGATAGTGGATTGAAGAGGAGAAATGTATGTTTGAGGTCCCATTTTATTCTACATGACTTGGGGGACAAACGAAAAATCTGAGGATGGAATCAAAAGATTTTATGATGTTAAAGGCATATTAGGACCTTGGGTCCATTGATTGAAGGGTTCCCTTGACCAATGTTTTGGATATTCGCTTGTGTTTAAGATGTGGTCAAGGTATTATCTCAGTTGATAGGGTTTGTGACCAAGTGATTGTTTTGATGTGAGTTGATTATGGATGGGATAGACGTGTTTTGAACCATTGCTAGTTTTGATGTATCCACGGGATGATTGTATAAAGAGGTCCCATGTGGTGTTAAAGGCTAATTTTGCATGAGGGTGTTTCCTTGCCCTTTTGGGTCTACTTGTGACACTTGGTCCAAACTATTTTGCATAATCTTGGGAACACTTGTGGTACTTGTGGGGATGGATGAAGAGGGATTTCCTCAAAATTTTGAATTTGTTGTGGATTAATGAAATGTAAGTGGTTTATATGGCTATTTTGGAGCTTCAAGAATGGGAGGAGCACCAAAAGTTGGTGTCCAAGTGGTCGTTTGGGATGGAGGATTAGTTTCAAGGGTACCCACAAGTGTGTTGCTTTCAAATGGAAGAGTATGGTCAAATTTCTTAGCAAGACTAGCTGTAATACAAGGTGTTGATGTTTGATTTAGCCCTAGGGATGGAGTGGTTAGAAAAATGGATGACATCAAGCTTCTATCAATGATTGTGTAACAAAAGATGGAGAGTTAGGGACTATGTTAGATCTAAGGCTTCATTCTCCATTATTTCTTCCCTAGTAAGTCCAAATGGACTCTTCATGATGTCTTTTATCTCATATGGCCCTAATGTTCCCGAAGGTTTTTGTGATTGCGTAACTTGACTTCTCAAATCAAATTCTAGAGGATTTGGATCACTTGAGGTAAATGTGTCTTTGATTTTCTCCATGATTCTCTTATGTTGTGATCTTGTCTTTACAATAAATTTTGGGTCAACTCTGGGAGAGTTGTGTTTTGATTTGTAATGTTTGAACTCTCTATTTGACTCAAACTTAGGTAAAAGGAATGCTCTAAGTATTTTTGGAGCAATGATGATAGTGGGAGATGAAAAGATGAATGATGTGGAAAGTGATATTTGCAAAAATTTTGGGACAACACTTTTGACTTAAGTTTGATGTTTTGATGTTTGATAAAGGATGTTTATAAACTTCAGAATCTTTAGGGTAGAGTCGCGACCTTTAAGATTTAAACTAGTTCAAATATGATAACTACATCAACCAAGTGCACGGAAAAGGATACATTTCACATACAAAGTAGCTAAGTTAGGAGTTGGTTTGATAGATGTTTAAGTCAAAAACTGTTAGTTTGTTCAAAATTTTTGCAAAGTTTGGTGAAGTGAAGTTTAGAATTTGATGAAGGGGTGAGTGAAGTGTTTGATCCAATGTTGACCTAAAGTTAACATTTATTTGATAAGACCAAGGTAGTGAGAAACATGTTAGACCTCTAAAGTTTTCAAATCCTAAAGACCCAATGTTTTAGATAGGTTCATTATCATGAAACAGACCAAGTTTTTGACCAAAAAAAGAACATATACAATTCTGGATTGTTCCTTGAAACATGTTTGTAGAAGTTGTATAACAACTTCGTTCTATTTTGGTGAAGTGTTGCAAGGTGTTTTTTGAGAGGTTTTGGAGTAAGATGCCTAAGTTTGAAATGATGACTTGTAGACCTTCTCTTGGGGATTCTCATTTTGTGTGGGATCATTTAGACAAGCATAAGTCTATAGAAGAAAAAAGGATATTTATTACCACATAGGTGGTGGTAATAGGGGCCTTCCAGCCTCAATCAGTTTTTCCCTCTTCTTCATCTAACATTTATGTGGTGTTTCTCCACTAAGCAGGTGATTCTTTTGTTTCAAAAAAGAAGCTTCTCAAACTACTAATTAAATTTGTTTGTTCTCCTTCAATGAGTCCAAAGTTTTTTTGAATAATAGCAAGTTTAAGGTCAGGTTGTTGAACGGGAGTGATCAGTCTCCAAATGGTCATGTGGGATTCAATTTGTTAAGTTTATCTTTCTTAAGTGGGCTTATTTTACCACAAACACTTACCTTGATTATGTTTTCAAACTAAATGCCTATATCAAAAACATCATAATTTTCAGAATGTCCATTTTGTGAAAATCTTAAGGTTGAAGCCATAGTTGGTTATGTTGAATTTTGGGAAGTATGGATTGATATATAGGTCAAGATATTTAGAAATCTCCAAGCATAGAAATTCTTAGGACAAGAATTAATACCAAGGCTATTTCAAGAGGTATCCATAATTTAGACCAAAAGGTTTGAAATTTTGAAAAGATTGTGAATGTTTGCTTGTAATGTTTGGAGCCAAGAAAAGTATTAACTGACTCACAAGAATTTTCCATCCTAGGCTCAAAAGATACTACTTACTGAATCCCCTCTCGAATTTCCCCAAATACTAAGACAATGTGAATAGTTTGAGATTTGGTGAGACTAGCTCCCCTCCATGCAACACACTTCCTGAGACAACAGAATCTCAAAATCCTAAAGATCCAAAGATCCTAAGGATTTTTTTATTTCAAAAATGAATAGTACAAATGTGGGGCAGCTCAGAATGATCATTCCTACACCAGCAAGCACAAAGGTTTTTGGCTTCTAAATATTTGGTTCATAATAAGGGATTTCGTTCAAGGTGGCCATACATGTGGCAAGATTAGCTTAAGATTATGTAGAATTGAGAGGCCTCCCAGTCTCTTCCAAAGAAGATATTTTAATGTATCACACTAACACAAGTCAGTATGATGCATCCACACCTATTATGGGTTGATGCAAGAAGTTGGGTACACAAAAAGCTCAAAAAGTGGAAATGTTTTTACTGTTTTTCAGAATTTGTCACACTTGGACTGAAAAATTGAGGCACTTCCACAATTAATCTTAAAAAAATTCAGTAATATGAAATTTAGCATTTTGAATCTAGTTTCCAAATATGTAAATTATTAAAATACCCAGTTTATAGAAATTACATTTTGATAAGGATCTATAAAAACCACTTTTTAAAAGTCCCTGTTTTTTTACCATACCAAGCAGGTGTACGGACAACACTTTTTGACCCAAATAAAATTATTTTGCTAATTCCTTTTAGGAAAAGAGAGCTAACAACATGAAGTTTGGTCTAGATTTTTTTTTGTAATTTTTGGTTGAATATTTTTTTTTTATTAAATTTTTATTGGCCTTAATTGATGTTTTTTCAAATCAACGTGTACGGACAACATAATTGGACCTAAACAAAACATTTTTTGACTCTTTTTTTTTTCATTGTGTAGAGAATTGTCTAAAGTTTGGTTCCATATAATTTTTTTTACAAGAAAATCAATCAATAAAAAGTTATTAAAAAACCAAAAAAACCTAATATTTTAAGTTTATGGACTAGTTTGCTTAGAAATTAATTAAAAAATAGCAAACATAATCCAATTTTAACAAAAAATATATATTTACAAAGTAGACATTGTGTTCTCTAATGGGTTTTAATTTTATAGACTCATTCAGAAAAAAAGTCCATCATCTATGTTGTCAAAGTTGGACATTCTTCTTCAATCTACCTTAGTTTTTTAGTTGCAGGTCAAAGGCTAAGGCTCGGATTGCCAAGCCTTTTCCGAGCCTAAAACCAAGGCAGCATGTGGGTTGGGAATTTTGAAAAAATAAATACTTTTTAGAAACGCGTACGCGTTCTGATTTCAAAACGTGTATGCGTTCTAAAACATGTATGCATTTCTAAAAAGTATTTATTTTTTTAAATAATTAATTTTTATGTGTTATAAAACGCGTTTGATAGTGCATACGCGTTTTTTAGGATCAGGTACCCGATCCTAAACGCATACGCGTTTTTTAAATAACGTGTATGCATTTTCTGCGAGATTTTTTTTTGGCCGAAACTTCCCCTCTTCGTGTACCCAACTTCTTGCTTTTACCCTTATTTATGACTTTTGTTAGAAATACATTATTTATACAGCAGCATGAAAGAGCTTGGCTTTAGCTTGTTTCCACTTGGTTCATTCCCTCCTTTCAAAATGGGGAGGAAAGCCCTCTAAAGATAAAAAATAGAAATGAAGTATGTTTTTAGTTTGATCTTCCTAGTTTGTATGAAAAAAGGAGAGAACAGACACCATGCCTTTTCCCTACACTAGCTAGGGGTTCATTTTTAATCAAAATTGAAAGATGTAGGTGATTATACAAAGTGTTAAGGAATGTTTCTATTTCTCAAGATTGCTGAGTGACATGAGAGAATTGTATACACATTCAATAACAAAGATGTAAATCAAAACACAACAAACACTCATTAATTTTAACCCCTAAAGATAATATGAATTCATTTTATGCACTAAACGAAATGATAAGATGTTTTGTCTAATTTTAAACCCATAGTAAAATAATGAAGTGATGGTTCAATTTTAGTCCCGTTTGAGCATTCTTTTTAAAACCCAAATGAAAATTAGTGAGGTCCTAAAGCATAAAATGAAAAAGTATAATAGATGGGTTATAATTGCCCCAAAAGTATAAAAGACTTGTTATAATTATAAGATTAAAAGATGAGAATGCTTCTTCAATTCAACTTTTATTGTCCAACCTGCAAAACCCAATCAGTTTAAAAATTGAAACAATGTTAGAGGCATGTTAGTAATCTGATGAAGTGAAAAAATTAAAACACATGCTGAAAAATGATCATTAAATTTCTTACCAGTGTTGGGTGTTGCTTTCATGAAAGCATCACACTAGTGAACTAGGGCATTGCTCTGCAGGGAAAATAGTGATGATGATAGCATCACCATTTGAAGAGTGTCTTCATTTGCAAATTTCAATACCTCTAAAAATTATTAGCATCATCATTTGGTTTAATTAGTGTTAGGATATTAAATAGGAATTATTGTTTCAGATGAAAATTGCATCGCAATATGGTGATGCCCAACAAAAGTGTTGTTGAAATTCCTTTGGGCATCACTATATCCTACAAAAGTTAGAAAAAAAGGAATTTAAGATAGAAATTGATTAAATTTAATAAGTTTTTCCCTCCTTCTAGCACCAAGAATTTATTGAATAGATTAGCATAGGTCAATTACACTTGATCCATGAAGAATCAAAGCATAACAAAGCCGTTAACACCAATCTTTGACAAGATCAATCAAATGGAAATTAAACTAAACATTTAACAAAACTAAGCATTATAAACTATGAAAGTGTTAAAATCTCTACTCTAATCCATCTGAAACTTATCCCATTATGGGAGTGGTGTCGCATTGAGGTGGAATGGTGACCCTTTCCCAATCCCATGACTCAATGAGCTTGTTCTAGTCAATTTTATTGAAGAAAACTGATGGAATGGTTGTGAGATGTGTGTGGAAACATTATTTTAATCTAAATTATCATGATGAAAGATAATTTAACATGATTTTATGCAAAAAATGATCAAGTTATGCAAAAGATAAGCTAATCTAGATGTAATTTAAACTAAAGGATTCAAACCCTAATTAATAAACAAGCTAAATGGATGTATTATGTGATTGTGAAAGCCATTAATGGAAGCTTAAATCTAACTAAGTGCAATTAAAATAAATTAAAAGATGCTTTAATCGTTTGCTAAATATGAGTATGAGTATGATTGATTTCAATAGCATAAGTTTTCTTTGAAAGATGGATCTCTATTCAATAGAGGCAAGCTCTATTTATAGAATAGGTTATAAAAGATCAAGCAATAGTCAAGGATGAAAGAAAGAAAGAAGATGAATGAATCATGGATTATCATCAATGGGTGAGAATGCAAGATGACATTTAATAAAGGGTTAACATTCCTTCAAACAAACACACTTTCAACTTGTCCAAAAGGTCACAAGTTAACTTGCACAAGAGGTTGCAAGTTAACTTGCTTAAGAAGCTAAGTAAGTTTGTTGAGAAAAAGGAATATTCCTCTTTTTCAAATGAGTGAGGAAAGAGAATATTCTTTAGAATATTCACATGGGTGAGGGAAAATAATAATTTAGTTAATTAAAACTAACTTAAATTGTGCAAAACGGGAAGGATTATTCCGTGGGAATATTCATTTTGGAGGAATGTGCAAAGGATGAATATTCTCTTGCAAGTGGGGGAAATTAGATATAATTGATAATTACACAATATTAATTATTTAATTAGGGGAATTAGAAGAATTTAGATAATATTCATATAATAAAATGATTTAATGAATGGGGGAAAGGTGGAATGACATTTAATTTAAAAATAACTTAGGGTTATTTAATTAAATAAGAAGATTTAGGGAATTACATTAAATAGTTTGATTTATTTAATTTAATGAGACAAAGTGTTAGCACGAAAAGGGGTGAATTAACCTGATTTGATAAATTAGGTTAGTAGGTGAAAATGCCATAATTAATTTTAAATAGCTAGAATAATTTAATCAATTAAATGAAAAGAGGATGGGTTCAAGATGAAATGATGTTATTATACCTAACTCGAGTGTATGATATAATTCTGGACATATTTTATTGTCTATAGTGACATACTTTTCTTTTTGTGTTTAGCATTAGATTTTGGAGGAAACTCTTTATTCATGATGTAGTTTCATTAGAGAACATATGACTTGGCATAGAGGTTTCCAAATAAGCTCTCCTGTCTTCTTCATTAGCTACTTTAAAGTAGATTTCTCACAACAATGGTGTTAGCAATCACTTTAAAGTAGGGGCATACATTGACATTATCTTTCAACATTTTTCATGTTTCATTGTGGGATTTTCTTTCTTCTTGTGATGTGTCCTTTTCTTGGTGGTGTCATTTGGTTTGATTTACTTGAAGAGCATGATATTTCTTTAATTTTTCCTCTCTTGAATACATTAGGTACAATGTTCCCTAAGAAGAGACCTTACATGAACTAAGAAAAATCCCTTGAAAAAAAAAATCCTTTATAGGCATATATTTTCATAAGCTCTTAACGAAGCTTGTTAGGCCTTGTGAAGCTTGAAGTTTTACTTTGTGGCACTCTATTGATGTTATCAGAGGGATAACTTTGGTATGGTTAGTATGATGAGAAGCCTAAATGAGGGCCAGACTTTTTCAATGTAGGGTGAGAAGTCATTATAGAGGCATGACTTTCTCACTAAGCCACCCTTTTTGGATACTCACCCAGTGGACAACCTAAAGTTATATTTCCTCAAAGTGAGCATGTATTTTGGAAAAAAAATTGAGGCTTGATCTACATCATCTTGGAAAAATGGCCGAGGCTTGATCCACCCCTTTTTAATTTTTAATTTTATTTTTGTTAGACTTTGACATTGTATGTTTGTGTATCTTGTCTTGCTACTACATATCATACACCTTGTCTGTGCCATTTTGTGCTTATGTTGGCTTAATGTAGGATCTTAAATGCTGGGGGATTGATCACCCCCTTGATCCTTGTCAATTTAAACCATCCACATTTTTACACTTGAACCCATCTTGAATGTCCACTTTAGTGTTAGTTTGAAGCAAGTTCCTCCTCTCACTAAAGTGGGCACTAAATGTAGTGTAGAAAAAAGTATTCCATTACATTTTCACACTTTTTTCGGCCCTCCCTGCTAGAAGGTGGCTTCTTTATGCCGTACTTGGTCCTATTATACATGCACAAGCCTAATTAAATTAATTTTTCTAAGGATAATATCAACATTTAACAAATGGCCAATCATAATTCAATGTTTTTGGTTGTGTTCCAGATATGGTGATATAGGACTCATATGCCACCTTGGGCGTATGGTTTTGTGGACATGGAAATATTATCCCTTTTTTTTTTTTTTTGTCCCTCCTTGTGCTTAATTGGCTTTATTTTACCTTCATCTAATGTAGTAATGTGGCCCACACATTCACATTAGGTCTTGAATATTCAAATTATTAAGACTTTTTCATGTCATGTAAATGTGTTGTGAAGTGTTGTAACACATTTCCATACTTTTCTAGGCTCTTCTTATCATAATTCATCTACATATTCCCTTTTTATTCCTTACCAAGTCCTATTTTGAAGTGTTGTAAAGTCTTGTAACAAACTTTCATGCTTCTCTAGGCTTGTCATCACTAATTACACCCTTCTTATGACTTATTTGGCTCATTTATGCATTTGTAGGCCTTAATTTAGTGTACTTTTCAATTCAAACCTGATAAACATCATTAAATGCATCTTAATCCTAGACACCCACTTGCATGCCTTGAGTGGGACCCATTTTCCATGGGTGGCTAATGAGTCCCTCCTAGCACAAAATTTAAAATAATTTCAAATTTCTTTCGGTTTTTATTCATTAAGACCCGAGGTCGACCTATGATGTATTTTCAAGAAATTAGGGGATAAATATGTATAAATATATGTTTTTCTCTCATCCCATTCATCCAAGCATTGAAGCATTCACTCTATCCAAGAATTCAAGCATCATAGCATCATTTCATCAAGCAATAATTAAGAATTTTGAAGTAGCCATTGAGATATTTTCAGACTTTATCATCAAGGGTTTGGAAAGTTTATGACATTTGCATGTTAGTTTTTCATCATTCTCTTCATATTTCATTTCATTATCTAGGGTTTGATTACCAAAGTGGGATTTGACCAAGGAAAACCCCTATACTCAAACCCTCAACCATTTCCCCCCTCTTTGCATGTGTGTTTGCTAGTCTTGTAGGCAGATTTTTCAAAGAGATAAGTGTTGAAAAGTGGTCAACAAGTCATGAAAGTCATAAAAGTCAACAAAGTCATAATTCAAACTTGGAGACAACATTCAACACATTTTTTGTTGATTTGGATTCGTCAATCCGACAAGAAGACAAGTGCAGATCTAGTCTCATAGAGTTGAGTTCAAAATTTACAGTATTTTGTAGGATGAATAATTCACCATCAATGGAAAATGAGTCCCACTACTAGGCTTGGAAAACTGATTTTTGTGCTTTTCAATTCCTGACACTTCGAAACCTATTTCAACAAAGTTTACCAGAAGCAGGACTGATTCGCCATCAGTAGCGAATGAGTCCCAATGGACATTAGTAGTGATTTTTGAGATATTCCAGAACCTTTCAACATTTGTAATCTACCTTCAGGTGCACTCCATTCAATCCTATTCAATTTTGTTTTCATTTATGCATGTTTCTAGTTCATGTTTGCATACAACACTATGTTTTCAAACACTTCATATTTTCTTAGTTTTGCATTCATAAACAATAGTATCTTTTTTTTTTTTTTCATTTCCATTTCATTTAGGCATATTTCATCTATTTCAACTCAATCTTGAGTGTAAACACTCTTGATTTTAACCCTATTCCTCCCCTTTTAGGTGAAAATCCCTAGAAGGGAAAGTGAACCTTAGGGTCCCAAAATCTTTGTTTACAGGGTCCCACGTAGGTCTCGAGACCTTATTTTAAATGTTACATTAAATAAGACACTTCTTATATTTTTTGTTCTGGGTTTGCTCTAATCATGACCTATTTTAAATCATTTTTTGGTGAGATTTCATTATCCTAGATTTGATGTCATTTTTTAGTGTTTTAATTTCAAGAAATTAGGCATAAACAAGTATAAATATAGGGTTATTTCACATAGTTTCATCGCAGAATTTCATAAGAAATCAAGAACTTACTTTCACAGGAGAATTCAAGAGAATATCTAAGGTATTGAAGGGAATATTTATAGAAGATTATTGCAGCAACAAAGATGCACTATCATGTCAAAGGCTTGATGCATCATGTATGTGGCTTTGAGCTAATGTTGTGATGTATTGTTGAGGGTCAATTTAGGTACTTAAAGGAATTATCTTTCATCAAGAATCATGATCAAGATCTACATCCATTAAGGCCACTTCATGCTTGTTTGTAGATCTACAAGGGTTCAAACAAGGTTCTATTGTTTCATCTCATGTTTCATATTTCACTTCACTCATGCTTCAATTCTCATTGATGTTTGATTACCAAAACAGGGTTTGACCAAGGAAAACCCCCATTCCATAACAAAAACAACAATTTTTCTCTCTCTTTGTATATTCCAAATTTATAGGTTGAAGAAAAAGTGGATTTGAAGTCTTCAAAAGTACAAAAATTGTAAAGTTGCAAAAAGTTGCAAATTTGTCATCAAAAGTTGTCAAGGATCACGAAAACACAAATCTAGAGAAAGATATCCAACTTATTTACATGAAACCAGTGGAAAAGTGTTTATTGAATCCATATTCAAAGGCTCACAAATTTTCTATTCAAAACTTTTCTTATATGACACTTTTCACTTTTTCGGGACACTTTGCAACTATCTGGGTGTATGAGTCCCAATAAAACCTTTTTGCTAGATTTCTACATACCTAGATCAATCACCAAAAGATTTTAGATCCTGTTCAGAAACCGTAGACTGGGACTAAATCACCCATCTTGGTGTATCAATCTGAGTGAGCTTCAAATAATAGATTTTCAAGGTTGCAGACCTTGGTTTGACCTCTCCATTCTTCCATGTTCTTTTCTGTCTTATTCTTGTTTATGAATTTGATTCAATGATCTCATGTCCTTCAGTTTATAAGGTTTTGTTATCATAACCCGTTTCTTGAGATATTATTTTATCTATATTTATGATTATGTTTGGATGATATATTATTATGGTTGGCAATATAATAGTCTCTCTCTCAGGACACTTATTCTTACATTACATTGTGCTATATCATTTTAAAGAATTCAAATAAGTAATGATGAACAAGTCCAAATCATTTTCTTTATAGTTGATATTAAGAGTTATTTTTCAATCACTCTCTTTGATTTTAATTAGTTTTGTTTATATATGAGGTGGATGCATTAGAATATCTATTATAGTTCATAAAAAAATATTTATTTTTCGAACACAAAAGGTAACTTAAGGGTAGACTAATGTACATAATAAATGAATTTCGTTAAAAGAACGTAACTGCAAGAAAAGGATCAGTTATGCAAGAAAAACACAAACCGGCATGCAAGCGAATGGGGTGCACTTGTTCAAGAAGTTTCTCTAGCTCTATAAAAGAGGAGAGGAAAATGAGTAGAGAGCTAGTAGGTGTGTAGCTGAGGAACGGTGTGATAGGATTTAGGAATTGAGGAAAAATCAACCAAGGTACGACTGTTCGATACCATTTGTTGTAGTAATGTTTTATCATATGAATCTCTGTATGCTCATTCATTTAAAATAGAGTAGTCCTGAATTCAAGTGTATTGTATATAATAAGGCCGCAGGAAAATGCATATCATGGATTTGAAATACAAGGTTCTATACTTTCTTCATGTGATGATATTGATTCCTCTGGTTTTGTATAGTGCCCTGTCCTCCTTTGTTGCGAATAGCTTCTCTTTTTTGTCTTGTATCAAAGCTAGTCTTGAAACAGGGATCTTAGGACCCGCGCCTTTGTATCGCTCAAACCTATATCTTTCTCCTACTCATAGTTGCATAGATTTTCTCTTCCTTTGGATCGCTCAAACCAACCATCAGACTTATAACAGTTACCTTTAGATGCATTTTTAACATGGAAGTTTCCAATCTCTCTGCCTTTGAAGACCGATTGTCTCTCCAAGGCTCAACCTTGAGTTCTTATAATATTTGAAGCTCGACTTATTGTTAGATCAATTTTTTGTCTCCAACCATAATCCCTCTATTTCTTCAACATGATATGCTCTTCCTGATTTCTTATCTGTAGATGTTTATCCTTGACATGCCTTAGCTGTCTCTATAATTTAAAATCTCCAGGCTCTGTTTCTTAGAAGATCAATGGCCGCCCTTAGTCAAAAATATAGACCACTTGGGATTCGATTCAAATCATAAACTTGATTGTAAGTTAACCTTTTAAACTCTGTCTATAGATATGCTAAATCCTTCCGTGTCTTTCGGTGTGTGAGTAGATTCGGCTTCAAATTCTCTTTACCTATTTTTAATCTGATAGATTTTTTTGTTAATCGCAGGAAAAGAACAAAACTTCATTTATCGTAAGATGTTAATGTTCTTAATGAACGTTGTAGATTAAGATATAAGATCTAGCATACAAAGTGATCTATCGGGAATAAAAAGTTATCGTTTTTAGAGTAATACGGGTTGAGTGATAATATTCATCTTATCAAGTTCAATATAATCTATCTTTCAATGTGTTTACGCCTTAAAATGTTCCTTCAATGGATGCAATAATCATAATCTTTTCAACTCACTCTTTCCAGTGATATGTGGGGAATTATAATGTAACATTAAGGAGAACCAAGTTATTTATTCTTCTATTTAATTCTTGTTTAATACTTAATTTATGCTTTTGATCTACTTTCAGTATTCAACTTATTTTTTCGAAGATTTAATCATTCGGGAATTGTTAGATCCGGTTACATGTCAATTCTCTTTACATTTTTAGTTTAAAATAAGCTTTTCTTAAAACTGAAGATTATGGATTAATTTCACAAGTAGTGGATTATATTTATTTGTGAATTAAATATTGGTTAAGTGTAATTGATTGGGATGAGATTAATATTGTGCAATTCTTAAGGAAAACAGTGCACTTTTTTATGATTCTTTAATAGGATGATTCAATTATTCTTAAATTATGATATTTTTAGGTGTTAAGTACATTAAGATTGGATGTTTGATAAATGAATCTTAAGCTTAGATATGTCTTAAGTTTAAATAAATGACAAGCTTTAAAATGGTTTGATGGTTTTAAGGTATATGTTGTTTACTTTCACAATAGAGACTTGAGTTTTAAGTTCATCTTATGTAAATTAAATTCAAAAGATGTACATAGTGTCTTAAAATATATAAGTTGGTTTTGTCTTAGAATTTAACTATTATATCATGAATTAACCTATTGGTAGATTAGTGTATTTATTTCAAAATTTAATTAAAACTTGTAATATTTCTTTCCTTGTCATTTGTAGTATGGACAACTTGCCTCCTACATTGTTAATTATAATATTGATGGCTTGCTGCCTACATTTTTATTTGTAATATGGATGGCTTTCCATCTATAAGGTTATTCGTATCAAGGACGGCTTGCCACCTTAAATTCAATTAACTAAGGTTTAATTATTAACCTTTATACGCCATATGCTCTCACCTCACCTCTATGAGGATCTTGGTGATTAGAAAGTGTAGGGATGTGTTGTTTTGTTAGGTAGGTTATCTTCCCTATGTCATATGCTCCCACCTCACCTCCATGAGGATCTTGGTGACCAAAAACTGTATGGAATAATTGTTATCATTCTTAGCTAGGTAAATTTAAATAAGATTTTGAAACAAAAAAACCAGCCATGTTCGGTATAAGGAATGCCTTTGGCTCACATTTACAGGTAAGGCCATCATGCTTGAGCTATTGCATCTGTGGCCTAATAAATATGCAACAATAGTGTTTGATGCATCAACCCTTTAAATCACTATGGAGCAATAAGGAACATTTCATGTTTAAATTTTCCAAGGGGTGGGAAAATCCCTCTTGGAAGTGAAAGCTTAATAAGATATTTAAAATAAAGGAATCTTGACATTAGATGAATTTTAACCTTGGGTGATAGAAAGGGATTCTCTTTAGTTTTATCTTGTAATTGTTCCTTATGGGTGGGAGTCGACCAGAACTGCCTGGGAGCAAGTGTCCTAGAAAGGGCTATGTACTTGCAAAAGAAAATAAATAATTGATAATGCACAGGGGGTTTGGCAGAGTCTGATAGACTCGTTACCAATATGGATGGGTGGTGAGAAAAAATAAAGTAATTAATTAACCATAACAAGTTGCATACTCAAGTGGAACTCGAATGGTTTCAATAGACTCTAGAGCTCCATGGTCCCAATTGGTCTAAGTCTCTGCCTAGAGCCCTAAGACTTTCCCCAGTTGGGTAAAATCATGTATTATGTTGAATAGATAGTAAGGTATTGTTTGTACCCAAAAACTAACCTGTATAGTTAGGAACCCATTTGGGTAGGATGGTAGCCTATTCTGATTGAATAGGTAAATGAGTATGTGGTTGTTATGTGTAATACCAAGTAAAAGAATGATACTTTTAAAAAAAGTAAACAAAAAAAATGTTATGCATATATGTATGTTAAACTTGAAATTTGGACTATGTTATTTGTCATTATCTTAGCATCAATTCCAACATATCTTTATATTTCCAAGAAAATATTTCATGCAATTCTTGTAATAATGTTGCATGATCTTCTTGTTCATCTTCATCAAGATCACAAAAGCTTATCACAATAATACCAGAGGTTGACACTAGTAGCTTTACTAATGACAACATAATGCAACTAATCAAAGCATCAACTACTCACACTCTTTCAACAACCTTATCTAGAATAGACATCAATGACGACACCAACTTCTCATACTTGCAACACTATCCTCCTCATCTAGTCTAACTTCAACCTCTAGTTCAATATTTGGTGTAGCCTTCTTAGTCTTTAGTTTTTCTTCTACAAATAACTTATCATCTCATTTGGTTACTAAACAATATTAGAATGTTTAACCACCATGAAAGTCATGATTCAATTGTAAAGGAATTTTATAACCATAGAAAAACTTTGTATCGTTTCACACTAAAATTATAACTAGTTAATTAGGATGCATTTTATGGATTTATTATCCAACTTTTATTATTATCCCTTGACATGTGAGTATATTCCTTACAACCAAATACATGAACATTCTAAAATGATTTTTTTTTACCCATTTAAACATCCATGGAGGTTTTCTCCACAAGTGTGAATATATGAGACCTTTTTATCATGGTCTTGGTAGGCTAAGAGAATGTTTTGTGATAAAAAAATGTACCACTTCTTAGTAGAAATACTATTGGAAACTCTTATGTGATAAATTAACATTTGTGGTAAAAAACATAACTAACAATTATATTTACTTGCAAAATAAAACAATGATGAAATAAATATTCTTGGTTAATGTAAGATTTTAGTTGCATTCTTGATAATCCTACATCAACCATATTGAGTAACCCAGAACTTGAGTCCCTCAATTTTAGATAACCAAAGAAAAAAAATCACCTCACTTTTTGACATCAGAGTTGAGTTTTTGTTTGGTATTTCCTTCTATTTTTTCAACATTCTTCCTATTTTTATCTCCTTGTACACTTTGTAAATAGATTGTTGAATATATCTTAAACTTTTATGGATTTCTATCCATGCATATATATTCTCCAATATATCTCTAAACTATTTTTTCAATTCAACATCAATTTATTAAAGACAAAAAATATTCATCGTTAGTTTATTATAGGAAACCTAAGAAAATGTCTTCTTCCTTATATTTATATGTAATTTATCTCTAAATTCATACTCCTCATGCCTTTTCTTCATGAAAAATTTCTCCTTGTAATAAATATTAATTTTGTCCAACTATTTTATATTACCTCATCATTCAATGAAATCATATGACCTAAAATGATTCTACTTTATCAGCTATTTTCTCTTCATTATTGATGTCTCTTGGCTCTAATACATGCATTGCGTTACTCCCATACACTATCTAAAAAAAATTTCTTATTATACACATAATCATGACATTATTACATGTAAAATTTACTTGCACTAATTTAATTTCCTAATTTCCTATATTTTATCTTTCTTACCATATCAAAGAGTTTCCATTTCCTATATTATCTTTTATTTGTTACTCTAATACTATACTCACCTTATTCCATAATACCTTGCAAAAATAACTAGAAAGTTTGGTATCTCTATAAGAAATTATAGTTCATGGAAATCCATGTAATCTAACAATCTCCTTAAAAGGTAAATCAAACATATTTATATCATTATTTTTCTAGCATTCTATTAATTTTTTTATATTCAATAATAAAATAATTACAGTAAATACTAAATCATGACCTCTTTTCATTCTTGGTAATATTAGTACAAAATCCATGCCTATATCATGCTAGGATTTCTATGGAATTGGTGATAAATTTTATAGTTTAAAATATTTAAAAACCTACTTTTTGCTACTTTAAAATCTAAAATTGTGAATATTCACATTATTATATATTTAAATACAAACAATAATAATTGAGGCCTTGTTCTTGTCCCTTTTGCATATTTTTCTTTAAACCACCCATGAATAATTGATATCACAGTTAATTTGGTAGTCTTTACCGCATCTCTACTAAGGGAAGAATACACATAATATTATTAATCACTAGTTTTGAGATAATTCTCCCAATAAACATTACTAGGTTTACTAGGTTGTAGTGAGTTTTGGAAAATAATGAAAAGTGGTCATGTATAAGTCTTCATCTTCAATATTTACACCAATAGGTTTAACTACGTTATGTTCATGTTAAACAAATTCAATTGCTAAAAAATAGAAACACCATTTCCCATGCTTAACTTCTTCCATAAAAAAATTAATAGCCATGATTTAGCTTGGTAAATGTTCACTAAGTTTTTCTAGACGGTTTTTTTTGCATTAATTTCTTCTCTATGCATTTTTGCACTAAAAAAAAACTAATATAAAATAATTATTTTATTCCACCTAAGATGTATGTTGATCAAGATCTAATACTAAATGGAAGGAAGATAAGTTGTCAAAATACTTTATACACGAATATAAAGAATAGGATGAAATTGATATTCAATCTAAAATAATTTGTAGGAAATAAATAACTTAATCAAATCATTTATCATAATAAATTAATGTTACTTGAGAAAATCCTTTCAAGAAAAAGTGTTACCTCCAAAATATAAACTAATGCAGTTAAAATACAATGTAGGGAAGGAGTCTTCATAAAGAATAACACCAACATGCATATATGAAAAAATCCTTGTAGCACAATAGTAACCACAAAATATGCTATAGAAACTTCATTTCAAGTATGTAATAAGTAAATAAATCTATACATGAGTCTACCAAACATGAATTCTAAATTTGTTAGGTAGTATCTCACATGAGTGACACTTGAATCCCTAGTCAATTCATAATCCCCAAATCTAAAGAAGAGCCTCACGCTAAACACAATATGTCCTTACACATCCCATAGAAATATTTCATGACATGTCATAGTTATCCTCCAAAAATGGGTGCTATTATTTGTCTAATTGAATCCCATGAAATGCATTTTATGATAGTTATTCTTGGTTAACATCTACGTGGTTCTCTCTTAGATATTTACTATGCATCATGTGAATTATCATACATTTTTAATATGGGAGTGTAACTTGTAGAGGCATACATTTTATCTTACATTGAAGATCTTAGGGAGGTTGATTTCATCATAACTCACTTTATCTTGTTAAATCCTAGTTTAATAATTATTAGAGCTAGAAGCAAATTTAATAGACCATATTTATTATATTGTAAACATTAACATATGCAGGTTAAGGGATAGATGGGTGCAAGATAATGACGGTCTAAGATAATTTTTTTTTTGAAATTTAAAGCTATTTTTACTTGGGGTAAAGATTTGGAGAACCTCTAGATAAAATATTAATTTAATATAGAGATAGGACATCTAAAATTTTGTTTCTATTTTTTAAATATTTTTTTTCTAATATCTAGATGATAAAACTACTAAATAGAAGATATAGTAAAGTGTGATATTTTTGAAAATTTGATAGGGTAAAAAAATGCATATACAACTAAACACTAGTAAATAAAATATATTTTTTAAATATATTTTTCGAAAAATGTAATTGATGTTGAGGCATCCCTTGAATATTTAAAAAAATATATACATAGTTTTTAATAAAATAATTAATAGGTCAATTAAGGATCAAATTCCAAATCACTAATGTAAGTTAATTTAATCTAACCTACAAGAAATATAATATTATGTATAGATTTTTAAAGAAAATACATTAAAATAGAAAGTAATAAAAGAAAATATATATCATTTCAAATTTATGATATTTTGTGTTTCAAAATTAATAAATAATTTAAAAATAGATTTAGTGTTTGAAAAAGATATATATATGAAAATTTGGCATAGATGACACATTTAAATTTTCATCAAAAATATTGAAACTAAACTCATCCATCATATTGACAAAGTTAATTTTATCAATTAATTGTATTACCAGGTCTAAGACTTTGACTTTAACTACTATGAATAAAATAATATAATAAGTAACTATTTAATAATCTTAATTAAATTAATTACATAATTAATATAGTATGATAAATTACATATATAATCTAATCTAACATAATATTTAAGATTAACTTTTACACATCTATTTATACATTAATTATAAATAATAATATTAATTTTATCTATTTATATACATTATATATGAAATTATACATTATTATTTATATAATGTTACATATATAAGATATTTATTATTATAATAAATATGTAAGAAATAAACAAACTCTATTTCCTACTATCTTTTAAAAATTAAAAATATAATATACTTTTATTATTAAATCTTAATTATTTAATGTCTAAACAAGTGTCAAATTTAAATCAAAATATTTTATATAGATGATCATTAATTAAAATAATTTCTATGGTAAAAATATACAATAGAAATAACGTAACCTAACTCATAACTAAATATACTTAATTTTGAAATAAGAGAAGACAATACTTTAATAAATAAAATAATTTTAAAATAACATGTATCTATACTAGTATTACTGGTCATTTTATTAAATCAATCAAATTTCTAATCCTAAATTACCTGTATTTTTTATTCTGAGCATTCGACTTCCACATTTCTACACTTAAAAAGGATGACTCGCAGAAATCAAGAGTCTTGGAAACTAATAAAACCTCTTTACATCCCTCTGTCAGTGCACCCACAAGGCTGATTTGTGATCTATTACCATGGCCGATAGCATTCTTTCGCAACAGAGTTCTGCAACGGTGGTTTTAGATTCAGAAATATGGTCTCAATTACCGGATGTACTAATCGAGAGCATAGTTAAGTGGCTTCCAACAGAATCAATTGCCAGGCTCCGTACAGTGTGTCAAATGTGGAAAGACCTACTATCTAGTAACAAATTCCTAACTTCGAGAAGGGAAAAGTTCGAAGAGCATCCATAGCTCCTCTTTATTTTCAATAATGGATCAAATTGTTACCGTTTAAACGTGTCAACGAAGGCATTGAAGGCCTTTCCTTTAAATCCTGTGCTATCGAAACCAGTGGGAGGATTAGTGGTGAGAACTGGCAGACAGAATGATCTATTTTTGTACAATCCACTTAGCAGAACAGGTACTCAAATTCCTCCGAGGCGGCAGAATTTTACAGAGCAAAAAGTTATAATATGCAATCCAGTAAGGGAAACTTTTGTCCAAATTCCCTTGCCGACACTCGACAAAGGGCATGGGAGAATAATGGGATTCTGTGGCGGGGCAACCAATATCGAATAGTAGCAGTGCATAAGCGCTTCATAGAGGTTTACGATTTTGCAAGGCAATCATGGGTTGAAGTAGACTGGTTGCCCCCACTAATAGCGGAGAGTATTGTTTTCTTTAAGGGGATTTATTTCTGTACTGTGCAGAAAAATCCCTGTTGACACTAATTGGGGTGTTATGGTTTTTAATATTAGACAAGATCACTCATGCCACGTAGTGCATCCTCCACCTCTCAATTGATAACCATCCTCTGTTGATGGTCGTTCACCTGGTTGTATGTGGGTCATCACTTTTTCTCATAAAGCAGTATTTCGGATCATTCCATTTGTTCGAGTTCGACTATGATAATAATCTGAACATAACTTCAAGTCTATCCTTTAAGTTCATTGCAAAGACGCCTCGTGAGGCGTTCGAGTTTTTGAATTCAGAGATTCTTTCTGTTGCACGATGCTTATACAAATGCCTCGTAACTGGGAATTATATCTGCTTCAAAAGAGAAAACACCAGAAAGGTAGTCCTGTTCAATAAGGAAAATAGATCATGGAGTGTCTTCTCAGTGGGTGATAATCTATAGATCCGTATATGGGCTATTGATGCATATGTTTATCATCCAAGACTTGATATTTCAATTGAGTAATTTCCAATTGTCTTAAAAAAAGCCATTATTGTTCATATTCATGTACAAAGAAAAGCTCATTCCTGTTATAAGATTTTATTCAATTTTGAAAATAAAATTTTAATAAAATACAAATTATTGAAATGCCACAACCCCTCATTTCAAACCCAAGTTATTCCTATGATTGATATATAGAACACAGAATGCCACAACCCCTTATTGTTGGAAAGAGAATGAACAACGAAGGCTAACTTCAAGCACAATAAAGACTTTCAAATCTTTCCACAGGTAGTGTTCATTGAGGTCCGATCAAACATTAAAATTCCTTAGAATTAAAGAATGATATTCCAAAAATTACTAGAACTCTATCTCCTAATACAACATAGTATAATAGAATAAAAACTTTAAGGAAAACAAAAAAAGTCCAATGACATAGTCTAATTCTCCTAAGCTACTATTTCATCACACAATCATAAAACATAAAAATCTGTTGTTTAAAATACCAAAATATAGTTTACAAGACACATTGTTTCAATCAAAAGGACAATATAAAGAAAGAAAGCTTGAAAAAGGCCATACATGCACAGTCTCAATAAATTCCCCTCAGTAGTTCATGCTTTAATTAAAACTAAACTTTGAAACAAAGGTTGGATGCCAATCCGACAATAGTTTAAACCTTAATAGATATAATATGCCAGAATAAAGTACTTCTATAACTTGCTTCTGAAAAATAGTTCTCAAACTTTTAGAAAACTAAAAAGAAACACTTGTTTTAACAAAGAAAATAGTTATTTCTCCGAAACATCCTCATCTCCTTGTGTTGTCACCCTCCTTATATAACTGCTAAAGAAAGAAACTCTGCCTTAGTCTAGATTAATTGCCACCAGGTGTTGGCAATTGATAACACATGATTTGATCATAGACCCTTGGTTAGGCCACAAAAGATCTTTGCATTAACTCTTTAGCTACTACATTAATACCTTTTAGATGTTTACAAAAGATAGAAACCCAAATACGATTAGATCCTAAAATCAATAGCATAGTAAAGGACCCATTTGATTGATAACATCACTATGAGGTGTTGTCTCAAAACTTCCATCCCAAAAACTAAGAAAAGAAAGGAAAAGGCCAACCAACGCATACAAACTCCTCAATCAAATATCTTTATTGGCGGTGTAGATAAGTTGCAGCAAAGAGAAAGGTGGAAACTCCTAAGCTTGCAAATATAGCTTCGAAGAAAATGTTTGACAAGTAAAAACATGTCCTAAACCTTCTCTGGAAAGGAAGATGAAAAGGTAAAAGTTGTGCAACAACCATGTGGCGTATTGTGAACCTTTTCAATAATTTATATGAGTGTGGGTGCACTCGATACCATAAAAAATTTATGCAAACCAAAAAAGATTGAGGCAAAAGAAAAAAACTTCACATTTCTAGCGACTCATAGGGGTCTTCGCTTATGCAAATATTCAGACCTATGCCTTTGGTTGTTCCTAGAGTTTAATGAAAGCAGTGTACTAAGCCTCCCAATCTACATTAGTTAGTAGAACCAGGGTCCTTATTTTTGTGTATGTTTGTTCATGATCAAAAATATCATTGAAAGAGATGATGCCCCATTTGGAAGAAATTACACCCAAGTGATAATAGAACCGAGAAAGAGGTTAAATTTCACACTCAACATCATCCACCGTGGGTACAACACTTCAGCTTGGAAGTTCAGCAATGATTTGGATCTTTCATCATATTGTCCTATTGATTTGCTCCATTGTCAATGTTTCTTCATCTAGGGAGAGAAGAGGAGGTAACCCAAAACCAACCAGGATAGCGAAGTCCTTTTTGATCTTGGTGACCCTTTTATTCAACACCATTTCGTGATCCTTGCATTTTATTGCAACAATGTGGCAATTGATGATCTCTTTGGCTTTGATGGATGTTACCTACTGATTGGGAATTCCCGCTCTTCTGAGAACTTGATTAGTGGTGATGCTCAACTTAGAGATAAAACTTTGGGAGTTTTCCACCCGGGGTGAACATGTTGGTATGAAGTGGTCAGCCATCAGAGTGACCTTGGAATTTAGTTCGCGTACTTCCCTTAAAAACTGTAAAGCGGGTCCTCGCACACACATGCAAGTAACTATCTACTCCCAATACATCGCTACCAACCTTCTCATTATAGGGAGGGATCTAGATCCTCTTGCAACAATTAACTCCTAGTTAAAATGAGTCTCTCTTACTTTAGTGTTTTCTTTTATTTTACCCTTGTCCTAAAGAACGTTAGCCAACTCAGAGCTTAGTCTCCTAACTTCTTGTCTTGACTGTTCTGCCTCAATCTGGATTCTCTGAAGATCATCAATATTTCATGATTTGGCATCACTTACTCTTTCTTTAAATTTTCATTTTTAGCATGAAGTTGATTTTTCTCATTATGAGCATCTGTAAGCAACCTAGAGATGCCTCCTTGTTGGCCTTGAATTTTTTTTATGCAGGTTGTTTCAACATCCTTGGCTTGAACCTCATTTTGTAGTCTGCTCATAGTCCCTTTTACATTTGCCAACTCAACTTTGTGCTTCTTTAATTGCCTATCCAACCATTTATAATCAACATATACCACCTTTTGTGTGGCTTTGACTAGGACCATTTTATCATGCGGGTGGGTTTCACTCAAATCTAGGCCCATGACATGAATATCATAACCTTCCATCTACATTTTGCCTTCGGGATTAGAAACAAGTGGCCTCATAGTGGTGATAAGCAGGGAGTTTTTTTTTTCATTAAAAAAAGCTTCAATGCTCCTAGTGGCGGGTCTTTCGGTACTCTTTGATAACATTTTCAACTTCTTGGTCTTTTAGGCCTATTTGGTGGTGTTGAAATGACATTGAAGTTTCTAAGAAATATTGACACTTTGAGCTGCAATAGGAGCACTAGGGGAAGTTCGAAAAAGGGTGATGGTAGGGGAGATGCAAAAGGAAACATGATCATACAAAAAGGAAAAACACCTAAAGGATTAGGGGAAGAAATAGTAGGGGTAAATGTAGAAAACAACTAATGGAGAGGTGATTTACCAGAAGTAGATGGATCAAGAGTAATGGGAAAAGTCATAGTTTTGGTGATTCTAGTGGGGGCTTTAGATAGAGCACCTAATGGTGCAACAGTGGCCACGATGGATAATGCTCCTTCAAAGTATAGGAAAGTTTTAGTAGGTTCATTTTCAATGGAAGGGGGTGTATCCAACATTACTAGTTTAGGAATTGAAGATGGGGGATTACTTTCAACAGGAAGAGATTGGCAGTGTACCAGACATGCAAAAATAGGAAGAAGAGGGGGAGAAAACTTACTTGAGCTGGAGCAAATGAAACATTCTCCAAGGTGGACTATACTTCTTCTTCTTGAAGGACCAGTATATTAGGTGTGCCTAGGTCCTGTATCCTCCTCCACTTTGCATAATTGGAGTCAGTACATTTTGATCTTCTGCTAACATAGTCCTTCAAAATTTGTCCATCAGCTATTGCTGAGGATCCTCTTGGGGATCATCGAGTCTCTTTTCGTTTGCTTTAGGCTTGGGACACAGATAAGGCCTGTGGACCCCATGGCCCCAAAGCTCTTCGATTGTTAGGTTCCTAAGGTCTAGGAACTAGGAGTGGAACTTGTTCCTCCTCAACCTAAGGGCTTGTCTCAGGATTGCTATTGTTAGAATAAGCCTCCTTATCATACGTGTCCTCAAACTCTTCATCGAGATGGAAGTTTTTGAACAAAGCACCTGGATTTCTCATCTCTTGTCAGAACCTCCAGAAGTTTGGTTTCTTTCTTTCCAACCATCCCTTACGCCTCAACTATGCACTAAGAGATTTTCTCATTGGGAGATTCCTCTAATACTATTCCTGTGGCCCATAAAAACTTAGTCATTTTGGTAATTCTTCTGGTATGCAGGTCAGGTAGATGTACATATCCATACTCTCTCGAGCAAGATTTCTCTTTCTTTGGAAATTCTCCCTAAACTCATGCCTTAAACAAAAACTCCCAACTGGGTTGTAATTCCATTTTTCACAAATGAGGACCAAACCTAGAGCTTCCAAAAGACTCGTGATCTCATCCTCAGCCTTTTGCTTGCTCAGTATTACTTGACTCTTTGCAATCATAAGGGGAAGATCAAATATCTTTGCTCTATTCCTCCCAGCACCATAGATCCTATCAACAATGGATACTTGTCAGAAACCCTCTAATGGAAAAGTTTAGTATGTCACAAATCTAGGGAGTTGAAAAACCTCCCTCGAGAAACCATGAAACCTAATGAATGTGAAATCTTCACTGAAGAAATAATCCATTGGGATAGGTGGATGTTCCATCCATTCTCTAACCTCCTAAGAGAAATGGCCAATGCCCAGGTGAGGCAGTAAATCTTGTAGCACTGGTCTCAGAAAATAATCTACAAACCAATAGTAATCTCCTATTCTTGAAAACATAGGGGTCCACATAGAAATTGGATAGATATAGCCTCTCTAATCTATCATAGGCACTAGCACATTTCTCCCTAGCCACTCAAAATTTTGATGTAACAATTTAAATGAACCAAGATGGAAGAATACCTGAATTTGGACTCAACACTATAGTTTTTCAACTCTAGCTTCATATTTCCACCCATTACATCAACAAAATCATAGTGTTTCAACACCTTTTCTCTTTTGAGCATGAGGCCTACGAAAAATTGGAAATGGTTAACTTCTTCATCATTGTAAAGCCCAAAAACCTAGGCCAACATTGAGAACATGGACTGTGTATTGTTCTTAAATTGTCTTTGTGAAATAGACAAACGAATGTGTCCTCTTTGTGGCCTTTCCTTATTTTGATCATCATAGAAACTTATTTTCCTGAACATATCATCTCCTAGGACATCCATTTATTATTCATTGAAAATGTATGTATCACAACCCATAGCAATACACAACATATCTCGTATAGCTTTGGCCAAAATGGTGATCTTGACCCCATGGCCCTCAATAGCCTCTGTAATTTTGTTAAACCTTTTTGTGTACACATCAACCAACTTTTGGCATGGATGTATAGCAAGTAACACAAACTGTGGTAGGCCACTATTCCACAGTTGAAATGCAAAACCCTCTATTGACTCATGCCCCAACATCCTCTAAAAAACACCTTGCCTAATATTTTTAGGGTTGGTGGACAACTAAGGGTCATAGAAATTGTCAGTTATATCTTGAACCACCTCCTTGAGGATGGATTTTTTAGATTGAATATTCCTGCAACATTCAAATGGTTGTTCTTCTGGAGTTGGAGCATTGGTGAATGATTATTTCCCAAATATATTGGCATAACCAGGTCTTCTATTTGGAACTTCAGCTTTCCTGCCAGAGGTAGATGCTTGCACCATGATTGTTTGAAGAATGACACAGAAACTCTCTAGTTACAACAATTGTTTTGCCTTTGCTAAAAATTAGCTTTCTTTTGAGTGCTATTAATTTGTAAAAATTTTCATGCAATTATGAGTTTGCTACTATCGATGGCTCATTAAATTCTTCCACCAAGGTAATACATGTGGATGGGAGATCCGTATCCCTTGGGGAGGATGAGAAAGCCATAGGAATGGAATTAGTACATTCCTTCTAAGTTTTTTTCATCATGTGGAGTGTGTCGAGATGATACAAGGTACTTTTGAAAAAATGTCTTCATTAATTTGTTAGAAGCTTAGTGTGTTAATCCATGTCTTTTCCCATTAGTAAACTAGTTGGCATTGATGATGGCAAATGACACACATCAACCATTGGCATATGAGGGCTTTTACTCTCAACACCCAAATTTATTTCTCAAGGTATTCTGTCAAATCCTCTGTACAATTTATCCTCCTTGCTCCATTCTGTCCCAAAATTTCCTATTGCCATCTAGCCAAAAATAGACATCCCATTGGTGAAGTTCCCCACTTAACTTTTTCTATATATAGTTACACCACCTTTTGCAACATTCATTCAAACATATATTTCTCTAACTTAGTTGGCCTTTCTCCTACTCTCATTCTACCATAATTTACTGCTTCATCATGATGTCCACTAGTCTAGGTACCCCTATTTTTCTCCTTCCATGGAGACCACAAAACTACTTTGTGGGAGAGATCACTACCAACTGTATCAAGTTCCTAACGAAGAATTCTGACCCCTTGATCATGATTGCATTCAAGTGGGTCATCAACACAGACATTATTACTAGAAAGAATGAGCTCTAGAGTAACTGCAACATGCTCTCCCACTTTTTGGCCTAATTACTAGACCTAGGTGTGGCCAAACCTATGATAATTGCACTATGTCATAAGATGTTTGACACCTCTCTGATGGAAGGGCTTAGCAAGATAGTGTGAGTGGCCATTCCAAGCACCATGGACCTTTGCAGGCATGTGGAATTTGGAGTGGATGTTCCCTGGTTGCCCCTCCTTATTGATTTTCACACGAGGAATGTAGAGGCACACCACTCTTCTTCTCAGTCAATGGCCACTTTCCTTGTATGGGAATACAACATGGAGAAATTTTTGGGGATTGCCTAGAAAAAACACTTTAGTTACCTAGTGAAAATTTACAAGTAGACCCTAGGTTTGGACTACACGGCCCACATGTGTAGTGTGTTTTTCCCCTACTTTCAACTCATCAAATGAAAAGAAAAAGAACAAGAACAAGAACAAGAACAAGAACAAGAACAAGAACAAGAAAAGGAGGAGAATCAGAATCCGATTATGAGTCCCTTTTTGCTTCATCGTTGGGGGTGGAAATTTACTATTTATTTAATCATCACCTCCCTTTTAACAACTTTTTTCTAGCTTCCCTTTTTAGGTTTTGCATGAGAGATCCTTATATAATATTCTAAGCCTTGGGCCATACACTATATTGTAAATTTTGTTGCTAATCATAATATAGTATAGCTTATATTTCTCCTATGTTATGCTAGGTTTTATTCTCAAAAAAACTTTGAAATAATAATTTTTTTTTTTACATATGGTACATAACCATTAATTTTTTTAAGAAGAACTATGCATTTTAATGGAAAATTCTTAGATAAATACTATTCAATGGTACATCTAAAACCATCTCTTTGAGTCCGTACGTGTTCTTTCTTTTGCATGTGTTGCTTTTGAAAGGTCCTCTCCACAAAATTTTGAAATTAGTAGGTTGTCTTGGTTTTCCAACATTCCTATAGTATCTTAGCACTAATCCTTATTTTCTAGAATCTGGGTAAAAAATCTCTTCATCAAAACACCATTTGATTATTTGATGATGGTTAATCGTAGCTCCATGGGCCTTTTCTTTGCCTCTTTTTAGGCTCAGGGATTTTCCAAATTTTTGTACATCAATTTATACAAAAAAGAACTTTGGAGCCAATTTGAGGGTAATTCAATTTATCAATAGGGAAGCTCATCTATAACTATGCCAACCTCTTTGAGTTTCCAACCCAACACATTTGATTAACCTAGTTAGGCTCTTGTTGGTTGATTTGGTTAACCTGGCCCCTTGGATATAACAATATGATGAATTCTTTAGGAAAATCTTGTATCTAGTAACAAAATTTAACCCTTGTGATTTCACTAGACCTTGGGGATCTCCAGGTGTAATGGTCTCTAGTAGACTCAACTCAGCTTTTAGCTTCTTTAGAGACTTATCAAATCTTCCTTATGTGATATGTTCCTGAACACAGGTTCTCCTTTGCTTCCTTGAAGAGAGTGTAATAGGATGATCTTCATTTTCTTCCTCACACTTCTCGAGCTACTTGATAACTACTTTTCCCTTATAATTTTATTGAAAAGGCACATTCTCTTTTATCATCAAGGCAACCGGGGTTGCAATACTTGTAAAATCTAGCATGAATCCTCGGGCAAGGATAGACTTCTTTGGAAAAGATCTTATGTTCAATTCTGAGCTATGGACCTTCTTGGGACCTATTATTATTTTCTCCTGAGACACTATATAATTGAGAAGCTTTCCTTTGGGAACTATAAGGAAATATTTTTCTAGATCAAGAAAAATCCCAAACCGTTGGTATTTTCAAGAAAATCACTTTAGATAATTGGGATGATCACCTTTTCATGATGAATTTCCCAAATATATGAAAATAATTTGGTTGGACCATTTTTTTAAAGTAATTTCCATTTCCCTTTGAAAAAATACACTAGCACCAGAGAGCCCAAATGGTGTTCTTGAGTATACAAATGTTTCCCACTTGGTGGTAAACATTGTCCTTTATCGGTTGGATTTCATTCTGAAAAATTCATCATTCCTTGGGGGATCATCTATCAAAGAGGAGATCTCTATCCTAGTTAGAGTATGGGAGAACTACCACATCAGTGTCAAGGGGTAATGATCTTTCAAAAAAATCCTTCTTGAGCCTTGAAAGTCAACATATAGTTGGATATCCCTATCCCTTTCCCAAACTGGGACTAGATTTGATACCCAGGCAGAAAATTTGATAGGACATATGACCTTTGACTCACCCAATTTGATAAACTCTTGTGTTTCCAGAACTTCAACATTTGGGTGGTTTATCCTTTGTTTTTACCTGATGGACTTGGGTTCTTCATCCAGGGAAATCATTGGCGGAACTATACCCGGGTCATAGCCTCTAAGATCATACTTTTAGCATAATTCCTTTAGCTTTCTTTTATTCTTGTGAGAGGCCCTCCTTCCAAATCCTGATCTTTAATTGTTTTCGGCATCAAGCTTATTACAATCCTTTGAAACTATGAAGAATCTTTTCTTTTTTAGATCAAAAATTGATTCCAAATGTGTTCCAATAAGAAATGTTTGATCAACGATACTATCTTGAGGTTGGGGATTCCCTTGTATATTGAAAGCTTCAAATTTTTTGATGAGATCCCCTACATTATGTGCATGAGATCTTAGGCTTGTATTTATTGTGGTTGCTTGCCCACAGATCTAGCTTACTATCAATTATAAATTTTAGATAGCTTGTTTCTTACTTGCATCCATTTATTCTATTGGATTCGATTTGTGGACCAAAAATTCATACTTGGTAACATCGGAAAAGCATGGAGACTAAAAATGACAAGCTTTTTGGTATTCTGATCCCATCAGAAATACCAATCGAACACCTACTCTAGGACCAAATTTGCACTTGGAACCATCAAAATGTGCAATCTATACATGATTATGAGATGGATCGTCAGACTCCTCCTAACTCTTCATTAGTTTTGGATATACTTGATCTTTATCAAAAATTACATAGGTGATCAACCCAATAGCATGGAAGTTTCCAAATGGATCGGAATCAATGAACTGATTGAGCAACATCTCTTCCTCAAGAATCTGCTCATCTATATCTTCTTCCTCTCTAGAAATTTTTCCATAATATCTCTCCTGATGAAAAGTAAAGGTATCAGAAACTCCAAAGCATAGATTTACATCATCCAAAATATGTTCAGGATGCAAGGATTCATATAGGATCTTCATCTTTGTCTCATGTTTAGTTTTCAATATCAGGTAGGACCAATCAAGTGCCAAGTATTTGCCAAGTTTGGCAGTGAAATATCTTGATAGAAACATTCTGAAAACTAGTGGAATGTCTATTATTACTACTTCTTGCATGACTATCTTGCTTAGGTAGGAGAAGAGGGTTAGGGATAGATCCCTTATCCAAACAACGATCGGTACTTTCCTTCTATCTAGTTGCATAATTACTTTTACAAGGGATTCATACTTAAGTTTTAAAGCATCCACAATTTTTTTGGCATAATAGTTTTACTAGCTCCCAAATCAATCATATTATTATGCAACAATTTATCTCCTACTATAAGCATTAAAAGGAAAGGTGTGGGATTTTTTCCACTCACCTCTTTCTCTTTAATGTTGTTCATATTATTTTCATAAGCCATTGCTATTGACACTTGAGGGGGAAGCACGAATCCTTCATTTTTTCTCTGATTGTTCAACTGAGTCGCCCTCATTTGCAAACTTTTCCCTTCCACCTTTAATGCTTCTTGAAGAAATATTTTTTTGCTTAGGAATTGAGATGATGTCCCATAATGACACATTGGTATGTTCCTTCTTCAATTGCTCCATTATGTTAATCATCTCAACTATTTGGGCCTTTGGCTTAAATAGTGGTATTTCCTTTGTTTTCGGGAGAAAAAATTCCATCATGAATGGTCGTGGTGCTTTATTCACCTCCTTTTCCACTAATGGTCGGTTATGTGGCTACAAACAAGGTTAGAAGATGGGTGACAAAGCCTGCTTCTCTAGGGGGAATAGTTGACAACACTATGGTTGTGGTGGAGCTTGTTGTACATATTCCCTTGTAAGCCTCTTTTTCCATCCCGCATTGTAATCTAACTGCGCTTATCGAATTCTAGTCATCAGGGCTTTGTTTGTGAACACAATCTCATCTTCCTCCAACCATGAGAAAAGAGGTTGGTTAGGTGCAATATCTTCAACAAATATCCCTTGCATCTAATCCCTAAAATGAGCATTCTCCATTTTAGGTGACCTATATTCATATGCATTTGGAAACATACCCTTACTCCTTTGTTCTGCCACCTTTTTCTGCATATTTCCCCTTGGGAAATTTTGGGGCATATGGCTATCATTGCACTGGAAGCACCAAACACTTTTTCCCTCTACCAAATTGTTCTGGCCTGGGACTATTTCTTTATTTGGACTACCCTTGATTATTTGTAATGGCATAGTGATCAGAACTATTTGATTTGTTGACAATGTCTATTGGCCTCCTTCTCTATATGATCCTTGATATGAATTTTGTTGATAAGGAAACTTTCCCCTACCATAGACTTGAGTGGTAGTTTTTGGAGGTGTCACTTGTCTCTTGATAATGACTAATTTATTAGCAAAATTCCACATCAGATCTTTTATATCAATGATATCTGCCACCAGTGAAGAGAGACCCAATGTGCTTGCTTGAGTGGTGAGATACTCATTTGTAGGTTGTAGGGTGACCAAATTTAGTTTTATGGTAGGAGTGCTTGGATTGGATTCCTCTCGATGGCTATCGATGATTTCTGCAAATACTGGCATTGGTGGTCGAGGTAGAAGTTTCTCGACAATGATTAGGTTATTATTTTTGTGTAACACCACCTCATATGCATTACGAAAAATATTCCATCCCATAGAAGTTATCATAATGGTGATATCCAGGTTGAATGCCTTCAGATAGAACATGAACACCATTGCAGTCTAAGGTCGATCAATCGCAGGGACCCTTTGCTAGGTCTTGTGAAACCTTGTATTGAAATCACTCATGGCTTCATGTGGAGCCCTCTTGATGGTAAGTAGTTATTACAGTAGTGAGGAAAGGTTTCCCTTTTTTGAGAATCATTTGAATAAGCACTGTCTAAGTGGATCCCAAGAAAGAATGGAACTCAAGACAAGAGATCTATACCAATCCTGAGCCTTCCTTAAAAGAGGTTGCTAATAGTCTTAACACAATAGTTTCCTTCGATATATTGTGTACACTGCATACCTCCGCTATATCTTGAAGGTGTTCAGAAAGGGTTTTGAAATCCTCCTTAGAGAATCTTGGAATAGCCTTTAGGGAATTAGTAGGTCTGGAAAGCCATACATCTGGGGGTGTGGGTGGTTGTAGTGGACTACCACTGTCCCATTTTATGAAATTTATAGGAGCAAGAGGAACTGAGTAAATTTAAGGCTCTAGATACTGGGCTCTGACTTCTCACTTTATTACTCCTTACAAGTGATACAAAGCCTATAGTTCTTCTCCTTCTAGAATTTGAGGTAGGTAATTGAGAGTGCTAGAAGTGACCTCTTGAGGATGCTCTTATTTGGACTCTGCGCATGAAACTTCCAGTTTCCTTCCTTAGCCTAATCTAAAAATTATTTCTGACTTCTAATTAGGCATTTGGAAAAGAAATTATCCCATCGGGCATGCTAGGAAAAGAACTGTTGATCATCAAAGCTCGTGCTTCTTCGACAGTCTTATGGGAAATTCAATGAGTGGGGGAGAAATTATGTCTCACTAAATACATCCGAGATTTTTATAGAAATTCGGCTCTTCTCTTGGGGTTTTGAGATAAGGGTGAAAGGAAATGTAAATATAAAACATAAAAGGTGATACTCTAAATCTTTCAGAACATTTCAAACCCAAGTTATTCCTATGATTGATATAGAGGACACAAAATGACACAACTAACTTCATGCACAGTGCAGACTTTCAAATATTTCTCTAAGAAATGTTCATTGAGGTCTAATCAAACATTAATATTCCTTAAGGTAAAAAGAATGATATTCCATAAATTACAAGAACTATGTCTCCTAATACAACATAGCATAAAAATATAACAACTTTAAGGAAAAGAAAAAGGTCCAATGATATGGTCCAATTCTCCTAACCTATTTTTTTTATCACACAGGCATAAAGCATAGTAATCCACTATTTAAACAACTAGAATATAGCTTGCAAGACATAGTGTTTCAATCAAAATAACAATATAAAGAAAGAAATCTTGAAAAAGGCCATACATGCACAGTCTCATTAAATTCCCCTCAATAGTCTATGCTTCAACTAAATATGGACTTTGAAACAAAAGTCGGATGCCGATCCAACAATAGTTTAAACCTTAATCGATATAATATGCCAGAATAAAGTAGTTCTATAACTTGCTTCTGAAAAATAGTTCTCAAACTTTTAGAAAACTAAAAAGAAACACACCTTCTAACAAAGAAAATTATTTTTTATCCAAAAAATCCTCCTGTCCTTGTGTTGTCGCCCTCCTTATATGACTGCGAAAGAAAGAAACACCACCTTAGTTTGGATTAATTGCCACCATGTGTTGATAGTTAATAACACATGATCTTATCATAGAACCTTGGTTAGGCCGCAATAGATCTTTGCATTAACTCTTTAGATACTACATTAATACCCTTTAGATATTTAGCAAAGATAGAAACCCAAATGTGATCAGATCCTTGGAACAACAACCTAGCAAAGCACCCAATTGATTGAAAAAATCACTACAAGGTAACTTCTCAAAACTTCCATCCCAAAACCCAAGAAAAGAAAATAAAAGGCTAGCCAACTCAGAAAAACTCCTCAATTAGATATCTTTATCGATGGTGTAGATAACCCGTGACAAGGAGACAATGTGTTAGAAGGGTGGAAACTCCTAAGATTGCAAATATAGCTCCCAAGAAAATGTGTGACAAGAAAATACATGTCCCAAACCTTCTCCCAAAAGGAAGATGAAAATTATAAAGTTTCATATCCACCACATAGTGTATTGCACACCTTTTCAATAATTTATTTGAGCGCAGGTGCACATGATACCAAAGACATTTACACAAATAAAAAATGATCAAGGAAAAAGAAAAATACTTCACGAAAACCACCTATGGAATTGAAACAAAATTATGAAATAGAGGAATAACATCCTCCATGGTTATAATAGCATTCCTATCATTAATAGTTTTTACCAACTCTCTAAAATGGAACTCAATAAACAAGTTTGATATGCCTGCCAAGTAGTTAGTCGAATAAACTATATTAGTAACACATATGTGTCAATCCTACTGTCTTGAATCATGAGAAACCAAGGATGATGGAACACTCAAAGATGACAAAGCAAGATGAGAAGAAGATATAATATCAGTAGGTGTGGGAACCAATGAGGAGGATACAACTCCAAGGTTTAAACAACCAAACTAAGTCTCCTTCTGAAGACTAAAGTTATTAGTGTCATCTATACTGATATGATTATCAAAGTTGGAAGAAGCAAAGAAAGAAAAAGAATACACTCTAGAACCATGATCAACATGTCCTATAACAATGATGGCCTTACTCTACAAATCTTTGATAGTCACTGATGTGGGTGTGAACTTAACTATTTTCCCTAAGCCAGTATGTGTGATTTGATAAATGGAAAGGAGATTGGTGGATAAAGATGGAACATAAAGTACATCATGAAATGTCCCTTCACCAAATCAATAGATCCTTTTCCAAAAGCTATCATATATGTTTTCTCCCCCATAAAAAAATGGAGGGAATGGACATGGATCAAATATAGAAAAAAATTCCTTAGATGCAACCATGTGGTTCGAAGCTCCTAAATCAAGGAAGCCACTTATGTGAAGTATGAAGTGTTGAAGCAAGAAGAGACATACCTTTCCCTTTCTCTAATTTATTTGATGATGTATATGCAACATTAGAAGAGCCACTCGCCTTAAGTTTGGACAATTCAAGTTGAGTTTGTTTAAGTATATTCTTTAACTCATCTTGATCATTTTTGAAGCATTTTATTTCTTCATGTCCAAGATTTTTACAATAAGTACAAGTAGGTTTTTCCTTAAAAAATTTCCCTTTTGAGGAAAATGGATTCTCTTATTTGGTGTCTTTAACATGGTCCTTAGGTTGTTTATGTGACTTAGATGGAGAAACCTTTTTTTCATTTGCATAAGATGCTTTTTTTGAGATGTCTTCATTGTACCCATTTGAATTAACTTTAACTATTCTCACATGAGTGATGTGGCAAAGTCATCAAGAGAGTGCATTGTCAATTTGGATCCCATACCATCTCTATTAGCATATAATGTAGAAATAAATATAGAATAATCAGGATCAAGCTTGGAAAGTAGAGAAAGAATCAAGTGTTTATCTTTATTCTCAATACCACATTGCTTTAACTGAAGCCTTAAAGACTTAAGTTTTGTGAAGATATCTTGGATATTGTTAAAATAAAAATGCTTAAGACATATCAACTCATTCTCTAATTGATAACTCCTAAGTGTGTCTTGCTTACCAAACAAAAGCTCAAGATGGACCCAAACTTCATGTAGAGTGTTACAAGATTGAATGTGAAACAAGAGATTAGGAGAGATAGGCATACAAAGAGTACCAAAAGACTTGAATCGCATCTATTGAATATGTATGTGCAAGATCATGATGGGCCAAAAAGTGGTAATATGATGGGTATTTGTAGGGTATGTGGATGACAACTTTTGTTTACCAAAAAATGATGAAACGAAAATAGTTTTTAAAGGAGATTCTCAACATTCCACCAATATAAATTGTTCTTTACTTTGAATTTAATAAATAATTATTATTCATTTTCTATTTGAATTAAGACTAAAGTCCTAATTGATAGGATGATTGAAAAAAATCTATAGATTTCAAATGGTATCACATTTTTTTAATCTAGAACATGCATCATATCCTATGTTGATTAAATAAAAAAATTGAATTTCATGAAGTTTTGACCAAGTTAAGGTGGTTAGACATATGAGTTTTTATATTTTTTAAAATTTGTAATAAAAAATTCATAATTAATTATTTACCTGGAAAAAAATTACAAAAAATAGGCATCACATCCAGACATGAGTCTTCTACTTATATCTAAAATATTATAAAAAAATATTATCATTTTATTGTGGTTATGGTGGTTAGACAAACACCTACTTCTTTGTTTTCCCTTGAAATTTAAGTACTATTGCATTGAAATTTCAAATTTTCACCAAATAGTTTATTTATTTTTAATAAACTTAGTTGTTTAGAAACTACATTCAATTTTCTATAGATTCTATTCTTACATATTTTTGAAATAATAAAGATAACTTATTCAAATTTTTATGTCAAGTTTCCTAACTCTTATTTTTTTGAATTTTTCACCACTTAAGGGCCTGTTTTTTCCATGATGATCCTACACATAGCCGAACCATTTCCTCTTTTCTGTAGTAGCACTTGGTTCAGACTCTATACCCATAGTAAGTCGATACAATCCCAAATTATTCAAAGTGATCTCCATTTGGATTTTCCACTCGATAAAGTATGTGGGAGTGAGAAGAGTTACATGACTTTTATCCATGATTTTGGAAAAAATATAGACTTGAGAGAAGAAATTACAATTTAATTAATGCCAAAAATACATAAAAATTACAATTTTATAGATGGGTATGTGCATGATCATCATGGAAACACCAAGCCATTAAGTGGAAAAATATTTAGAAAAATCAGATTTAGGCAACTTGACATAAAAATTTGAATAAGTTATCTATATTATTTCAAAAATATGTAAGAATAGAATCTATAGAAAATTGAATGTAGTTTCTAAACTACTAGGTTTATGTAAAAACAAAATTATCTATTTGGTGATAATTTGAAATTTCAATGCAATAGTAAACAAATTTTAGGAAAAAAATAAGGTGTGTGTTTGACCATGCTAAGCACAATAAAATGACAATATTTTTTTATGATATTTTAGATATAAGTAGAGGACTCATGTCTCGATGTGATGCATATTTTTTTGTAATTTTTTTCCAAGAATAATTAATTATGATTTTTTATTACAACTTTTAAAAAATATAAAAAATTGTACGTCTAACCACCTTAACTTGGTCAAAACTTCATGAAATTTAATTTTTTCTCAATTCTATAGTATGCAAAGCATAGAATGTGATGCATGTTTTAGATTCAAAAAATGCGATATTGTTTGAAAGCTATAGATGTTTTTCAATCAACCTATCAATTGGGACTTTAGTCATAATTCAAATAGGAAATGAATAATAATTATTTATTAAATTCAAAGTAAAACATAATTTATATTGTTGGAAAGCTGAGAATCTCCTTTAAAAGCCCTTTTCATTTCATAAATTTTGGGTAAATAAAAAGTTGTCAGCCACATACCCTACACATACCCATCAGATTGCCAGTTTTTGGCCCATCATGATCCTGCACATACCTAGAACCAAATGCCTCATATTCCCAATGGTAAAAAAAGGAAATGTGTGCCCTTGCAAGGATGTAAAGAAATGTCAGAAAACAAAGAGAAGAGGTTAATCACAACCCCAAATCAAACAATGTAAATTCTCCAGATCTACAAAGATAGAATAGAAGCACCTATATTAAAATGCCACTAAATGGTCATTGTCATTCATGAAAAATTCCTCTAAATTCCACCTGTACCCACCTTCAATCTCTACCAATGCTTGCACTAGGAATGCTTGCATAGTGATTATAGGTTCAATCACCCTTTTCATAACAGTTTTGAGAAGCATGCACAATGATTTTGGGTTCAACACCAATTTGCTAAGTAGCAAATACTTTAAACACCACGGAAAAGAGTTTTTAACTGCACAAATAGAGATGTGTCTTTGTTGCATATAGAGTGCCCTTACAAGCCACAAACAAAGGAGAGTTCATGGCTACTAATGGATATCAAATCTAGTGCAACCTGAAACACTTCTCACACCCTCCAACAATGGGTAGGGTCAGATTGCAAACAACAATTTTAGATGCCTATGCAAAGATTTCAAAATGCCACAACATAAAGAGCACAAACAACCATAATGATATGAGGAACCCAACACTAATGATAAGGGGTTAAGAGTAGAATCAATGAATTGGGAGAGGGTGTGGAAACCTTGCTCTGATACCATATTAGAGTTAAGAAGATCTAAGTTATTAGAAGCAAGCACATGAACAATGCATAAGATTGTATTTAACTGATTGTTGAGAAAGCATTCAAATCATAATTTCAACACTAATTAGAGACTTCAATCATAGAAATCTACCATGGAAGAAAGCACAATAAAATAATCGACCACCAGTGATGGAGAGGAATGGAAATAATGCATAGAATATCCACAAGTCTGTAAAAAGATTCAGGTTACATGACAAAAACTCCTAGATATGTGTGATTGGGGGTGATCTGAGTTGAAATTCATCCTTTATATTTCCACGCAGCTTGCTCCAAACAATGGTCATGCCTCCAGGTGGTGGTTGTGTGTGATCAAAAGTATCTATTCATCCCTCATCACGTGAAAACCAAGTCCTTCCATCATATCTTCCAAATTTGTTGCATGAGCTCTCTTGTAATAGCATGAAAATGTTCCTAAAGAGGGCATGAGAATAAGGTGGAAATAGGGAATGTGAACAAGCAACCAATGATGTGTCTCTCAATGGCATCTAAATGCCTATGGCTAGCATCAAAAAGAAGTTCACTTACATAATGCAAATCGTTCCACTATTTTTTTCTTCCTTGTTGCATGTTGACCTACAAATTTAGCTAGAATTCATCAATTCAAGCCATTGGTTGGTCGCGTGAGCTCTCAAGACTAACAACAAAAATGGTGCACCTGAAAATCTTCATGCAAATTGATAACACCCAGTAATGGAGATCTAACTAAATACAAAAAATTGGCTCACTTATTGACCTGAAACTATCTCCTCCTAAGCTCTGATACCATATTAGAAATGGGGAGATCTAGGAGATAAGAAGCAAGCACATGAATGGGTATGTGTAGGATCATCATGGAAAAAAAGGCCCTTAAATGGCAAAATTTTTAGAAAAATTAGAGTTAGGCAACTTGACATAAAAATTTGAATAAGTTATCTATATTATTTTAAAAATATGTAAGAATTTAGAATCTATAGCAAATTGAATGTAGTTTCTAAACTACTAGGTTTATTTTTTTTAAAATAAAATCTATTTCATGAAAATTTGAAATTTCAATGTAGTAGTACTTAAATTTCAGGGAAAAAATAAGAAGTAGGTGTCTGTCTGAACAACCTAACTACAATAAAATGATAATATTTTTTTATAAGATTTTAGACATAAGTAGAGGACTCATGTCTGGATGTGATGCATATTTTTTGGTAATTTTTATAATATTTTTTACATAAGTAGAGGATTCATGTGTCAAGAATGTTGTGTTGTCTTGAGAGGTGTCCAATTACCAAAAAATCTTATAAAAACTTCATTGTGTCTTGACACTTCATGGGAAACGAGTCACTTGGGTCAACTCCAACACCTAACTAGGCTTAAGTCAGCCTAACTAGAGTAGAATACACTAACAAATATAATGATAGAAATTCATTTTATCTTTTTTATTAGATGATGCATTATGGTTATTATGTATTTATCTATATCAAAAAAGAAACTAATTAATCATTCTTGAATTATTTATTTGGTAAAAGAAACTTTTAACCCTAATCAAGACTATTTTTGTGTGCATATTTTTAGACAATAGTTAAATTAAATTTTATCCATCTATATTTATACATTAATTATAAGTAGTCATACTATTTTAATCTATCAGTCTAAATTATATATGAAAATATACATTATTATTTATATATGATACTATGTATGTATAACTATATTTATTATAAAAAATATCTAAGAAAAATTTCACCTCATATGGATTCTTCTTTTTCTACATAATAAGGAGTTGGTACAAATGAGAAATTCACTTTCATTTTCTTAATCCCATCTTACACAAGTTTGCATATTACAACTTCCATTCAATTTACATGTATATTTAAAACTATTGTATTTTTCAATTAAATTCAATTTTAAATTTCACAATTTAAGTAAACTAAAATATCAGACATATGCATCAAACTTTAAATGAATTGATTTCAATTTATTGGTTTTATCAACCTATGTGATATAATTAAAAATTTCATAATTTCTTTACTCCTCTGGCTGTCCATTATGTCAAAAAATTTCTAAATGCACAAAAATAATAGAGCTATTGCTCTATTTCCCCTAATTTCAATAGGGAAATACAAATGTGAAATAAATTGACAAAACAAAGAGACATGCAAGCTTGTTTTCTATTCATAAATTTGGAAATAGAAATACATTAAAGACTAAACATAAAACTTAAAAACTGAACTCAAACTACAAACAACTAATTTATGGGAGTTTCATCAGCTGCTCAACCAAACACTCAACAAACTTCAGGAGCTTCTAGGAGCTCAACTAACAGGAGCTACACATAGCTCTTTAGGACCAATCACTGCTCAATCAAAAACAAAATAGTTGTTGTTGTTCAAGAGCTTTTAGAAGCTCACAAAAAAAATTCCCTTCAAACTGCTACTGCTCAGGAATTCAACTTCTTGAGATTTTCAACTGACAGAATAAACATTCCTTCATTCCTTTTTTATTTTAACTCATTCCCTCTCAAATTCAAAATCACCTACTAGCATTGAATTGGAATTTAAAATTTTCTAACTTCATTTATTCCTTTTGCAGTCTTTAGGTGCATGCTAGGAGCAAGTGGGAAGGAAATCCCCAAAACAATCTTTCAGCTACATTCATCAAATGCCCCTAATAGGTAGGTGTGAATGGAAGAGGCTCATGAGAATTTAATTTTCCAACACTCCCCCTTGACCCTGAGCTAACAAAACATGATCAATCTTGATCCAAATCAACAATTCCCAATCTTCTCCTCAAGTTTTTGAAACTATCCTTGCTAAAAGGCTTGGTGAATATGTTTGCTAGCTACTACTCAAACCTGCAAAATGCCATTTTAATTTCACCATGAACTCAACTAGTTCTCCAATAAAATGATACTTGATTTCAATGTGATTTCTTCTTGCATGAAAAATAAGATGTTTTGTTGAGGCTATTGATGAAACATTGTCAGAATAAATTACTATTCCATCCTATTGTTCTTCCTTCAAATTTTTGAAGATTCTTCTTATCCAAATAGCTTGACATGCTTCTACATTCACTGCTATATATTCAACCTTTCTTGTAGATAGGAGAATGATGGCTTCTTTATTGGAAGCCCATGAGATGACTCCCAAACCCAAATGAAACACATAGCTCGATGTACTCTTCCTATCATCCAAACTTCCTACGTAATCACTATCTGTGTATCTAACCAACACAAACTCATATGCTGTTGTGTACGAAATTTCATATCCTTTGGTTCATTTCACATACGAGTATGTGCAGGACCATGATGGGCCAAAAAGTGGGCAATATTATGGGTATTTGTAGGGTATGTGGCTCACAAATTTTTTTAACCTAAAATTAATGAAACGAAAAGGGATTTTAGAAGAGATTCTTAGCTTTTCACCAATATAAATTATGCTTTAATTTGAGTTTAATAAATAATTATTATTCATTTTCTATTAGAATTATGACTAAAGTCCTAATTGATAGGCTAATTGAAAAACATCTATCACTTTCAAAGGTTATCACATTTTTTGAATTTGAAACATGCATCACATTCTATACTTCACATACTATAGGATTAAAAAAATAAAAAATAAATTTCATGAATTTTTGACCAAGTTAAGGTGGTCAGACATATGAGTTTTTATATTTTTTAAAAGTTGTAATAAAAAATTCATAATTAATTATTTACTTGGAATTTTTTTTTAAAAAAATGCATCACATCTGAACATGAGTCCTCTACTTATATATAAAATATTATAAAAAATATTATCATTTTATTATGGTTAGGGTGGATGCAAACCTACTACTTATTTTTCCGAAATTTAAGTACTACTGCATTGAAATTTCAAAATTTTCACCAAATAGATTTTATTTATTTTTAAATAAACCTTGTAGTTTAGAAACTACATTCAATTTTTCTATAGATTCTATTCTTACATATTTTTGAAATAATATAAATAAATTATTCAAATTTTTATGTCAAGTTGCCTAACATTGATTTTTTCTAAATTTTTTACCACTTAAGGGCTTGTTTTTTCCATGATGATCCTGCACATACCCACACCTTAGGATTCTTTTACCTACTTTCCAATGGGTGTCTTGTGCAGTCTTTGGAAACTTGGAAATAAGACTCACACTGTGCATTATATTTGGCCTAGTTGTTAAATACATTAGGCTTCCAACCAAACTCTTAAACATGGTCAAATCCACATTGCTGCTACAATCTTCCTTGCTCAAATTTAGACCTATGGTTGTTGGTGTTGGGGCAGGCTTGCTTTGAAGCATCCTAAATCTCTTCAAAATCTCATTTGCATATTTTTCTTGAGGGATAAATATACCATCATGATTTTTTTTTTACTTATATGCCTAGAAAATATTTCAAGAGACCTAAATCTGTCATTTTAAACTCTCTTTTCATGGCCTCTTTAAAATCAGCAATGAGGAAATCATCATCCCTAGTGAAAACTAAATCATCAACATACAAGACAAAAGTAAAAACCTTTCCATTTGTTTCTCTGATGTAAAGAGTGGGTTCACCATCACTTTTGCTAAAGTCGTTGCTCATCAAATATGAGTCAATCATGTTGTCCCATGCCCATGGAGCTTGCTTCAACCCATAAAGAGATTTCTTCAGCCTATACACCTTGTGTTCTTGACCCAAAACTTCATATTTGAATGGCTACTCCATAGAAACCTCTCCATTCAATACTCCATTAAGGAAGGTAGACTTCACATCCATTTGAAATACCTTCCACATATGTTGGGTTGCAATTGCTATGACTGCCCACACGATTTCCATCCTTGCAATGGGGGAAAATGTCTCATTGTAGCCTCTCCCAAACTATTGTTTGTACCCCTTGACAAATAATCTCTCCTTATGTCGGTCTATCTTTCCTTCGGCATTGCACTTGGTCTTGTAGACCCATTTTACCCCAATAACTTGCTTGTTGGGAGGAATATTTGTTAAATCCCATGTGTTGTTTCTCTCTATTACATCTATCTCCTCATCCATGGCCTCACACTATTTCTCCTCTTCCACAACTTCTTCAAAATAAACTAGATCACCATGAGAAAATAATGCAAAATTCACACTCTCATCAAATTCCTCATTGTACCTTTCATTTTGGTAGATATCCCTTAGACTCTTAGTCTTCTTTGACATTAGGGAGCTGAGAGGTGGTTTTAAACTTTCACTGCTATTGTTGATGTGCTGGATAGGAAGGTTTAGGAGTTGTCAAGAGCTTTTAGGAGCTCTAGTAGAGATTTCAAGAGCTCTTCTGGAGCTTTCAGGAGCTCTCAAGAGCTCTTTAGGAGCCAATCTTCTAGAGCTTTCAGAAGCCAATCTTTTGGTTGTCTTTGGCTGCTTTCCTTTTTATCTACTTTAGGAGCTCTTCAAGAGCTCTTCGAAAAACTTTAGGAGCATGTCTAGAGCTCACTATAGCTGAATCTTTGGCTTCTTGTGATAGTCTTCCTGACTATCTTGTTGACTGTGTTCCAGCTTTAGGAGCTGTCAAGAGCAATTCTCAGCTATCAAAATCTACCACTCCATCCCATGAATTGTCTTCTAAGAACTCGACATCCCTACTAATTACTATCTTTATGGTGATGGGATTGTATAGTCAATAGGCTTTGGACTCTTCACTATAGCCCATGAAAATTCATTTTTCACCCTTGGTATCCAATTTATGCCTCTTTACCTTAGGCACGTGTGCATATGCTACACACCCAAACACTCTCAAGTGCTCAACTATCCACTTGCATCTTGTGCATGCCTCTTGAGGTATCTTGTCATGAACCACCTTTTTTGGACTTCTATTTATCAAATAAATAGTTGTTGCTATAGCCTCTCCCTAATATTCAATAGGGAGTCCCTTTTCTTTCATCATGCTCCTTTCCATCTCCACAATGGTCCTATTCTTTCTTTCAGCTACTCCATTTTGCTGTGAACTATAATTGGCTCTAGTCTCCTTCCTAATACCATTTTGCTTGCAAAAATTCACAAACAAACTAGTGGTATACTATCCTCCATGATTTTACCTTAGGACCTTGATAAAATGTCCACTCTCCTTTTTAGCCTAGGCCTTAAACAAAATTTTTTTATCAAAAGCTTTAGATTTATATTGCAAAAAATAGACCAATATCTTACAGCTATAATCATCAGTAAAGGTCATAAAAAATCTACTCTTACCAACATAAATGATTTGCATAGGGCCTACCAAATCTATATAGACCAACTCTAATGGTCCTCTTTCCCTTGTAGAGTTTCCCAATTAAAAGGGCTGCCTATGTTGCTTACCCAAAATGCAAGCCTCACATCTAACATTAGGCTCTACTATCCTTGGCAAACAATCAATCATTTTTTTCTTGGATAAAAGACTCAAACCAACATAGCCTAAGTGTCCATACCTGAGATGCCATATCTTTGAGGGATCTAGAATGGTGCTCTTGAGGGCTACATGATGTTCTATTTTGCATTCTTCATTCTTGAGAGGTGCGACAATGGACTAAGGTGAGAAACACATCTCAATATTCAAGGGAAACATCCAATTCATTGTCATTTGGGCTGCTGCAAACACCTTCATCCTCTCATTCTTGTCATAAATGATGCATTGAACCTTCTCCATTATCACTTTGTATCCTTTTTGGATTAGCTGACCTACACTCATGAGGTTGTGCTTTAACCTAGGAGCAAGAAATACATTCTATATCTCCTTCTTCTCACCTTGCTTGTTGCGGATCATAATAGATCCTCTTCCAACAACATGAACTAATCCATTGTTTACCATTCTTATTTCAGACTTAACATTTTTATCAATGAAATAAAAAAGACTTTCATTGCCACTCGTGTGGTTGCTGCAACCATTGTCCAAATACTAGACTTTAGGGCTGCCTTCTTCACCAATATTGCACATGATGAAGGATGCCTAGTTTCCTTCTGCCACATTCACACTTTGCTTTGACTTAGTTGTTGCATAGTTAGCTATTGCTATTATAGGAAGAATGGTCTCTATCAAGGCTACTTCTATTAAACTCAATGCCTTAGCACCTTTTCTCCTGAACTCCTTCACCTGGTTCTTTTGGTTTTTTATGAGCACAACATATTTTTCTAGGTCAGTTACATCATTGAACCCATTAACCACAAACTCGCACAAATCATTGGCAACTATAATGGTCTTCATCTTCTTTGTCAAAACATCATAGTTCTATCCATTAAAGGATGGTGGTTGTTACCAACTCTTTCCTTCATCTCCAACTATGTCTCCTACATAGAAAAATTCAATACCCAGAAAAAAAAATGCTTGAACTCACAAGGAAATGAGGCCTATGGATTTGATATCATGTCAAAAAATATTGAATGCACAAAAAATCATAGAGTTGCTACTCTATTTCCCCAAATTACAATAGGGAAATAAAAATGTGGAATAAACTGACAAAACAAGGAGACATGCAAGCTTGTTTTCTATTCATAAAGCTGGAAATGGAAATACATTAAATATTGAACATAAAACTTAGAAACTAAACTCAAACTACAAACAACTAATTTATGGGAGCTTAATGAGCTGCTCAAAAAGACACTCGACAAACTTTAGGAGCTTCTAGGAGCTCAATTGACAGAAGCTACGTAGAACTCTTCAAGAGTAATCACTATTCAATAAAAAAAATAGTTTTTGCTATTCAAGATATTTTAGAAGCTCAACAAAAAACATTCCCTTTAGACTACTACTACTCAGGAATTCAACTTCTCTAGATTTTTAACTGACAGAAAAAAACTTCCTTCATTCCTTTTGTCTTTTAACTCATCCCCTCTCAAATTTGAAATCACTTACCAGCATTGAATTGGAATTCAAAAATTTCTAACTTCATTTATTCCTTCGGTAGTCTTCAGGTGCATGTTAGGAGGAAGTGGGAAGGAATTCCCCAAAACAATCTTTTACCTATAGTCATCTAATGCCCCTGATAGGTAAGTGCAAATGGAAGAGGCTCTGGAGCATTTAATTTTCCAACATATTATACTCTTCTTTCTCACTCATTTCTTGCGCTACATATTTTTCAATGTCTTTATTGTATTCCCTTCATAGAAACTTCACTCCACAATTATTTTAAACCATTATTTCTTCTACACAAATTTTCTACATAGCATAATATTTACATGTTTAAAATCTGCATTATCTATTTTTTATTGGAACACATATCCTCTCTATTCTTCCCTCTATCCTTATGTTTCCCATGTAGCCCCTTGTTCTTCCTCAATTTCTCTACACTTGCTCCATGCATCCCTCTTCTTATCAAAATTTATCCCTTCTATCAATATACATTTTCTTTTTTGCATTTTAGTCTTTACTCTTTTCCGTGCCTACTCATCTTCCCACACAAATCTTCATATTTTTCTATTGTTTTTAAATTTATGATACCATTTAGAAATGGTCTAGCCCTCTATTCTCCACACAACCTCCTTACCTTTTCATATTTCATTCTCTCCTTCAAGCTGCCCACACCCCTTCACTTATTTTACACACATTTTAATTCACTTTTAATTTTATCTTAATTCTTTTATTTCTTTGTAAAGTATTTCTCTCACCCTTACAAATTCCACAAGTCCCTTGATTTTTTTTTTTATATTTTGTGTTTTACCAAAGCATGGCAACCCACTAGCATTGTAAATATCAAAACATTTAATAATAAAATACTCTAAAGCACCATTATAAACATAATGATAAAATAGCTTGTTTGGGCCTTAGATTAGGTGTACTAAGGATCTATGCTAACTTTTCTTTATGGTGACGCTTGAGTAGTTGTCTCCCAAGGGAGTTATCAAATCCAAACATATTAAGCTCGACACCTAAGGATGTCGTGTGTCATATGGGAAAAAATATCAAGAATATTTTAGAGCTTGAGGATGGTGAAAGATGTGTGAGATGTATGCATGAATTGTCACATGAATTGTTGTCACATGACCCCACAAGTGGCCCTAAAAGCTTAAGAATTCTTTCATTTTCCACAACAGCAATGTTGTATTCTCCTAAGGGGATCCCCACAAGGAAAGCACTCAAGATATGACACCCTTAATGTCATGTAGCATTACTATGCAAGTTTAGGAAAATTTTGAGCTTGCAGATTGTACAAAGGTGTGTTATTGGCTATTTGTTAACTTGTAGGCCCATAAGTGCTCTGAAGATTCTAATAAATTTTTTATGTTCGTTAGCACCACATGTCACTTGGGTGCAAACCCAAAAAATTTCATGACCAAGGGAAACTAGACAATGCGCCATTGACCTAATGTCACCATAGGAAAAAGCATAGGAGAGTTTGCTAGCCATCACACCTACTTAGAAATTCCATCCTAAAATTTCATTATAAATGACCAAAAATCCTATAATTTGTAAGAAATACCATTACGACACTTCTGGGCCAAAGGTGGCAGCCTTTCATTTAAATTGATTTAATGAGAATTAATGACCAATTGGTCTAAAAAGGAAATAAATCTTAAAAATAAAGGAGGTTAAGTACCTCCACTAGCATGGTATGCTCGTGCCAACACCTCATTCTATGGTTTTTCTTTCCAACAGTGAGGATTGGTATGTTTGATGGCTAAAATCCATCATCAATCTTTACATAATCTAACAATCAATTTTTAGCATGATGTATTGGCACACTCTTTGGAGCAGTGTCTAATGCAAAAGCATTATCAAATATTTTTGCATCTTAATTGATAAATGAATTTTAAAACTTGTAATGTTCTTATAGGCTTTAAGAGAACTTACTTATTTTTTAAGGTGACATGGATACCCACATTAGCTTAGTAAGTACCCACAAATAGATAGCATTTCAAGGTAAAATCATAGAGCTTTGATTGAAGTGATTCATGGTGAAATCAAATTTAATGCTTAATGGAGTGGTTAAACTCATCCTCAATCAAGAATTTCTGGTTTCGAGCAAGTGGAGTAGGTTTGATTAAGATATCCCCTCTCGATTTGTGGTGGACCTATTGCTGGAGATTGTTGCACTATGTTTTCATCACCATTGTCATTGATGTAAACCCCCAGTGTAGTGTTTGTGGTGATAAGAAGGTGTTACAATAATGTGGTGTGTAATATGACATGTCAATTCCTCTAAGTGTGGATGTGGTATTGAGAATATGTTGAGTTGTATATGTTGTGATTGTTATTCAAGAAGGTGTTTTTGGTGTTGTAAATGCAACCATAATCACTTGGTCTCCAAGTTCTTTTGAAAAAAATTATAAAAGAGTGAACACGATTAGAGAGTTGTGTTATGTGTTGGGGTATGTGTAGGATCATGATGAGCCAAAAAGTGTCAATATGATGGGTATGTGGCTAACGACTCTTTTTTAATCCAAAATTGATGAAAAAAAAGGATTTTTAAATTAGATTCTTATCTTTCCACTAATATAAATTATGTTTTTCTTTTAATTTAATAAATAATTATTATTCATTTTCTATTTGAATTATGACTAAAGTCCTGATTGATAGGTTGATTGAAAAACATCTATAGATTTCAAATGGTATCACATTTTTTGAATCCAAAATATGTCACATTCTATGCTTCACATACTACAGGATTAAAATAATAATAATTTAATTTTATGAATTTTTGACCAAGTTAAGGTGGTCAGACATACAATTTTTATATTTTTAAAAGTTGTAATAAAAATTCATAATTAATTATTTCTTTAAAAAATTACAAATAAATATGCATCACATTGGGAAATGAGTCCTCTACTTATATATAAAATATTATAAAAAAATATTATCATTTTATTGTGGTTAGACAAACACCTACTTCTTATTTTTTCCTTGAAATTTAAGTACTATTGCATTGAAATTTCAAATTTTCACCAAATAGAATTTTTAATTTTTTTAAATAAAACTAGTAGTTTATAAACTACATTCAATTTTCTATAGATTCTATTCTTACATGTTTTTGAAATAATATAGATAACTTATTCAAATTTTTACATCAAGTTTCCTAACTCTGAGTTTTTTGAATTTCATCATCACTTAAGGGCTTGTTTTTTCCATGATGATCCTACACATACCTGTTGTTCTCCAAATTTCTTCATATTTTAAGTTGTTCTTGTGTGGTTTGGATATATTTATTAGAGGTATTTAGAGGTGTTATATAAAAATTCTCATATTTTGGATCTTGCCATAGTACAAGATATATTTAATGGTATGTTAATGGTGAAGAAGATTGTCTAGGAGAAAAAAAATGATTCATATTTCTCTACATTAGGTTTTCCTTCCTTGTTGATTAGTGAATGTGTTAATATTTCTTGTATCTACATTCCCTTATAATATTTGGTATTTAGCTATTTTTCAATATTGGATTGATGAGTTATGTTCGCTGGTAGTATGTCTGGTTGTAAAAAATGATAATGTTCTTTAGTTACATGTGGTTGTGTTGGTATTGTTGGATATTATATTGATGTTGGAATATTCCTTGTTATTGGGTGATGTCTCTATGTGGTTTACATAATTTTTTCAAACCTATAGAAGTGTCTATGATTTATTGTAGTCTTAGTATAGGTTTGGTTGACCTAGCATGCTAGCATTATTTGTGAAAGTGTTGTGTTCATTGAGGAAGCATGGTGAAGTGTGTTAGTGTAGATTTGGGTCCTTGTTAACCCTTGACATTGTCTACCTTCACTTCTTTCCAATGTGGAATTGTTTTGTGTCAACCTATTTGATGGTTCCATGTTTAAGGTGCATACATTTCATTGAGACCAAGCTAGAGAATATTTTTGAGGTCGTGGAGGATATATAAATAAGGTTAATTATTGGAGATTTTGAACAAGTGTGTGATGATGTGAATGTGATAAATTTTGGTGATTTGAGTGTGGTATTGAATACCTAAGGCTACTAGATGCAGTGAGATGATGGTGTTTACATTTTAGAGTGCCTAAAGTTGCTAGAGGTGGTGAGTTGAAGGTTGGAGATAGTGTAGTGTTATTGTAATCCTATTGTATTTGAAACATCTGGTGAAAGGGGGGAGATGATTATTGCTTATGGTTTAGGACATAGAACAAACCACTTTCTTTTCACTTCATTTCACTCAATAACCCTAGAGATCTCAATGCAAAGGAGAAAAAGATCTTGTTGTAAGGCTATCCTAGGGACTAAATGTAAAATAATGAGGGGTTCAACACCAAGTTTAGACTTGGAAAAGATAATGAAATGCAAGATGAAGTACAAAACCCAAATTCAATGCAAAGTTGATTTAAATGACCTAGAAATGCATGAAAATCAAAACAGAATGCAAGAAGGAATGTGTGCACTTGAAAACCTAAAGATGACTAGGAGTCCTAAGATGCTAGAAAATATGACTTTTTGACATAGTGGAACTCATTCACCATTATGGGTGAATCAATCCTAGTTTTGGATTTTCGCATGAGAGCAAGTTTCTAGAAAAATGGTATTTGAATCTACAAAAAAATATAGAAAACACTTACAGTGGGACTCATTCACCACATATGTCGAATTAGTCCCATTTCACTTTTTTGGGAATTCAAAATCAAAATATGTTCCTCTCAATTTGATTTTCCCTTTCTGATTGGTTTCTAGATTTGAACCTACAAAAGGACCTACAAAATATAATATATGTTGGATTTGATTATGGGGGATTTTCCTTGTTCAAATCCCTAGTTTGGTAATTAAACCTTAATGAAAATAATGAAATAAGCATGTAAATGGGACTATAGATCATAACCTTAAGTGTGTCTAAGATTATGAAACTTTACATGTAGTGCAATCCTATTTTAATGTGTAAGAATAAGATGCATGAATGAAATATGACAATGAATGACTTACTTGGAGATATCTCTAATCCCCCAAATGAACCCCAATGATGCTCAAGTACCTTCCTTAGGTTGAAAGTAGAGTGATATTGGAAGATGGAATCACTTAGGAAATAAGTCATTAGGCTTGGCTTGATGGCTAGTTACATCTCCCCAACATAGAATCCAACACAATTCACCATAGATGACCATGATCAACCCTTTGACAGTGCTAGATCTTGAATAAAAGTGAGCTTGAAGACCTAAAAAAACAAAATAATATTGCATCAAGACTTCAATGGACTCTTGAACTCTCTTGTGAAGAATAATTGAAAGCTTGTAAATGCTTGGATCTTGAATTTTCTCTCTAAAAATTCTTTCTTGTATGAAAAAATGAATTATAGGCTTGCTTATATAGGAATTAACACCTAATTTACCATTATTCAAATCTCAAAGGCCAACATCCATCAAAAATTTGAATTAAAAAGGTGATTTTCCTGCTCAAAATTTAAAAAGCTCCTAAATGGGACTCATTTTCCACCCCTACCAAATGGGTCCCACCTCAAGAAACTCATTCACCCAAGGTGGCGAATGAATCCCAACTTAGGTTTCTGAGGTGGGTTTTCAAGATTTTTAATGTTTTAGGTGAGTTTTTTGGGATTTTAAGTGAAATAAGCCTCAAGATCCAAAATAATGACTTAAGGGCCTATTAATGATGAATTAAGGGGAAATTAATGCAAGGATTCCAAAATCCAATGTGAAAATGTAAATAGATACATTTTAGAACATTAAGTTAAGGAAAATAGGGTCTATCTAGCTTAAAGGGTAGAAGATCCAATGTGAATGTGTAAACCACATTATAACACTCGATTAAGTCTATATTAGGTCCAAGCCCCCTAAATTTAATGTGAAGGTGTAAATAAATACAGTTTACAACATTAAATTAAGGTAGGGTTAAGTTTTTTTAGCTTAAAAAAGGCCCACAACCTAATGTGGATGTGTAAAAGACATCACAACACTAGATCAAGGCAACATTAAATCTAATTTACCATTAATTATTCCCAAATTAAGCAAGGAAAATGCCTACATTTTTTATTGTCACATTTAGCCCCCAATTTAGCATGCATATGACTCTACCTACATATGAAAGCTAAAGTACTTTGAAAAGTAAATTTTTCAAAAAATGATACTCATATGGATTTAAACATGGGAGAATGGATTCCCCACTATAGCTATCTGGAAAACCACAATGTTAGGAACCGCACCCTGCAACACAAATTCATTATTCGTCCAAAAATCCTCTTATCTAACTTCTTTACAAAACAAAATTTGAGGGTAGATGTATATCCCCCCTTGATTCTACTTTATTTATGGAGGTGGAATCAAGGTAGCAGTCTAACCACATCGAATAAGGTTAGTCATATCATAGGGTATTTCCAAGTACCATACCACTTGATGATAGACATTTGATTAGGACAAGAATGGAATCTCTAGCACCTATTAGGTTGATTTGAATGAAAGATAATTTTTAACCCTAATGTAGTAAAAAACCCTAATTTTAACTTATAATGTGTTCCTAAACTTATATCGTGGAGGTTCATTTGGGAAAGTACATTTTTCAAAAAATGATACTCATATGGAATGCCTGATGTCAATTTCACATGTCAATTTCATATGAAAGCTAAAGTACTCTAAAAATGAGCTTAGCAAGGATTGGGAAAGGGCTTCTTTCCATAGAAGCATGAATCCACTATGAGATAGGATTTATTTCATGTTTTATATACCTTAGTTTGTCTTGTAATTTGTTTGCATTTTAAATCATGATTTATTATTTCATAGGAATCTTGGGTTTGCTTGTTTTGAACTGACTAACTAAGCTAGGTGTTGTCATGGATTGAAACAATGCATATCTAGGGTTCACAAAATGGCACTAGAAGGATGTACAAACTTTACATATCATGAGATTATATTGGGTGTACCTCATGTGCCCCATGAGGTACCACGATGATATGCTAATGGCACTTGCAAAGTGGTGGAATGCAAACACATGTACATTTCTTCTTCCTATTAGTGAGATGACCATTATGCTAGAGGACATACATCGCATCATTCAAGTTCTGATTTGGGGTGAGAGGGTACATTTTTTAGTGGATTAGTCCTTTTGAGAGATGAAATACATGTAGTACTGCCTCAGAGGTCCTATGCATGATGGTATGGTGAGGCCACACATCAATCTAGTGATGCTATTATGTTCACATGCCCCACTAGATGCACATATTGTGATGTTCATAGTAGCACTAGTACTCATCCCTAGTGGCTAGTGAGCATAATTAGAGGGAGGACTAGTACACATGATTCAGAATATGGTGGGGAAGAAGACCATGATCTTTGGTGATTATCATTTTGGGAGATTGATAGTATGGTGCACTGCATGCTACTATAGGTGTGGTGCCTAGAGCATATCATGTGCACTAGACAATTAGGATTTCCATTCCCATCATCCCTAGGGTATCATCGTTCCTTTAGCTATCCATTGCAACAACTATGGTAGTATGATGGCTTACATTTTTGGAAGGTCTGATTCAATTGACTAGATGAGGAGAATATCATATGGAGACCCTACAAACTTGTTCCATAGTGGTCGGATGTGACTCATTAGATGAGGAGATTGCATATGGACCAATTTTTGATAGGTAGACATGATTACATAGTATGACCTTTCTACTATGATTGCATTATGTGATAGGTTAGACAAGTTCAGGTACCACCTAGGGCATGACCCTTTTGTAGGAAATCAGTATGGAGTGTGCAGAGGCTTGGCGATGTTAGATGGTTCACTTCTAACGATGTCATGTATAGTGACTTTGATGATGATGACAGGTATTCTTCCATTCTCTGAAGCTAATGATTTCAGTACCACAAATACCTATGAGGAGTGCTAGGAAATAGTACAATAGGCTCTAATATTCCCAATGGAAAATTCGATAGGTGATAGAGGACCACTCCTAGATGAGGGAGATGAGGAGGAGTCCAGGGTTGAGGAGACACACTTTAGGGCTGCAGATATATTCAAATATGTGATAGATGAGGAGTGGGATGAGACTGGATATCTTGATTATGATTTCCAAGAGTAGAAGGATGAGGAGGAGGAGCATCCCATATGTGAGGGTGATGATACAATTGAGGAGGATCTAGTTGGCCATGAGTGGGCAGAGTCCTCTCCCATTCATGTTACTAGATTGTGATCAATGGTTGTAGCAAGCACCAACACCCATAGTCATGGATAGGATAACACATCCTCCATGCCCCCTACACATTACAAGGTTGTCTTTACACAACTAATCAAAGAGATAGGTGATGATATTTTATTTACTACTATACTTTATGCATATGTTTATGTTTTAATTTTATGATCATATATATATATATATATCATGTTGTGTGTTGATTATATTTATGGATTTTATCTTATAGGAGCTATGAGAGACCTTCATGATCTCTATTGTTAGGTGGCTATGAAGATACTGCTCCCATCAGTCTATGAGGAGGCTACTAATACATATTATGTGACTTGACCCATCGTGGAGCAGGATCCAAAGCTATTTGGGCCATATGTTAGACTGCAGGAAGCTTATGAGAGTTTCAAGAGGCATCTTCACCTAGTTGAGGCCACCTAGGATGCCCAGTAATCTCACACCCTAGCAGAGTCTGAGAGACTATAGTTAGAGGTAGCTAGACTATAGTGGAGAGTGATTAGCTAGCAAGGGAATGTTGAGAGGCCCTTGGATAGATACAGGGTTTACAGTTTTGTCTTAATGCACTTAGTGACTCGCGATCACGATCATATACCACTGTCTCCTAACAAACCACCTCTAGATAGATGTGAGCACCATATCGAAAGGGATCTAGTAGTCATAGACCTCATTAGCATGGTATATATTGATGACATGTACACAAAACTTTGATATATATATTATCATTTGATGTTCTATTACTTGTGTTTATGTACTTTATGTGCTTTAATGTTAAATGTAAATGTGATTGATTCAATAATCTAAGTTGTAAAACTATTTAATGAATGTATCTATGATTTAACATGTTTTATGTGATCTAATTAAAAATTATTCTAGTTTCTCTCATATGTAACATTATGATTAAGTATGTTATGCTAAATTAAATGCACCTATGTTCTAATTAGAGAACCTTAAATGTGCATATAAGGATCTAATCTAACACAACATGCAAGATAAACTTGAATAGCATGAAACCTAATGTAATCATTTAAAATTAATTAAATAATCATTTTAGTATTCAAGACACAAAAATAATTTTTTGTTAAGAATGAAGCAATGCAAGAGCATATAGAATATCATCCATTAACTCTAACACTGGACTGCTTTATTATTCACACTATTCAAGAAGTTTTAGACATAATACTGACTCAGATGCATGACATTGATAGGTTCTTTGAGAGGTGTGCCATTCATTTTTGTTAACATGTATACACCAAACCCATAAATTTCTTTAATTATATAAGTTCCTAACCAATTAGGGTTGAATTTTCCTTTTTCTATTGGGTTGGCATTAACATTACATTTATTTTTGAATAACACCAAATTAACCTTACTAAATGATTGAGGGATAAAATTATCATTGTAGCTACACTGCCTTCTCCTAGAGTAAGCTTGAAGGTGCTCAAGAGTGTTAATGAGTTGTTTTTCAATCATTTCAAGCTGATGTAGCTATTGTTCCTTGTAATTATTGTCATCAATGAGTCCTTGAAGAGAAATTCTTAATGTAGGAATCTGTAACTCCAAGGGAATTATTGCCTGAGTACCATAGACAAGGTTATAAGGTGTAGCTCCTATGGATAGTCTAACATTTCTGTGATAGGCCCATATCATTTATGTTAACCACATGTGCTAATCCTTATTATGTTTGCTAATAGTTTTCTTTAATATTTTCTCAATGTTTTTATTAGTCAATTTAGCTTGACCATTAGATTGCACATAATACGGTGTTGAGAAGAGATGTTGTATGTTAAATGTTTCCAATAAATTCTTCACATCATTGTTCTTGAATGGTGTGTCATTGTTAGAAACTAACACGAAAGGAAGTTTGAAGTGAGCAATAATTGGTTCCAATATGAAATGATATATCACAATGTCTATTATTGAATGGAGGGGGGTTTCTTCTATCCACTTCATGAAGTAATCTATCGTGGTGATTATGAATGTATGTCCTACAAAAGAAGGTGGTGATATTTTTCCAATAATTTCCAAACCCCAAACTGCAAAGGGCTAGATAGGAGCTTGAGCTCGCAATTCAAATTTCTATGGTCTTGGCATTTGCATGACATGTTTTTACATATGAAAAGTAATCTTGTTCCATATGTCTCCAATAGTGTCCTATGTGGATTAGTTTTTGTACTAATGTTCTTCCTCCAAAGTGACCACCAAAAGCACCTACATGCGCTTGTTCAAGAGCTATAGGGATTTCATATTTTTTTAGGAATTTAAGTAAGAGACCATGAAATGACCATCGATACAACACATCGACAATAATGATATACTTAGATGCAATTTTTCAAAGGTGAGTTTAAATGTTCTTACTTGTTGGCTCAAGAAAGTTACCATGTTTCAAATAATTAAATATTGTATTAGACCATTCACTTGAGTCTTCCATGTTTTATTCTAATACTTCTTATGCTTTATCTTTGATTGATGGTTTCATAACTATATGCACAATGAAGGTGAAGTATTTTGAAGGATCTTGAGGGGATATAAGGGAAGCTACACCTGCCATTGCATTTGCATGATGATTATCTTTTTGAGGGATTGTCAATGGTAAATGATTCAAACTTCTCTAGCAAAGTCATCGTCAGGTCCATGTATTCTAATAATTTTTCATGCTTTGATTTATATGATCCACTTATTTGTTTGATGACCAATTGTGAATTTCCAAATATCTTGATGTCTCTAGTTCTCATAATTAAAGCATCATGCAATCCAACAAGTAATTCTTTGTACTCGTCAGTGTTGTTTGTATATAGGAAATTTAACCAATATGAAAGGAAATAGGATCTCTCGTGGGTGGTTTTATTATAACCCCCACACTAGAGCCAGTCTACACTTAGATCCATAAAAATATAATTCCCATGTGTTTTCTTCAATCATCAACACATTATCATCAGGGAAAGAATCATTACTAAGTAATGCTAAAGGAGAAGGAGCATCAGCTAGTTGGTCGGTCAAGAATTGACCCTTAATTAATTTTTGTGAAACAAATTTTAGGTCAGACTCAGTTATCAACATTTCCCACTTAGCTAAGCATCATGATAAGTTTGTTTTAGTGTAAAGATGTCTTAAAGGGTCAAATTTCATTGTCACATGTATTTCAACATTCAATAAGTAATGCATCAATTTACTACTAGCGAATACAAGAGCCAAACATTGTTTTTCTATATTGTTGTATATCATTTCTCATAATCAATCAAGGTTTGACTAATGTAATAACATGATGTTCTTTACTATTTTTTTCTTGTCAAGAGCCAACAATGTTGCGAGAGCATTGACTGATGTTGATGTATAGAAGATAAATGGTGTGTTTTGCATAGTATTTTTCAAGATAGGTGGAGTGACAAGATATTCTTTCAAACTCTCAAAATCTTGTTTGCAATCTTTGTTCTAATCAAAATGCACATCTTTCTTAAGGATATGTGTAAATGGTAATGTTTGATCCACTAATGATGTGACAAAATGATAGTTAACATGAATTCTTCCTTGTAAGGTATGCAATTGAGAGATTTTTCTAGGAGGTGGAATGTTAACTATAACATCAATTTTCTTTGTGTCCACCTCAATCCCTTTGTGAGATATGATAAAATCTAAAAAATTTCCACTATCTACACCAAAGAAACATTTTTAGATTTAATATCATGTTCTATTTCTTGTATTCGATCAAATGTTTTTTGAAGGAAATTCACATTGTCTTGTCTTGTTAAAGATTTGGGTATGTGCAAGATCATCATGGAAGAAACAAGGCCTTAAGTGGCAAAAAAATTAGAAAAATCAGAGTTAGGAAACTTGATGTAAAAACTTAAATAAGTTATCTATATTATTTGAAAAATATGTAAGAATAGAATCTATAGAAAATTGAATGTAGTTTCTCAACTTCCAGGTTTATTTAAAAAATACATAAATCTATTTGGTGAAATTTGAAATTTCAATGCAGTAGTACTTAAATTTCAGGGAAAAAATAAATAGGTGTTTGTCTGACCACCCTAACCACAATAAAATGATAATATTTTTTATAATATTTTAGATATAAGTAGAGGACTCATGTCTTGATGTGATGCATTTTTTTTGTAATTTTTTACCAAGTAAATAATTAATTATGATTTTTTATTGCACATTTAAAAAATAAAAAAAATTGTATGTCTAACCACCTTAACTTGGTCAAAACTTGATGAATTTTTTTTTTTAATCCTATAGTATGCAAAGCATAGAATGTGTCACATATTTCAAATTCAAAAAATGTGATATTGTTTGAAAGCTATAGATGTTTTTCAATTAGCCTATCAATCAAGACATTAGTCATAATTCAAATAGAAAATGAAGAATAATTATTTATTAAATTCAAAGTAAAGCATAATTTATATTGGTGGAAAGCTGAGAATATCCTTTAAAAACACTTTTCGTTTAATCAATTTTGGGTAAAAAAAAGTCGTCAGCCACATACCCTACACATACCCATCATATCGCCACTTTTTGGCCCATCATGATCCTGCACATACCCATTTTTCTAGAATATCATCAACATAGTGTTCAAAAACCTTATGTATGTTTTCATGAAGTATTAATTTCATAGCTCATTAATATGTTTTTCCTGCATTCTTCAATCCAAGAGGCATCATGACCCAAAAAAATATTCCCAAAACAGTTGTAAATGTTGTTTTGTATTGATCTTGAGGGTTGATAAAAAATTTATTATACCTATAAAATACATCCATGAATGACAACAAAGCATGTCCTCCAATAAGTTCTACTATCATGTCAATATTAGGAAGGGGAAAGTAATCTTTTAGAGATGCTTTATTCAAATCATGAAAATCCCTACACAACCTAATACAATTGTCTAGTTTTGCGACTGTAACAATGTTTCAAATCCAAGGGATATAATCTATAGGTTTTATGAAACTAGCCTCAAGGAGGTTTTTAATCTCTTCCTTAACTAGCAAGGATATCTTAGGATTCATTTTTTTAATCTTTTATCTAAAGGGCTTAGAATTTTTAGCAATGACTATATTTTGTGTTACAATCTTAGGATCAATTCCCGGCATATCTGAATAAGTCCAAGCGAAAAGTTTGGGAAAGTCATGAAGAAAATTTGTAGTATCCTCTTGTTCTTCATCATCAAGAAATTTTCCTATCTTAATCACTTTCTCATCATGTCCATTGTTATATCCATTGTATCTCCTAAAGGGAGTGCACTTGGTTTTGGAAATTCAAGGTTGTATTCTTTGTTGTTCTTGTAATTCTCATCACTTTCCTCTTCTCCATATTTTTCCATACTAATCATAGCACATGTGACCTTTTTCCTTTTTAGGAGGATTATATGGTTTATCATAAACTCCTAGCATTTGTCTCAAGGCCTTATCATCTTCAAAATTCCCATGATGGTTCAAAATTCATATCAAGCAATTCAAGACGCTTCAAGGTAAGATTGTTTTTTGGTTTACACATAATGGTGTTGATGTTTAATGAAGGTCTCTTGTTTTCTTGAGTTATCTTAGAAGGTGAACCATCAATTTTGAGGTTTTTTTCTATGAACTTGTCTTGCACTCTTAAGATCTTCCACCTAAAAGGAGAGAGATAGAATAACCTACAAAACTGAGGTGGTTCACTCAAATAGAGGACCGTGTGATGTAATTAAGACGAAATGCAATGCTATAAATGCAACTAAATGATGAAATTGATTAACTATTGATGCAAACAATGTAAAATGCAATGTTTGAAAACATAGTTTGATATGCAATAATTAACTAAAAATGAACAAATGCAAAACAAAATTGAAAGAATCCTAAACAGAGTACACTAGGGAAATGAATGTTGAATTGGGGGTGATCTGAATGCTGTCAGAAATTAGTCAAAATCACTAGTGGGAGTCATTCACCATTGATGGTGAATCAATCCTCCTACTGGCAAAAACTCCTAAAAACTGGTTTCCCGCTATCAGGAACTGGAATCTGATAGAATTTACCTTTTCAGCCTTAACGTGGGACTCATTCACCACTAATGGTGAATTATTCCTCTCCCAAAATTCTATGAAATCAAGGGTCAATCCTATAGCTCTAGATCTAGACTTGTCTTCTTGTTAGGTTAATGGAGTCAAATCTATAGACAATGGGCTATAGGTTGTCTCTAGGCTTGAAATAGGGTTTTCTGACTTGAAAAGCTTTGTTGACTTCTTGTCCACTTATCAACACCTAATTGCTTGATAAATTTGTATACAAAATTCAAACCCTTGTTGAAAAAATCTAAAGATATGTCAATGGCTCCTCCAAGATGCTTGATTGATGTTTGATTGAATGATGCAAAGTGCTAAGTGCTAGTTGATGTTTAGTGAATGTAAGTGAAGGAGATTTAAAATGAGGAGAAAAACACTTATTTATACACACTTGTGCCCTAATTAGCCAACGATACCTCATCAGAGGCCAACATAAGGTATTTTTAAATAAAAACCCAAAAGAAAAATAGAATTATTTTGAATTTGGGGCCAAGAGGGACTCATTCACCACCCATGTTGAATGGGTCCCACCTTGTACTTATAAGTTGGTTTTAGGAATTATGTTGTATTTAATGTTGTTTTTCGGGTTTACATTCAAAAATACACTTAATTAATTCTTGTGAGTGCATAGAGGGGTCAAAGAAAGCATAAGAAAGGTGTAAATATTGAAAGTACGCCTAGAAAAGTATGAAATATTGTTACAAGACTTTACAACACATTAGAATAGGACTTAATAAGTGATGAAAAGGTGATTTTGAGGTGAATTATAATGAAAAGTGTCTAGTAAAGTATAAAAATGTGTTGCAATACTTCACAACACCTTCATAAGATACCATAATTTGAATGTTTAGGACCTAATGTGAATGCATAAGTTACATTGCAACATTAAATCAAAGAAAAATAGACCAAGAATCATGAGAGAAAGACCTGAATAGCCATAAAAATTTCAATGGTCCATTTAGCCCCCAGTTTAGTTAGAGGATGAACTTGCTTCAAACTCACACTAAACTTGCCATGCATATCAAAAGGAATCCAAATGCACTTATGCTAGCAAGATGGAATGACTATGATCAAGAGGGATGATCAAGCCTCCAGGATGAAGATCCCATGGAAACCTAAACATAATAACCAAGGAAAGCATATGAGAAAGAGAAAAAAGAATTATATCAAGCTTTGATTGTTTGTTCAATTAGTTGGGAATAAGATCTAGGCTATTTGTAAGAAAAAGAGAATGCGTACTCACTTTGGGGTGATGAAACTTATGGCGGTCCACTGAATGAGAAGACCCAAAAGGTGAGAAACATACACTAGTTGGTATGGACTCATAAATACATAGGTGGCTATGGGGAAAGTCATGCCGTTGAATGGGCTTCCTGCTCAACCATGCTAAAGTTATACCTCTTGATAACTTTAACAAGGCGCCACAAGGGAAAATGTTGGTTCATGCTCAATGAGACAAGAAAAGCTCTGCATGCTTAGAACTCATTAACAAATGCAAAGGTACTAAAGGCATGCAAGCTGTGTTATGTAAGGTGGCAAGGATGTAAAAATGTAAAGTGTGAAAGATGTTCAAAGGAGTCTTGTCAAGTTCATGTAAGGTCTATAACTTAGGGAAAATTGTATCTAATGTCTCCAAGAGAGGACCAATAAAAGAATGAAAGATTGAAAACATAAGGGCTATAGTGTGTCGCATCAGGCCACTAAGAGGAATATAATATGCTAAGATATATCACACTTATGAAGGACATCACACCTAATATCATCCACAAACTGACAAACACATCGTATGAAGTGACAAGGCTACACTAAGAACCAAGAATGCAAATGAAATGATGCCAATGTATGCCTCCCACTTTAAACAAATTGCTACACACTATTCTATCAGCAATTACTTTAAAGTAGCAAAGGAAAGAAAAATGTAAAAAAGAAAACAAGACATCATGGGAATGGGTGTTGGGAATTAAGTTGTCTTAAATGATGTTTGTCAGGTTTATATTCAACAATACACTTAATTAAGGCTTGTAAGTGTATAAAGGGGCCAAATAAAGCATAAGAAAGGTGTATTTTTTTATGACAAGTCTAGAAAAGTGTGAAAGTTCATTACAAGACTTTACACCACTTTAAAATAAGACTTGTAAGTGATAAAAAGGGGGTATGTAAGTGAATTATAATAAGAAGAGTCTAGAAAAGTGTGAAAATGTGTTACAACATTTCACAACCCCTTTACAAGACATCATAAAGTCTTAATGATTCATAAAAATTCAAGACCTAATGTGAATGTGTGGGCCATATTGCAACATTAAATCAAGGTAAAATTAAGCCAAATAAGCACAAAGAGGGACAAAACAAGAAAAATAGAAGGGTTACCTTTTTTTTGTGTCCACAATACCAATGTACAAAATTTTAGAATTTCGATAGTTAAAATAAATTATTTTCACAAGGACAATAGAATAAGAAACTCATAAATCGTCATGCTAAGAAAAATAATCGTATGAAGCAGCAAGCTATAAAAAATGTGTATAGAACCAAAGATGCACAAAGATAACAAGTAACAATAACCAGAGGCCGAAAAACATACACATACCAAAAAAAATTGAAAGCAATTCAAAGGTATAAGTCAATGTTATATTTTTAGTTTATACCAATCTACAAAATTTTAGAATTTTAAAAGTTAAAAACAATTCTTATCACAAGAACAATAAAATAAGAAACTCCTAAATAGTCATGCCAAGCCAAAAAGTACATGAGGGCACAAACCTTAATTAAATATGCACAAAAATATTGATATAAGAGAATATTATGAAACATGTTGATACAAGACAAGCAACCTATGTAATAGTTGGCTTGTCAATTCAAAATTGTAGCTACATTGTTTTGCACTAAATATTATAGGAAAATAGGGAAACTGTAAAAGAGTTGTTAAAAAGATAGTTAATAATCACATTCCTCCTTAATCACATCAATTGTTTCATGAAGCCTCTATGCATCAACCTGATTCTTCTTGTCATGAATGGTAAGTGTTTGCTTGTGTAAGTGTTAATGGATGTTGGCGTTGTATGATTGCACAGGAGGAAGTAAATGTAGTATTCAATGTTGCAGTGTGACAAAGCATAAAAGCATAAACAGGAAAAGGGTTGAAAATAACATTGGATAGCATTCATTTTCACATATAGTTCACAATCAATACCATTCCTTTTGAATGGGTTGTAATGTAAATTTATCAAAACCATACAAGGAAATAAATTGTATAAAATGTGCATAGCAGAAAAGATGCACACAGATAACAAGGAAAAATAACAAGAGGACGAGAAACATAAACATACAAAAGAAATTGAAACCAATTCAAAAGCACAGGTCGATGTTATGTTTTTAGTTTATGCCAATGGGTATGTGCAGGATCATGATGGGCCAAAAAGTGGCAATATGATGGCTATGTTGCTAATGACTTTTTTTAACCCAAAATTAATGAAACGAAAAAGGGTTTTTAAAGGAGATTCTCAGCTTTCCACCAATACAAATTATGCTTTACTTTGAATTTAATAAGTAATTATTATTCATTTTCTATACAAATTATGAATAAAGTCCTGATTGATAGATTGATTGAAAAACATCTATAGCTTTCAAATGGTATCACATTTTTTGAATCCAAAATATGTGTCACATTCTATGCTTCATATACTATATGATTAAAAAAAGAAAAATTGAATTTCATGAATTTTTGACCAAGTTAAGGTGGTCAGACATACGAGTTTTTTAAAAATTTTAAAAGTTGTAATAAAAAATTCATAATTAATTATTTACTTGGAAAAATTATAAAAAATATGCATCACATATGGACATGAGTCCTCTACTTATATTTAAAATATTATAAAAAATATTATTATTTTATTATGGTTAGGGTGGTTAGACAAACACCTACTTCTTATTTTTTCCCTAAAATTTAAGTACTACTACATTGAAATTTCAATTTTTCACCAAATAGATTTTTTTTTTTAAACAAACCTAGTAGTTTAGAAACTACACTCAATTTTCTACAGATTGTATTCTTACATATTTTTGAAATAATATAGATAACTTAGGAAAAAATTTACATCAAGTTGCCTAACTCTGACTTTTCTAATTTTTTTGCCACTTAAGGGCCTGTTTTATCCATGATGATCCTGCACATACCCCAATCTAAAAAAAATCAGAATTTTGAAAGTTAAAAAACAATTCTTGTCACAAGGAAAAAACAATAAGATAATCCTAAAGTGTCATGCCAAGAAAAACAACAATGCGAAGCAATAAGTTTTGAAAAATGTGTATAGTAGCAAAGATGCATAGAGATAACAAGGAAAAATAACTAGAGGCGGAAAAACATACAAATGCCAAAAAAAATTTGAAAGAAGTTCAAAGGTACAAGTCAATTTTATGTTTTTAGTTTATACCAATCTACAAAATTTTAGAATTTTGAAAGTTAAAAGTAATTCTTGTCACAAGGACAATAGAATAAGAAGCTCCTAAAGTTCCATGGAAAGCAATAAAATACATGAGGGCACAATCCTTGATTAAATGCACAAAAACATTGATACAAGAAAATATCATGGAACATATTGATATGAGACAAGTAATCTATGCAAAAATTGGCTTTTCAATTCAAAATTGGAGCTACATTTGGCACTATATATTATAGGAAAATAGGGAAACTATAAAAGAGCTATTAGAAAGACAGTTAATAATCACAGGAAAATGAAAGATGATCAGAAACCCACATTAAATAGAACCTAGTGCAAATGAAGAACCCAGTGCAAGAGAAGAAATTTTTGTTATACCTTGTGCACACACTAATAGAATTTCAAGTATGCTCGAATATGCTCCAAACTCAAATATATACAACAATTTCTTCACTTGAACTGTGTTCTTCATTTGAATTGGATTCTTCACTTTGAATGTTGTTTGTAAGTAATTTCACATACATACATGTCCACATATAAAAAAATTTGGTAAAAGATTAAAATTCATAGTAAAATACTTTAGAATCGTAGGAAAATGACACATGATAAAAAAACCCCACAATTTCACAATTTAAAAAATTGAAAATAATATTTCTTGCAAGAACAATAGAATATTTTTTTATAGGGAGCTTCAAATAGATTGGGGAAAAATAATATCATGGAACATATTGATACAAGACAAGCAATCTATGTAACAACTAGATTGTCAATTATAAATTTGAGTTGCGTTATCTAGCACTTAGTATTATAGGAAAATAGGGAAATTGTAAAAGAGCTATTAGTAAAACATACATACATATATGTATATATATATACAGATGTATATATATACACACACATATATATACATATATATACACATGTACATATATATGTAATTTCCCTTTTTTGCTTTACCCAACTTAGAAAACCAAGTTCTAAGGCTTAATTCCACATAAGCCCACTATTTGTATCCCACTTGGTTCCTTTTTGAGTGTCAATGGAGGCATTTTTGTTGGAGACACCTGTGTGGTGCACAGATGTCCACACGACATGCTTACATCCTTGGAATATCTTTGTGGTTGAACCAATAGAGGCATTACTCTTCCCATTGGAAGTGAATTTGTAACTCCCCCTTCGGCTAATTGACCTGAATATGGTCATTTTCCTTCATTCCTTCTTCAAATTCATCTCTTGAACAAGAATTTTGGATCCTCTTCCAATCATTGAGCTTACTCTTGACCACTTCAAGCATTCAATACAACACTTCTAGCAACATCCAAGCATTCCATTGCAGAAAATCCTCACTATGTCACTTCTATAGAGCACGTTTGGGACCACGCCATTCCAAAAAAGGATTGAGTTCCTCTCATTTCTCCCTCAAGTATCCTTGAGTGCTCGTGGTGGAGGTGGTAAGCTTCCCTCTCCTCTCCTCTATCACTTGGTTGAGTAGCATAATACTACTTTGAAGTGTTTGCATTCTCTTTATTAGACTATTCTTTATCTCATTTCCTTGGATGCCTGTGGATGTGGAAACCCCTAAATGGGGGTCTGACTGAGGCAGGACCCTATACAACCACCCAACATTTTCCCTCTTTCTATGTGTAGGTGTGCATGCTTCTCAAAAGATCAGCTAGTGAACAAATTCCTTGGTGAGATCCTCCTAGTTTTCTTCACTCTTGATTATTTACTTTATCACATTATGGAATAATTTATTTATTTACTTATGTCATTATAGACCTATAGCCAATCAGTTGGGCCATTAGCTTGCTTTCCTTAGTTTGACCATGTCCTTATTATTGTCTGGTTGTATGGATGCTAACATGCTTTAGAAATGCAAGTGTGCCATGTTGTCATCTAGAGACCACGCTTTCATCCTCAGACCAAGAGCTCCCAGAGGCATAGTGTTATATTTGGAAACTGGCTCGCCTAGCTCCTTCCATCATCTCAGGCCTATAGAATAATTGAGAGTCCTCATGGTCCTCATTACTCTCGCCATGCATTCCCTTACATTACACTAAGCTAAGGTAAGTCAGGGTAGCCTGTCACATCTTGACCCTCCATGACTTGGGGTCTTGGATGTAGTGGTCCCCCTCTCTTACATTTTTGTTGAACCCAAAGTGAACCATTTTGGTTTCATTCTTGCAATACTGATAGCTCCTTTCCCCATACTCTAAGAGTGTTGTAAGGCTGTTTCTTTGCAACCCAACCTATGACCCCAAGTTGGCATAGTTTGAAGGTTCCAAAGTTATTGCACGATGAAACCTTAATTAGGTCACTGTCTTGCTTGCCAACCTTTAGGGACTCTGTGAAAGAATTTTCTAGTGTGTGTGATGGCCTCCTTCCTTCACCAACCTATCCTCTCTACACAGCCTGTAGATAGTAGCAATAGTATAGTAGAATCTTTTCTCCTTAACTCTTTCACAGTTTTTCACATGAATCTTCTCCCCCTTTGATGTCAATGAAAAAGATACACATTATATTTCTCCACACAAGCTCTGGTACCAATTGTTGGCAACACAAGGGTAGACAACTGAGACGAGGCTTGAACCAGTTGTCACAAAAATTATACTTATTAAACTTATTCTTAGATCTAATAAATACATATGAAAGCATAAACCATTACCACATCAAAAACACACATAACACCAAGATTTTTTTTTATGTGGAAACCCTGTTAGGGGAAAAACCACAATGGACGCTAATCCACAAGACTATACTCTATTAAAAGTATAAAAAGAATAATAAATGGGGAATGCACATGCATTTAGGCACACTTCCTAGAGCACACTACTCAAATATAAAAAGGATTACTGCCCAAGGGAAGACTCGCTATCTTACAAAAACATTTGGATTACATTTCAAAAAATTTGAACTGAGAAAATAACATCTTAAATAATGCATGATTATAGTTCTGATTAAGCACATAAGCATTTGCTCACTCTTTTTCACACTTTACTTTTTCCTTTGAAAGATTAGAATATTATTCACATATAGCACTCAACATACATCGCACACCATGCCTTAAAATGGTATAAATAGTCAATCATATATATCCACAACTAAGGATAACATCAACTACATGTCATCCCAACAAAATATAAAATGTGAACAAACTGTTGGCACAAATCAATAAATAATTTATCAATGCAAACCAACCAATGTCAGACACAACATAGTAAGGACCCAAAATAACATCCTCAAACATGAAACCCCTTAAACAATTATCCCTCAAAGATCCACAACATGCTACAATCACCCTATTGGCCATGATCGTGAAAAAACATGAATTCATAGAGGAAAATCACCAATTGTGAGCACAATGATCATTGCGGACCAACAACAAAAATAGAGCATGATCTAGAAACATCCACAAGCATCATGAATCAACATAGAAGCATCTACAACAACTCAAATTACTAGAATCAAATCATCTTCTTTTAGGAACACTAATTCAAGCAGAAAAACAACTATCATAACACATATACTCGTAACCCAATCAAATCTTCATACGAACCTCTAAAACTTAATAAGGAATAAATAGATGTACTTGATAAAAAACCCTTTAATCCACAACCTCTTATCATCAATATGCTAAGCTAGCCACTATATTGAACTTCACTACATCACTAACAACCTGTAACTTATTTTATTATAATTTTCTCAATATCCTCAACATATATAGCCTTAAAGACATTAATGCCAATAGTGTTGACATCAATGACAACCACATATCAACAATATCCAAGATATATATACCTGTGTATATATATGTGTAAGAGAGGGGGACAACTGTACGCAAGAGCCTAGGTCACAAAGGGTCAAGATGTGAGAGGCTATGCTAAATTACCTCAAGGTGATCCCACAATAGTGGTTAACAATTTTAGGCCAAACTAGACACTAAAATATTCTTTTTAACTAAATCTTCACTTTCAAGCACCTATAGCGGCTAAACCATGAGGAATTTGAAGATGATGCAAACTAGAGTTTCGTGACATTTTTTCTATAGATTCTAAATATATTTTTTTCAAAATATTTGGAATCAAATTGCACTTCTTTTTCCATCTCCCTCAAAAACTAGTTTTTTTCAAAAAACAAAATTTTAAAAAAGTGATACTCACTGTATAACACAACTTTTTTTCCATGAAGGAAAAAATTCTAATTCTTTCGAATTTACTTTTGTAACTCTGATATCTAGTGCTTCCATTTGGTTAGATAGTTTTTTATTGAATATTTATTCTTTAATCAAGTTTTGAAGTCAAACCAATTACAATTAATACATAACACAATCGTATAATGCGTAACTTTTTTTGTATGTATTGAAATTCATTTTTTTGTTTTTCATTGGATCAAGGAAGTCAATATATGGTGCACTCATATTTTAAAAAAAAAACATGAAAATATTCTATTTTTCCACGTCTAGAACAAAGAGTTTGATTTTCAGTGAAAAACCTACATTCACAAGAAATAAAAAATAAATATAGTAATAAAATTAAATTCATTTAAAATCATACTTTTTGGGAAGATTATAATAAGGAATACATACTTAAAAAAAATAAAAATTAAATAATTTCATTTTATCCCCCAAAAGGTAAATCAAAAGTTGTTTTTAATCAACATTTTGATAGGTGTAAAGAACACTTCGTTATAGGTATGCTTTAAAACTAGTGGGGTTCTATCCAAGGGGGTTTGATCTAAGGTAGTTTGATCAAACCCTCTTCAATTGGAATGCTTTAAATAAAATTTTTGAAGGCTTAAATCATTATATTTTCTAAAAATATGTGATTTCAACAAAAATCAAAATCTCCCAAAAATTGTAAACCAACTTTGTGGGATCACCCCTCAGCTAAGTGTAATGTAAGGGAATGTAAGGTGAGAGTAACGAGGAATGTGAGGCCTCTCAATTACTCTATAGGCCCAAAATGAAGGAAGGGGCTAGGCGAGATGGTTTCCAAATCCAACACTACACCTCGAGGAGCTCTTTGTCCCAGGATGGAAGTACAGTCTTTGGACGACAGCATGGCATATTGGTGTCTCTAAAGTGCATTGACATTCGTACAGCCAAACAAGAGTAAAGACATGGTAAAAATAAGGAAAGAAAGCTAATAGCCTAGTTGATTAGCTAAAGGGATAAAATGACACAAGTAAATAAATAAAGTATTCCCTGATTTTATAAAGTAAATAAGCAAGAGTGAAGAAAGCAAGGAGGATCTCACCAACGAATTCAATCGCTAGTTGATCTTCCAAGAATCACGTACACCTACACAAAGAAAGAAGGAAAATGTTGGGTGGATATATAGGGGCCTACCAAAGTTAGACCCTCATTTAGGTGTTTCCAACTCCACTGACAGCTAAGGAAATGAGATAAAGAATAGTATAATAAAGAGAATGGAAACACTACAAAGCAGTATTATGGTACTCAACCAAGTGATAGAAGAGTGAATTGGGAATCTTGGAACCTCCACCAAGAGCACTCAAGGCTGGTTTGGGTGGAAATGAGAGGAAATTAGGCCTCTGCTACAATGGTGTGGTTCTAAAAGTGCTCTACCAATGTGATAGAGTGAGGCTTTGTTGTAATGGAATGCTTGGATGCTGCTAGAAGTGTTGGATTGAATGCTTGAAGTGGTCAAGAGTAAGCTCAATGCTTGGAAGAGGATCCAAAATGCTTCTTCAAGAGATGAATTTGAATAAGGAATGAAGGAAAATGACCATATTTGGGTCAATCAACTAAAGGGGGAGTTACAACTACATTGCAAATGGGAAGAGTAATGCCTCTACTAGTTCAAACGTAGGAATCTACTAAGGACGTAAGTGCACCGTGCAGACATCTGCACATCACACAGGCGTCCCTAACAAAAAAACCTCCACTGACACTCAAAATAGGTGTGAAGTCAAATGCAAACAATGTGCTTAGGTGGAATTAAGCCTCTGAATTTGGTTTTCTAAGGTGGGTAAAGGGAAAAAGGCGAATTGCATAGGGGATGAAAATTCACTCTTATACAGTTTTCCCTCACTTTAGTAAGCACAAATACTGGTGAGTGCTTGGTAAATTAGATCAAGAAGAGAGTAGGGTTAGAAATGTATACCTGAACCATCAAGGAAGTAATACTTGGTTTGGAATACCTAAAGGTGAAGGAAGAGCAAAAGGACTCCATAGCTACTCAAAACCATGGAGTTGGAATAATTAAGTACCTCATAGGCCCGCGGACTTGCAAGGAAGAAACCCCCCAAGATCTCTTGCATGAAGGAATCCCCATGAAGTAAGTGCCTTACAGGTGCTCAGTCCTGCACATAAGGTATCCCCAAAAGCTCTAGCATGGGAGAGACCAAAATGAAGAACCATACAGGCTCTCAATCCCATAGGGAATGTATTCTCCATGAAATCAAGCAGGAAGAACACCCAAATAAGTGCTCTATAGGCTCTTAGTCTTGCAAGGGAAGGTATTCTCCATGAGCTCAAGCATTAAGAACACCCAAAGAATCACTCTATAGGCTCTCCGTACCATAAGTATGGTATCCCTCATGAACTCTAGCATGAAGAATACCCAGAAAAGTTCCCTACAAGCTCTTAGTCCTACAAGGGAGCCACTTTCAAGATCTCTCACATGGAGGAAGCTCATAGGAATGCACCCTACAAATTCTTTTTCTTGTAAGTAGGTATCCCCCAAGATCTCTTGCATGGTGGAAACCTAAGAAAGAAGACTCTACAAAGTCAGGAAGTGGTGACACATATTCGTACAGATAGAACATGTCAAAAGTGTCCATGTTGGAGAATAAGTGGATAATTACGTAGACCATCAAAAAAATTCAAAGGGGTACCTCGAGGACACTACAAAAGGAGAGGGGTCCACTCAAGGCATGCATTGTTTGAAAGGTAAGGTCTAGTTAGGCTTCCCCCAAGCTAGACATGAAAAGGAAAATTGAATCAGTCTATTTAGGCTTCCCCCAAGCTAGAAATGAAGGAATTCCATTTGGAATAAATAATTTTGGAGAAAGGGTCCCTTAGGAACCTACCATGAAGAAGAAAGGGGGTCCACTCAAGGGACACACAATTCAAAACCAATTGTTCTTTTCAGAGCAATTCATCATCAAGGAATCCTTTTGAAAGATGTTCACTTCATTAAGGAATTCAAAAGGAAGGATACACCCCCATGCAAGGGGAAATAAAAAGTGTTCCCACTTTGGATGAAGGTCTTCAAGTCCTTTATTTACGAACCCATGATGAAGGAAACATGTTCCATTGGGGTTCCGTGTTGAGAATGTGATTCTAAGGGAAAATTTATGTAGAATTTTGAGAAAAGATTCATTGGTGATGAATTCATTTTCTAAAAATTGAAGTGTTGAAAAAGAGAATTGTCACACATAGAAGGGAAAACTCAAGCAAAGAAGAGAGAAAGAGAAAGAGAAAGAAAAATGGAAAGGAAAAATACAAAGGGCATAGGGGGATCTAGTTTAGCGGGTTCAGATTTTTCTGAGCTCATATAATAATAGGTAATCGCAATGCAAGGTGAAAGATCATTAATCCCCAACTAGATTAGGAAGAATGCACATAAAAAAAAAGTAAAAATTAAAAATTGGTTCAACATGGAAGGGAAGCCCAAATGCCCCCAACACTCTGCATCATCCCCAATTTAATGAAAATCATGCACAAACATGGAGGAATGATGAGACAAATAGAGGAAGGTTTAGGACACCAAAAACCATGCCTGTAACCAAGCACCTACAGGGGTGACGAGGGTCATCCAAGAACACATAGCAAAAGTATCAGGGAACACATCACAAAACACACATACACATATAGGATAAAGAAAAGGAGCCTCCTCCTAACACTAATTGACCAAGAGGTCATCTACTTCCCAATCCAAATCTTCATAAGGGGAAGGAGGATGAACCTGCAATGATGGGATGTTAAGAAGAGGAGCATCCAATCATCCTACAACAATGACTAAGGAAGAGGGCCAGTAGAGGTCCTCTCCACCAAACTCTTGTGGAGTCAAGGTCAAAATTTTTGTGAAGATTGCTAACAAGGCTAGGACTTTGTCCACAAAATTGAACGTGCACCCCACAAGGGAACCATGCCTAATCTCAGTGAACAAAATAGGTTGTGCCTGAGGTTCACCACTAAGCTCTCCAAATATCTTGGGAGTGGTGACGAACTTAGGGGAAGTCATGACCGGTTCTATCACAAGGAAAAAACACATCAACATAGGACCACCTTACAAAGAAGGTGGGATACTCTTACATATTTCATTGCTAGAAGGACCACCCTATGCCTCTTTCTTTGTTGGAGGAGATGATCTCCCCACAGACGAAGCTAGGAGTGCAAAGGAAGAGGAAGAAAGAACTGTAGTCGATACAACCAAAGTGTTAACCATATCCACAGGCTTTGGGAAGCACTATATATCAAGAACAAACATCAACAAAGGTGGATCCACTGAAGGAGTGATTAACACCTGCACCCATTCAGGGTTAGGTACATTCGTGGTCACAACGAAAGCTAGGAGAGGACCGACTAGAGAGAAGCAAAAGGCAGGGAGGAAGAAGGTGCTATAGGAGGTTCTAAAGCAAGAATGATCATTCCTTCCTCCTTCTATTGCGAGGTGGCCTAATCATCCAATAGAGCCTTTCACCGACACTTGCATTCATGTGCAAGACAGTTCCTTCAATTTTTAGAAAATGAATTCGTTACCAATGAATATTTTCCCAAAATTATTCATAAATTTTCCCTTATAATCACATTATCAAAATGGAACCCTAGTGGAACATGTTTCCTTCATCATGGGTTCATAAATAAAGGACATGAATTGCTTCCACCAAAGTTGGAACAACTTTTATTTCCCCTTGCACGACGGTGTATCCTTCCTTTTGAATTCCTTGATGAAGTGAACATCTTTCAAAAGGATTCCTTGATGATGAATCACTCTAAGAAGAACAACTAGTTTGGAATTGTGTCCCTTGAGTGGATCCACCTTCTTCCTCACAATGGGTTCCCAAGGAACCCTTCCTTCAAAAGTCTTTATTTCGAATGAAATTACTTCATGTCTTGATTGGGGGCAGCCCGACTAGACTCATTTCATTTTTATTTTCATGTCTAGCTTGGGGGAAACCTAACTAGACCTTACCTTTCAAACAACACATCCCTTGAGTGGACCCCTCTCCCTTTGTAGTGTTCCCAAGGGACCCCTTTGAAAGTTTTTGATGGTCTGCATGACTATCTTCTTATTTTCCTGCAAAGACACTTTTGACATGTTCTATCTACAGGTAGATGTGTCATCACTTCTTGAATCTATAGAGTCTGCTTTCTTAGGTTTCCTCCATTGGAGAGATCTCGGGGGATACCTACCTACAAGACATAATTTGTATGGTGTTTTCCTTTGAGCTTCCTCAATGTGAGAGATATTGAGAGTGGCTCCCCTGCAGAACTAAGAGCTTGTAGGGAACTTTTTTGGGTATTCTTCATGGTTGATTTCAAGAGGGATACCATCCCTATGGTACCAAGAGCCTATAGGGTGCTTCTTTTGGTGTTCTTCATGCTTGAGTTCGTGGAGAATACCTTCCTTTGTAGGAATGAGAGCCTGTAGGGAACTTCTTTGGGTTTTCTTCATGCTTAATTTCATGGAGAATACCCTCCCTATGGGACTAAGATCCTATATGGTGCTTTGTTTGCATCTCTCCCATGCTAAAGTTTTGGGGATTCCTTTTGTACAAGACCGAACTCGTGTAAGGCCCTTACTTTGTGGGGCTTCCTTCATGTGAGAGATCTTGGGGGTTTCTTCCTTGCAGGTTTGTGGGCCTCTAAGGAACTTTATTTTTCCAACTCCATGGTTCTGAGTAGCTATGGAGTCCTTTAGTTTTTCCTACACCTTAAGGTATACTAGAGAAAGTACTACTTCCTTGACGGTTTAGGTATATATTTCTAACCCTACTCTCTTCTTGATCTACTTTACCAAGCACTCATCAGTATTTGTGCTCACTAAAGTGGAGAAAAAATGTATAAGAGTGAATTTTCATCCCCTATGCAATTCCCCTTTTTTCCTTTACCCACCTTGGAAAACTAAATTTAGAGGCTTATTCCACCTAAGCCCATTATTTGCATCCCATTTGGAACCAGGTTTGAGTGTTGGTGGAGGTGTTTCTATCTAGGATGCCTGTGGGACACACAGATGTCAACGTGGTGGACTTATGTCCTTGGAAGATTCCTATGGTTAAACCAACAGAGGCATTACTCTTCCCATTGGCAGTGTAGTCATAACTCCCCCTTCAGCCGACTGACATGAATATGGTAGTTTTCCTTCATTCCTTCTTCAAATTCATCTCTTGAACAAGCATTTTGGATCCTCTTCCAAGTATTGAGCTTACTCTTGACCACACCAAGCATTTAATCCAACACTTCTAGTAGCATTCAAGCATTCCATTGCAGGAAAGCCTCACTCTATCACTTTGATAGAGCACATTTGGGACCACGCCATTGTAGTAGAGGCTTGAGTTACTCTCATTTCTCCCCAAATGAGCCTTGAATTCTCTTGGTGGAGGTTGTAAGCTTCCCTCTCCACTCTTCTATCACTTGGTTGAGTAGCATAATACTATTTTGTAGTGTTTGCATTCTCTTTATTATACTATTCTTTATCTTGTTTCCTTATCTATCAGTGGAGGTGGAAACACCTAAATGGGGGTTTGATTGAGGTAGGCCCCTATATGGCTACTCAACATTTTCCCTCTTCTATGTGTAGGTGTCCATTCTCCTCAAAAGATTAGCTAGCAAACAAATTCCTTTGTGAGATCCTCCTTGCTTTCTTCACTATAGGTTATTTACTGTATCACATTAGGGAATACTTTATTTATTTGCTTGTGTCATTCTATCCTTTAGCTAATCAGCTAGGCTATTAGCTTTCTTTCCTTAGTTTGACCATGTCTTTACTCTTGTTTGACCGTATGAATGCCAGTGCACCATTCTGGTATCTAGAGACTGTGCTTCCATCCTTAGAAACACAGATCCCAGAGGCATAGTGTTAGACTTGGAAACTGACTTTCCTATCCCCTTCCTTCATTTCAGGCCTATAGAGTAATTGAGAGGCCTCATGGTCCTCACTACTCTCACCTTGCATTCCCTTACATTACATGTAGCTGAGGTAAGTTAGTGTAGCCTCTTGCATCTTGACCCTCTATGACTTGGGCTCTTGCACACAGTGGTCCCCCTCTCTTGCACATATATATACACATGTGTATATATGTTGGATGTTTCTAATATGTGGTTTTCATTGATGTAACACTATTGACATTAATGTCTTCAAGGCTATATATGTCAAGGATATTGAGAAAATTGTAATAAAATAAGTTACAGGTTGTTAGTGATGCAGTGAAGTTCAATATTGTGGCTAGCTCAATATATTGATGATAAGAGGTTGTGGATTAAAGGGTTTGTTTTCAAATACATCTATTTAATCCTCATTAATTTTCAAAGGTTCACATGAAGATTTGATTAGGTTATTGTAGACATCGGAAATATATAGATTGATATCACACTCTGATCTACTAACATCGTTTCTTCCTAAATCATCCCTCAGTCTAACTATTTAATCAAATTCCCTTATCTGATTAAACTCATCAATATTCGTCTCTTAATTAAATAAATTATTTTGTCTAATTAAGTCACTTTCCCTTGTTAATTAAATCAATTCATCTGATCTAATTATCCCTATTTAATTAAATAATCAATTTATTTGATTAAATCTCTAAAGTCTATATGTTAAATTAAATAAATTAAAACCTTATTTGATTTAATCTAACACCATCCCTTTTAATTAAATAAATCAAAATCTTTATTTAATTAGCCTCTTATCATATTCCTCTCTTTTTAATTTAAATTAATCCAAAAATCTAAATCAAATTGTCAAATCAACTAAATATCCCCTTAAATTAATCAAATCCTGGTTAATTTAATCATAATCACTAAAATCCTCTAGATTTTGCAACTTGCACAATTAAATCATTTATTTGATTTAATAATTCCCTATTTTCATTCAAAAAAGGCATCTAAGTGGGAATATTCCTCAAATTTGAAATCTCCCCCCAAAAGGACTTGTCCATCCAACAAAGCATTTAAAGCTCTTACATTGTCTCTTACATGTCTCCCACTTGGCATTTAACTCATTTTTCATCCCCCCTCAACATGTCATCTCATCAAATTCAAATTTCAAACTTGCACATGGATCAAAACTTGCTCAACCTTCATCCTCTCACATGTTGACAAGTGGCATCATATCATTGGTTGAATCTTTGTCCCACATTGATCAAATTTGGACATCTCTTCAACTTATCAATCTATAAATAAAGAGCTTATATTCTTATTTCATCATCCACATCTCAAGCAAAGTTACCATGCTAAAATACTTAGCAATTCTCATCCATCATTTGAGTTTTTAGTTAGGTTTTCTTGCAGATTTTGGCTTGGAGCTCTCACATTCATCATCAAAGTGGATCAACATTTCTCAACAATCATCAACTTGCATCATAGGAATTGGGAAAGGGCCAAATTTCCACATCAAATTGGCACCAATTCCCCCATGGGATTAAGATTTTGCTTGCTTAATTAGGATTCAATACTGTTTTTGTGATTTCATTGTATTTTTCATCATTTCCTTCCTAATTTGAGCTATGTTAATGAATCTCATGGGGAATCCATGTTTGGGCTTGCATTCCTTGTTTAACTTGTTTAATCATGTTGTTTTGTAGGTACCTAGATTGAGGGTTCACAGTTATAAGTATATGTGTTCTAATAATTGTTTTGTTGATTTAATTGGTGTTCCTAAAAGAAGATGATGTGATTCTAGTAATTTGAGTTGTTGCAGATGCTTCTGTGTTGATTCATGACACTTTTCAATGTTTCTATATTGTGCTCTATCTATGTTGTTCATCCACATTGATCATTGTGCTCACGATTGGTTATTTTCTTCTATGAATTCATGTTTTTTCATGGTCATGGCCGAGAGGGTGTGGTCGCGCCTATAAAAGGATATGATAATCATAGTAAAACCTTTCCTGGGAATTGGACATTCCAATAGGTGACTAATATCTCTCTATGGACGTTCATTTACTTGTCAAACCAGGGGACGTATACTTTAAATAACACGGAAAAATATATGCACTAAGAACTAGTTTCAGTCAAAACTTAGCAGAAATAAATACTTAGAAGAGAATTCTATCCACGCTACAGGAAAGGTAATGCAAAGTTCTTTTAACTCAACTATGATTTGATGAAAACAGAAACCATAATAGCTACGACTGAAACACAAACTAAGAACTGGCCTTATGTTGCAGGAACAGGCACAAGGATGGATTCCCTATGCTGCAGGAGCAATACAAGACTGAGTTTGTATGAAAACTTCATAGATGAAAGCTAACTGAAGATCAACAGAAAAAGAATAGCTAACTAACTAGCTACAGATACTTACTAAGTGGGCCCCCTTAGCAAGCATCTACTGATTACACAGGTGCTGAACTCAGAACTTCATCAAACTTTATTCATGAAAACATAATGGTATACATTGCTTTGTTGACATAGAAACTAACAACAAATTATGTCTCTTGTCAAACAGATTCTGCTTTTCATTATCATACTGACTCTTACATGATATATGCTATCACTATGCTTCTATCTTACTCTAACTATCATCTCCCTTCCCACTCACACAGGAGGAGAACTTTATTTTAAAATCGGGAGAGCAACTAACTAACCCTATCAAAGAAAGACGTGGAAGTACAGTGTATCCCAGAATCAAGGAACAAACTTCATAAATGAATTTATGCGTTCAACCCAATATGGAGAGAATCTAGCATTTCACTCTTTCTAGAGTGACTATCATTAAAAATCTTTCCCAACGGTTTTGGTGAAATATTCTTCACCGGAGCTTCCTTGAAGTCATGCAGGAAATGGACTTTACTGCAAGGCCGAGATCAGTTGCGCTTGACTCGATCATTCTTCAAAAACCTGCGATACAAAAGGTAACAGATGCGAAAGAAAAGGCGTATGGCATATACACAATATCCATTCATTAATCACACATTTAAATCCATTTCACCATTCAAAAATTGTATGCGATATACCAGTCATTTAGGGAGTCAATAGGGTAATAAATGCAGTCAGGTCAACACAATAAGCTACAGGAACATGAAAGTGTTTTGCTACAGGATATCCCCATAAAAGGTTTCAAAAGAGTTTTAAACAACCACAAATAATAAAAGTAAAGGCATTAAAAGTTTGTCATAGTATCCAAACTATGAGCACATTTTGGGCTCATCACTGCCCCCTACTTAGCCTAATGCTGGTCCTCCAACATTAACTTTTCTGGCAGTTTCTCTGAAATCAGTGGTTGTTGCATGACTCTGAAATGGATTTCCAAACCTCTAATAAAATCCTCTGAAATACTCTCACCTTTCATACCTACGGTCCTATAAATCATCATTAAGATTTGTAGCCTAGTGAGGATAAAGGGCCACATTAGCACAGGAGGTCTGAATGTCAATGGCAACCATAGTTCAAATCTCTTTTGAAGTCCCAACTGTATATATCTGCTTGATTGTTTAAGAGCTACTGTGAAATTTAGGGGACTATGAGGTTCAAATCTTCTTAGTCCAATGGTTAATATTTCCCACCTTTTCTCACTTCTAGTGTATGCCAGTCTCCAAAATGAATATGACTGTTCCTGAAATTCATCATATACCTGTTTCCTGATATCAAATATCTTCTCTCTGGCTGGAATATTATTAATACCATATGTCAGAGCAAACCAGTATTTCAACATTGCATGGGGGTTTGAACTTTGAGAGCGTAATGGAACAGACTCATTTCTCTCAGCTTCCTCATATATTTCCCATTGCCTGCCATAATTTGCTTCATTTGCTGCCCATGACATAAATGATTTCAAATGGATATCACCAATATACAGAAGAGGGTTCCATTCTATTTCTGATGGAATTAAGAAGCCATGTAAATAAAATTCACACAGAGAATTTCTTAACCAATTAGGGGCTGCCTGATATGCCTCGTAAAATTCATTAGCAGTGTGAAGTATATGATCTTGATTTCTGGAAATTCTCATTAGTTGGAACCATAAAAACTGTTCCTTAAGGCACAAAGCATAAATTCTGGGTGGTGGTCTACATTCCATAATCTGACCAGTTACTTTTAACATTTCATCCATTTTTGTTTTCAACTCAACAAATTCCTACTTCTGACTTTCAATTTCTTTTTTCAGTTTCTTCCTTTCTACCTCCCATAGACTTTGTTGCATGTCAGTTTGGGCTATGTTTTGGAAAGTCAGGGTTTGCAATGTAACTGTTTCCTAGTTAGCTTTGACATATTCCAGAAACTCAATCAAAAACGTCTTCTTATAAACAACAATGGCTTTACAAGTTGCACGATGAAATGTAGCTTCACTAGGCACATTCAATTGTTCAGTCAGTTCCTGCTCTTGCTGCAAGATGAATTCTTGTTGCTGCAGTGGAGAAGACTGTGCTTCATCTGAAAACTGCATAGCAGCGGTAGCCAAGTCATCAAGATTTGGTAACCCTTGCTCATTATGCCCTATTTCTTTTGTCTCAACTTGTTCCTCTTCAGGAACGAATGAACTTTGTGCAGCATTTTCGGACACATTATGAGAAACATCAAATTCGGACTCTACAGACCCTTCTGAGATTACAATAACCTCTGGTTGAGGTGAAGCGGGGGAGGTTTTACATTGTTTCCTTGTGGAAACTCTTCTTGGCACTAGTGCAGCTACAGGATATGTTTTGGTAGCCTTCCTTTTTCTTGTCTGCTTAGAGGGCTCTGCCCTGCCAGAGGATGATAGTGAATTGGTGTTAGCAACAGGTGTTGCTATAGGAGAGATGGCTGCAGGGGAAGGTGTTGCAGGAGAAGAGCATTTCCTTTTTCGAGAATGAGGGTCAGACTCTGGGGTTTGTTCTGCCCCAGACGACTCGCCTGCCTTTGCTTTTCCCTTCTCTCTCCTAGTGGCAGACCTAGTTTGCATCCCAGCAGAAGATTTCAGTGGGGGAGCTACAGGACCAGGTGCTACAGGAGTAGATGACCCTTGCCCTGTTCTACTGGTAGACGCAATTTCTTTCTTCATTTTCTGAGGCCATGGGGTAAGTACCCTAGGGGGTTGTGGAATTTGCAAGCTCTTTTGGGCAATGAATTTTTGCCAGGAAAGAGGTGAGATATCTCTCAAAGAGCATTCAATCAGTAATTTGATAAGGCCATGGTGAGCAACAAAATTATCTTTCCCTTGTTGGGTTCCATGGGCTCTTTGTTCTAGAAATTTGAACAGAAAATTCAGAACATTTACAACTAACCCATGCCTCATATGACTTAATAATTTGAAATGATAAGAATGCAGGTAGGAGAAACGACCTTCACAGGTTAAATACCTGATTATGTAAGTGGCGTATTCTGAATAAGGAGGAGGCAACGTTACCCGCTTGCATCCCTGCTTGGAGACTTCCAAAGGTCCATCAGTGGGCATTGAAAAATCAGCCCTTGCAGCGACAGCATCTGAAGAAAAAATTTCTCCAACGGCTGGAAGCCCAGTTACTTCAACAATTTTGTCTTCAGTTGCAATAACCATTAGACCCCATACAGTAGCTTCCCCTTCAGAAAGGGCTCTCAAAAATTCTCCAGCAACCTCCTCATCAAAAGCATTTAAGCTCAAGAAATAGTTTAACCATCCATAGATGTTGAATGCGTGGACTGTTTGAGGATTTTGCAATAATAATTCATGAGCTACAGGCTTATGTCGCACCAGCTAACCACCCATGTTCATAGTTTTCCTCTGAACTCAATTCCTTATTGAGAATTCAAACTCTCTGTTCCCCTTTCTACTCTGGTTTTTCTTTTGTCGTGCCATCACATTTCCTTCTTTTCCAAAAATGAACTTTTTAAACAAGAAGTCTTAATCGTAATTTACAAGAAAAACATGCAATAAAGAAGGATATGCGATCATATTTGGAACGTACTAGAAGAATAATAAAGAAAGGTTATTTGCGCAGTTATGGCAGCGGTAAAAAGATAGGTTTTAAAAGGTGGATTACCCCGCCCCTTACTTAGAGTATGACATGTGTCCTCACATGTACTAAAAAAAATAGGCGGAGATTGGGTAATAATGACTGGTACATGCATAGCAGTAAATGAATAGAATAAAATAAATCAAATATGCGATAACAAAAGATATGGCGTACCTTTGATATTTCCTTGTATGTGTGAAGAAAGATGACGGTGTCTGCATGAGTTGACAGTTGGGAATGATATCTTAATTAAGGGTGATGCAGGCGGATGAAGTGGATGGGTGACGTGGGCGGACAAGATGAATGGATGAAATGAATGGATGAGATGGATGGATGGAATATAGAGAAGTGAGGTGGGGGCGATAAATGAGAATGGAGAAAAAGGGGTTTCCTTTTAAAAAGAAAACCTTTATTATGAGCATGCTTTTTCAAAATTACGGTGAAGCTGCAAGAGAAAGGCTAAAGCCTTCAGCTGCAGGAAGAGTAGCGGGAGGAATCTGAATGAACTGCTGCATGAATTTTTCTTTTGAAACTGGTTTATGGTACAACTGGAGTCGATGGCCATTAAATAGCATATTTAAATGGACTAGATCAATTGTTGCCAGCTATACAGCTCCGTTGTCAAACACATTCTCAACTTCATAGGGGCCAAGCCAGTGTGTTGTGAGCTTACCTTGGTTCCCTTGATATCTGGAATCATATAACAGAGCCTAATCACCAACAAAAAATTTCCTAGTTTTGATATGTTGATCATGCCATTTCTTCCTTTGTTGTTGGATTGCTTTTGTGTGCTGCAGGGCTGCTTTTTTCATTTCTTCCAAGGCATTTAGCTGTAGTAGACGGTCCTTATGTGCTTCAGATATTTCCATATTGAGTTCAAGAACTTTCCTCAAAATTTTGTGCTCAAATTAAATGGGCAACATTGTTGTTTTCCCATAAAGTAGCTCAAAAGATGTACACCTAGTTGTTGTCTTCCACGTAGTTCTGTAGCCCCAAACTGCTTCAAGAAGTCGATTGCTCCAATCTTTTTTATGGAGCTGCACAGTCTTTGTTAGGATCGCCTCAATTTCCCTGTTTGTTACCTCTGCCTGACCATTGGCTTGAGGGTGATAGGGGCTGGACTTCCTATGTTTGATCTTATAGTCATTCATTAGTGCAGTGATCAGATTCGATGTGAATTGAGCTCCCTGATCAGTTACAAGCTCTCTAGGAACTCCAAATCTAGTGAAAATTTGTTCATACAGAAATTCAACAACCTTGTTATCTCGAGCATGAGTCATAGCTTTTACCTCAACCCATTTTGTTACATAGTCCATGCAAACTAGAATGTATGACTTGCCATTTGATGGTGGATCAATTGGTTCCACAAAATCCATTCCCCACTTATCAAAAGGGGTGACTATTACCTGTGGATATAGTGGCATTTCATCTGACTTGGTTGGTCTTCCCATACGTTGGCATCTGTCACATTTCCTTGTATAGACCACAATATCTTTGTGTAATGTTGGCCAGTAGTACCTTGTAAGAATCTTCATTGATGTTCTTTTTGCTGCAAAATGTCCCCCACATGGTTCATCATGGCAAGCATGCAAGATATCATAAGTCTCATCTTCTCTTACACATCTTCGCATCACTTGATCAGGTCCAGTATAAAACAGACAATTTGCAATCCATGAAAAGTTGAAACTTTTCTCTATTAACAATTTCTTTTCTTTTGGAGAAAAATGATCTGGTATTCTGTTTGCTGCTAGATAATTGGCAATATCTGCATACCATGGTGTATGTGCAGTAATGGAAAACAAGTGTTCATCTGGGAACCTATCATCAATGACCTCGTGTTCATCAGGTGCAGCTGATTGAAGTCTTGATAAAAACTCAGCTACAACATTAGCTCTGCTTGGTTTGTCAATTATTGTAATGTCAAATTCTTGTAACAACAGGAGCCATCTTGCCAATCTACCAGAAATGGCAGGTTTGTTCATCAGATACTTGATTGCTGCATGGTCAGTATGGATGAATATCTAATAACCTATGACATAATGCCTGAATTTATTCAAAGCATACACTACTACAAGCAATTCCTTTTCTGTAACAGTATAGTTGAGCTTAGGACCTTGAAGGTTCTTGCTGATAAAGTAGATGGCATGCTCAACTAAATTTTCTTTTTGACTTAAAACTGCTCCTATACCAAAATCAGAGGCATCAACATGTATGTGAAAAGGCAAATTCCATTTTGGACCTTGAAGAACAGGGGCTTGAGTAAGCAGGTCCTTTAGTTGCAGGAAGGATTTTTCACAGGCCTCTGTCCACTCAAATTGAGAATCCTTAGTTAATAAGGCATAAAGTGGACTGGCAATTTTATTGAAATCTTTTATAAACCTTCTATAATACCCTACATGGCCAAGGAAACTTTTGACATCTTTTTGTTTTGCAGGAGTTCAAATGTAAATGCAGAATAATTTCAATTTTAGCAGGGTCGACCTGAATTCCATTCTTTGAAATATGATGACCTAGAACAATACCTTCTTCCATCATTAGAAAACACTTCTCACTGTTTAGAGACAAATTTTTCTCTCAGCACCTTTTCAATACCTTTTCTAAATTCACTAGTGCTTCTTCAAATGTGATTCCGTAGGTGGTGAAATTATCCATATAAATTTTCATACAGTCATGAGATATATCAGCAAAGATACTAATTACTGCTCTCTGAAATGTTGTTGGCAGATTGCATAGACCAAAAGGCAAGACCGAATAAGCAAATTTTCCCCATGGACAGGTAAAAGTGGTCTTATCTTGATCCTCGAGGGCAATTTTTATCTGATTGTACCCACTGTACCCATCCAAAAAGGAAAAATATCTTTTTCCAGACAGTGAGTCTAGTACTTGGTCTACAAAAGGTAGTGGAAAGTGATCTTTTTTAGTGGCATTGTTCAACTCTCTGTACTCTACACAAACTCTCCATTTTTCACCTTTCTTGGGAACAATAACTAATGGAGAAACCCATTGACTGTCAGAGATTGGATAAATAAAACCAGCATCAAGAAATTTTTGAAGCTCACTTTTAACAAATTCTCTAAGTGTTGGATTTACTCTCCTTTGAGGTTGTCTAACTGGTAAACAATCTTCTTTGATATATATCCTGTGAGTACAAACTTGAAGGTCTATTCCTTGCATGTCTCCATATTCCCATGCAAAAGCTTTATGCTGATCTTGTAGCATTTTTAATAAGATAGCCTATTAAGATTGTGATAGCTTGCTATTGATATTCAAACAGTGACCTGGAGACAATTCTATCTGCTTAGTAAGATCACTCATAGAATCTACAGGTGATGTTTGTACTTCTTGTGGAAGCAAGTGATGAAAAATTGCTGAAAGTTTAGGCAGTGAACTCTTGGAATTTGGTTGTTGCAGGAAACATTGTAGATGGTTGCCATTTGGATCAGATGAACTACCCATATCAGAGTTGTACTGTAGAATTTGAAAGTGAAAAGCATCTTCACTCTGAAGTTGTGAGAATGGATCATTTTGAAGCATCATTAATTGAGTCAAAGAATTGGCTTTTTCAATTTTTTCCCCCTCATCTAGCCAAACAGGTTGGGACAAATCTGGTTGAGGTCTAGCATGCGGATACAGAGCCAATTTTTTTGTGGACTATCCATCAGAAATGGTCATATCTCCAGAGTGGCATCCTATAAAGCATCAACAGTTGCTAACCATGGTCTACCAAGGATAACTGGATACCCTCCTAAAGTTGCCTTAACTGATAATATTGTGAAATCAGCTGGATACTCCCAAGATTCAAGAGTGACAATTACATCTTCCACCATCCCATCAGGTTTAACTGTGGAACTATCTGCAAGCTGCAGAACTGTGGGTGTAGACCTAATGTTTGAAATGTTCAAGGAGTCCATAGTATGCTTTGTCATGACATTAATGGTAGCACCTAAGTCAATCAAAACATTTTTTACAATTTGGCCATTTATATGTATTTGCACTACAGGACTTCCAGGGTCAATATACTTTGGGATGACTACATTTCCCAACATTATATCAGCCAATTTCTCTAAGACATGAATTTTTTGGGGATCCTTTTTCTTTCGTCCAAACTTCTTCAAACAGGCCTCTTTAATAGCTTTTCCAAAAATGGGTACATATTTAATAGCCTGAAATAAGGGGATTTGAATTTGTACATTTTTGAGCTGATCCAGAATGTCAAAAGTGGGTTCTTCCATAGATGTAAATGCAGTACTTTGCAACCTCTGAGGAAAAGGTAGTTTGTCTTGACTTTGCAAAACAGGCTCCTTAGAAACAATATTAGGTATAGGCATATGCTCAGGAGGATCAATAGGTGCAGTAGATTCTTCAAGGGAAGAATCTGATATTTCAGTAATTAGAGGCGGTTTTGGAGCAGGTAAAGTGGTTCCAGACCTCAAATGGATGTCATTAACGTCTAAGGCATAAGCTTGATATTGGTTGGCTTCGGCAAGATACGTAGGATACTATGGCTATTGTTGTTGCCTATTATTGGGATTTGGCAACGACTGGGCAGACATAGGAATTTGTTTTGGAGGTCCAGTATTTGTGGCAGTTGTTGCAGGAGGTGGCATAAGGGCCTGTTGTTGTGTCTGTGGAAGCTACAAGAATCCAGAGGACTGGTTTTGCCATTGCTGAGGACCTCTCCATTGAGGGTTTTTCTGCCAATTACTAAAGGTGGGGTCCATTGTCCTTGTGGCTGCTGCCAACCTCCTTGAGGAGATTTCCATTGTGGGGTCTGGTAATTAGGCCAACTTGGTTGAGGTGGATTCTAGGGTGGTGGTGATCCATATGCATGTTGCCATTGGTTATTATAGCCAGAATAAGGATTACCAAAAGTTAAAGGATCTTGAGGCATACCTTGTCTTTGGGCCCATGGTCTCCTTTGTGCAACAAAAAACACTTGATCATCATCACCTTCTACTGGCTTGAAGTCAGTAGGTAGTTTCCTAGCTTCCAAATTAGCCACCATCTTGCATCTGTAGTCACGCTTCTTCTGTCTACAATATGGACAGAACTCGGCCAAAACTGCCTCAGCTTCGTCATGTTTCTTTCGAGCTTGCATAGTATCCAGTTGTGTATCCATATTATTAATGATGTCCTGCTTGAAGTCAGACATCAAGTTTGTTAACTCCATCTGAGAAACTCCACCAGAAGAATACTTCCCCACTGTAGCATGATGACCTCGACCTTTCTTAACTATTGCTCGAGAGTAGTTAAGACATATTTTCTTTATATCATCCCAAGACAGTTGGGCTATATCACCTCCTCCCATTAGGTCCAGGGCGTCTATACAGGCATCACTGATTCCCCTTAGAAAGAGTATTTTCTGAGAGTCCTCGTTGAGAGTATGGTTTGATTTCCTCTTTAGTGAAAACAAGAACCTTGAAATATAATCTTCTAGACTTTCATCCTCCTTCTGCTGAATTCAGAATATGTCATCTCCTTTACTGGCACTCTTACAATACTCCTTATACTTCTCAAGGAATTTCGTCTGCATGGCTGCCCAACTATCAACAACACCTCTTCCTAGACTCATGAACCATCTGAGAGCTCCCTCCTTCAAGGTGGAAGGAAATAACTTCAGCTTATGGTCATCTGTATTGTAGTCATAACTGTGACAGAGGACATCAAACTCAAACAGAAAAGTTTCAGGGTCCTCTGTGACTAGGCCATAGAATTTTGGAAGTAGTGAAGAAGGTATATTCTTAAGATTGTCAGTATCTCATTGGGGAACAATGGGAAACTCAAAAGTAGGAGGTGGATTATTTTCCATGTTTGCTTGCTGGAATAACAGAGCGAATGGATTTTCCTCAGGTTCGTTGTCAGCTAGGTCAAATGGTAGTTCAACAAACAGGTTTTCAGGGAGGAACCTTCCCAGTGCATCTCTTCTTCTTCTATGCATGCAATACGATGAATTGTGGTTTGAAAGATTTTGAAATTTTTTTACTAACAAACTAAACTAATACTAAAAATGACTTCTGGCAAATCCCTAGCTTAACGCCATCCCTAACAACGGCGCCAAAAATGGTCATTCCTATAAAAGGATATGATAATCACAGTAAAACCTTTCCTGGGAATTGGACATTCCAACAGTTGACTAATATCTCTCTATGGACGTTCATTTACTTGTCAAACCAGGGGACGTATACTTTAAATGGCGCAGAAAAATATATGCACTAAGAACTAGTTTCAGTCAAAACTTAGCTGAAATAAATACTTAGAAGGTAATTCTATCCACGCTACAGGAAAGGTAATGCAAAGTTCTTTTTAACTCAACTATGATTTGATTAAAATAGAAACCATAATAGCTACGACTGAAACACAAACTAAGAACTCGCCTTATGTTGCAGGAACAGGCACAAGGATGGATTCCCTATGCTGCAAGAGCAATACAAGACTGAGTTTGTATGAAAACTTCATAGATGAAAGCTAACGGAAGATCAACAGAAAAAGAATAGCTAACTAACTAGCTACAGATACTTACTAAGTGGGCCCCCTTAGCAAGCATCTACTGATTACGCAGGTGCTGAACTCAGAACTTCATCAAACTTTATTCATGAAAACAAAATGGTATACATTGCTTTGTTGACATAGAAACAAACAACAAATTCTATCTCTTGTCAAACAGATTCTTCTTTTCATTATCATACTGACTCTTACATGATATCTGCTATCACTATGCTTCTATCTTACTCTAACTATCATCTCCCTTCCCACTTGTGCAGGAGGAGAACTTTATTTTAAAATCAGGAGAGCAACTATCTAACCCTATCAAAGAAAGACGTGGAAGTAAAGTGTATCCCAAAATCAAGGAACAAACTTCATAAATGAATTTATGCGTTCAACCTGATCCAGAGAGAATCTAGCGCTCCACTCTTTCTAGACTAACTGTCATTAAAAATATTTCCCAATGGTTTCGGTCAAAGAGTCTTTGTCGGAGCTTCCTTGAAGTCGTGTAGGAAATGGACTTTACTGCAAGGTCGAAATCGGCTACGCTTGACTCGATCATTCTTCAACAACCTGAGATACAAAAGGTAACAGATGCGAAAGAAAAGGCGTATGGAATATACACAATATTCATTCATTAATCACACACTTAAATCCATTTCATCATTCAAAAACTATATGCGATATACCAGTCATTTAGGGAGTCAACAGGGTAATAAGTGCAATCAGGTCAACACAATAAGCTGCAGGAACATGAAAGTGTTTTGGTACAGGATATCCCCATAAAAGGTTTCAAAAGAGTTTTAAACAACCACAAATAATAAAAGTAAAGGCATTAAAAGTTCATCATAGTATCCAAACTATGAGCACATTTTGGACTCATCAGGGTGATTGTAGCATGTTGTGGATCTTTGAAGCATAATTTTTTAAGGTATTTTATGTTTGAGGATGTTGTTTTGGGTCCTTATTATGTTGTGGCTGACATTGGTTGGTTTGCATTGATAAATTATTTATTGATTGGTGTTGACAGTTTGTTCACATATTTTATTTTGTTTGGCCGACATGTAGTTGATTTTATCCTTAGTTGTGGATATATATGATCGACTGTCTATACCATTTGAAGGCATGGTGTACAATGTATCTTGAGTGCTATGTACGAATATTTTTCTAATCTTTTGAAGGAGAAAGTAAAGTGTGAAGAAGAGTGAGAAGATGTTTATGTGCTTAATAAAAATTGTAATCATGCATTATAAGATGTTATTTTCTCAGTTAAAAATATTTCAAATGTAATCCAAATGTTTTTGTAAGACAGTGAGTCTTCCCTTGAGTATTAAGCCTTTTTTATTTGAGCAGTGTGCTCTAGGAAGTGTTTCTAAATGCATGTGCATTCCCCATTTATAATTCTTTTATAGTTTTAATAGAGTATAGTCTTGTGGTTTAACCTTCATTGTGGTTTTTCCCCTAACAAGGTTTCCACGTAAAAAAATCTTGGTGCTATGTGTGTTTTTGATGTGGTGATAGTTTATGTTTTCATGTTTATTTATCAAATCTAAGAATAAGTTTAATAAGTATAATTTCTATGAAAAATGATTCACCACCCCTCTCAATTGTCTTCCCTTGTGTGGAGAAAGATAATATGTATCTTTGTCAATGATGTCAAAGGGGAAGAAGATTCATGTGAAAAATTGTGAAAGAGTTAAGGAGAAAAGAGTCAAAATCTAAGGGGGACAGTGGTAAGAGAAAGTTACATTGATGGTATTTTTCACATCATGTGTTTCCATGAATGCCAAAGGGGGATATTGTTGGATGTTGCTGATATGTGGTTCTCATTGAAGTCAACACTATTGGAATTAATGTCTTTAAGGTTGTATATGTTGAGGATATTGAGAAAATTGTAATAAAATAAGTTGCAGGTTGTCAGTGATACAATGAAGTTCAATATGGTGGCTAGCTCAGTATATTGATGATAAGAGCTTGTGGACTAAATAGTTTGTTTTCAAGTACATCTAGTTTATCCACATGAAGTCTTAGATGTTCACATGAGGATTTGATTGAGTTATGAGGATCTTTGTTCTAACATTTTTTTTGTTGCTTCAATTGGTGTTCCTGAAAAAAGACGATGTGATTCTAGTAATTTGAGTTGTTTTGGACGCTTCAATGTCAAATCATGATTCTTGTGGATGTTTCTAGAATGTGCTATATCTATATTGTTGGTCTACATTGATCATTGTGCTCGTGATTGGTGATTTTCTTCTATGAGTTCATGTTTTTTCATGATCATGGCCGATAGGGTGATTGTAGCATGTTGTGGATCTTTGAGGCATAATTTTTTAAGGTGTTTCATGTTTGAGAATGTTCTTTTGGGTCCTTACTATGTTGTGCCCAAATTTTTTTTATTTGCATTGATTAATTAATTGTTTATTGATTTTTTTCGATGGTTTGTACACATTATATATTTTGTTGGTCCAACATGTAGTTGATGTTATCCTTAGTTGCAGATGTATATGATCGATTGTTTATACCATTTGAAGTAATGGTGTGTGATGTATGTTGAGTGTTTTGTGCAAATAATTTTCTAATCTTTCAAAGGAATAAGTAAAGTGGGAAGAAGAGTGAGAAGATGTTTATGTGCTTAATCAAAATTTTAATCAAGCATTAGAAGATGTTATTTTCTTAGTTCAAAATCTTATGGATGTAATCCAAATGTTTTTGTCAGACAGTGAGTCTTCACTTGGGTAGTAAACATTTTGTATTTGAGTGATGTGCCTGAATGCATGTGCATTCCCCAAATGTTTATAATTCTTTAATACTTTTAATAGAGCATAATCTTGTGGATTAACCTCCACCATAGCTTTTCCCCTAACAGGGTTTTCACATTAAAAAAATCTTGGTGTTGTGTGTGCTTTTGAGGTGGTGATGGTTTATGCTTTCATGTTTATTTATCATATTTGAGAATAAGTTTAATAAGTATAATTTTGTGACAATTGATTCACCCCCCTCAGTTGTATACCCTTGTGTTGCAAAAAATATATGTGTCTGTGTGTATACATACAATGTGAACTGTATGTGAAAATACATGCTTCAAAACATAGATAGAAACATATACATCTATATATATATATAAGACAAATAGAGTAATTGCATAAGAGGTATTAGAATAATGCTTATTCACTAGTAAATATTATAGACAATAATGGAAATTGGAAAAGACTTATTAGAAAAACACTTAACAATCATAGGAAAATGATAGTGTTTGTAAGTAATTTCACATACACACATGTCCACATATAAATATTTTTGGTGAAAGATTAAAAATTATAGCAAAACACTTAAGAATCACAGTTAAATGACACATGATCAAAAACAAAAAAATTTCACAATTTAAAAGATTGAAAATAATCCTTCTTACAAGAACAATAGAATAATTTGTTACAGGGAGCTTCAAATAGGTCAAAGAAAAAGAATATCAAGAGACATATTGATACAAGACAAGAAATCTATGTAACAGTTGGCTTGTCAATTCTAAATTTGAGCAGCATTATCTGGCACTTAGTATACTTACATATATATACATACAATGTGAATTGTATGTGAAAATAAATGCTTTGAAACATAGAAAGATACATATACAAATATATATATGTTGAAGAAAAATAGAGTAATTGTATAAGAGGTATTATAATAACACTTATTTGCTACTAAATATTATAGAAAATAAGGGAAATTGGGAAAGATCTATTAGAAAAATATTTAACAATCATAAGAAAATGAAAAATGTTCAAAATCTCACATTAAATAGAAGTTTAAAATATGGCTTGAATAGAAGAGGCAGACTCTGATAATTAACAGTTTGCTATGGGTTACTGGAAAAAAGAATATCATGAAGAATAGTTTATTATGGGGAACATTAAACAAATGAGAAAAAAGATAGAAAAAAAGGGAAATTGGAAAAGAGCTATTAGAAAAACACTTAACAATCATAGGAAAATGAGAGATGTTTGCAAATCCACATTAAATAGAAGTTTAAATTATGTAGAATAGAAGAGGAAAACTATGATATGATAGATGTTCAAAAACCTACATTAAATAAAACTTTAAAATATTAAGAATAGAAAAGGAAAACTATGATAATGAATAGTTTGCTATGGGGAACTAAAAAAACGAATATCATGAAGAATAGTTTGTTATGGGGAACTTCAAACAATTGAGAAAAAAGAATATCATGAAACATATTCATACAAGACACATAACATGTTCCATCCAAACAAAATAAACATGAAAATTAATAGTTTGTAATAATGAGCTTCAAACAGATGAGCAAAAAAGAATATCATGAAATATATTGGTACAAGACAAGAAATCTATATAATAGTTGTAAGAGGTGTTATAATAACACTTAAGAATCACACGTAAATGATAGATCAATGGAAACCCACATTAAGTAGAAATTTTTAAGCCAATGGGTACCAATAATCTGTGCAAAATGGGTATAATGCAACAAACATAATTGAAAATTTGAGCTACATTACTTGGAACTAAATATTATATAAAAAAAAAAAAAAATTCTAAAAGAGTTATTAGAATAACACTTAACAACCACTAAACTAATTTTATCTAGAATATATTTATGGTTTCATACTAATCCTCTGCATATATATCTATTCAATCATTCCTATGTTAATGGGTATACCACCAAAGATGCATAGAGATAAATACAAATAATAAATTAAGGATGAAAAAATTACTAACCCTAACTATATTTTTTGATGAAAGAAAGAAGATTTAACTATAATTTATCCATCCATACAAAGCCATAATCTCTTTGAAGTATCCAAAATGGATATAACAACAAAGATTAAAAAATATAACAAGGAACAATAAGCAAACAATGAAATAGATGAACAATAGATTAATCACTTATGCAAAATACCCATGTAAAATGACTTACAGATTCTGGAGCACAATAGTCTTAAAACCCTTCAATCTACTATAAAATGGAGCCAAAGGAAATGAATTTTACAATAGTTTTCCATCAAACCAACACCACAATGGCTCTTTTGACAATGTAACTTAATCAATATACTTTCTCACACATTTCACAACACATTAGTGTTAAAACCTCCAACCTGCTAACAAAAGGAATAATAAGTAGAGAACGGAAGACATGAATAATAAATTAATCATTTATGCTAAATGCCCATGCAAAATGACTTATAGATTCCATAGCACAATAGTTTTAAAACCCTACAATCTACTATAAAATAGAACCAAATGTGACAATTTTTACAATAGTTTGCTATCAAACCAACACCACAATGGCTCTTTCAATAATGCAACTTAATCAATATATTTTCTAGCACATTTTGAAGTATATGTTCCCACAGTACAACATTGAATATTGTATTTACTTCATCCACCACCATTGTACAACAACGGAAGGATGCATTAACCCTCACATGATCAAACACCTACCATTCTGCTTCCACATATTGAGGCAACCAACTACACCACCATCAACCAATGTAATTCGCAACCTCCACGTAATCATAAAAAACCTCAATGAAGTCACCACCAGCTAGAAGTTTTCCAACACTGGAAAATCTTATTCACGGCTAGGCTGATTAAAATTCTGATGGACACTTCAAAAAAATAGCTTATCGGCTAATAAGTAAATTACATTTATTTATTTAAATATGTAACTACTTAATCCTTATTCCCTCCAATAATTAAATAAATTATTTAATTACTTGTTTTTCATTTTCACCTAAAATTAAATAATTACTATTAATTATTTAATAACATTACCATTTATCCTTCAATTAAATAAAACTATTCATTTAACCCACTTTTCATTTGATGAGTAAATAATTAAAATAATTATTTACTACCTTTTTTCTTATTCCCACTTTTGAATTAAACCATTATTTAATTCAAAAGTCAACTTCCCTCCATAATTTCTATTAATTATTTGATTCTCCAAATCTCTTAATTATTTCATTTATTCTCCACCTTTTATTTAATTTTCTCCAATTAAATCTCAACCCTTCATTTCAAATCTTTCCCTAACCCAAATGCTTCTCATCACATTCAATTCTAGCCTTTGATCTTAGGGCTTTGCCAACTTCTAATCTTGGCTATCCATTGTCAATTTGATATTCTTTAAAAAGGCCTTCCTCAAGTAATTTTTCATACATACCCAACATTCTTGAGAACTCTGACTACTTGAGCATACAATACCTCAATATTTTGTTTGTCTTAGCATATATTATAGCTGCACTTTAATATGACGGAAATCATACAATTTGCAACAAGATGGAGAAGGCCAATAGAGGTCAATCAATGGAAGCTTGAAGATCAGATGACTTTGTTTCATGTTTATTTGATTCTAGTTTCATTTGTGCTCTATTGTTGATTGGGGTGTAAATTATTATACTAATTGCAATTAATTTGAAAATTTCTCCCTAATTACATTTAGTGAACCTGACCCTTCTCGTTCTTTTTTCCATTGGTTCATTTTTTTATTTACTCGCAATACACTAATAAGCGATATTTCTTCATTTCTTACATATAGTATTATGTATGGACTTTTAATCTTGACATTTATCTATATAAGTTAGCTCTTCTTTCAAATTAGATCTATGTAAGGGTAATTTTAGTTCTTCTTTCAACACCCATCACCAACGGAAACATTTCTCAAACATCCACCCTTTATCTAGAAGCGCCTATAGTTCTTGCAAAAATGGTGTGGCTGTGAAGATTTTAGTTCTTCCAATAGAACTTGGTGTTCATCAACTCACAATGTGGGAACTTGGTTTGGATTTGTCTTCATTGGTTTTCAACAATATGTGTTTAATTTCAAAAGTTTTCCATCAATTGTATTTAGTTTGAAAATAGACCCCACTCCAGGCATGGAATTTTATGCTCTAATCTTTATTGGCGTCAGTTTGTAATCTTTAGCAGAGATTAATGACCATGTTTGCATTTGAGGCTGAAAAATCCATTTGTTTCCTCCTACATTTGCAATGATTTCTCTTGTTGTTGCAAAGGGTGAAAGAGAGAGTGAAGGAAAAATAATATTCTACTGCTACATTGAAATTTGTTTGATTTCTATGTAAGCCTTGATTTCATTTTGGTTGCCATTATAGACTTCTACATTCTTGTTCAATGGAAGCAATATTTGCTTAATGATTCTCAGGTCAACACACACCTTTTGCACAAAGGAACCCGCCATTGAAGTTGGTTGAACACATAGGGTGCATTCATTCTATGCTGGTAATTGGTTGAACACGCGAAGTGCATTCATTCTCCACTAATAGTTGGTTGAATACACTTAGTGCATTCATTACTTCTATGCCGAATGTTGGTTGACCACATGGAGTGCATTCAATAATTCTACCTCCATATTTCGACAGCTTTGTTGCTCCTCACATTCTACCATTTATCTGTCATGTTGGTAGCAAATGGTTACAGTAGTCAACAAGTGACTCTATCTTCTACTCATCAAAATCGTGTGTATGAGGGGTGGCTGGAAGTTGGCTAAACCAAGGGCCTGCATTCATTAATTTTGTTTGAAATTTCACCTCTCGAACTTGGTGTGCTACAGCCTTAACATGGAGCTTTTGGAGTGTTCGTTTGATTTTGATTTATGGCTTCCTTGTTTTATTTCTAATGTTAGTTTTAATTTAAACTAGATAATTAGTATTTCATTTCAGTTAATGTAGGTTTGATTAATTACGGTTTTCATTACTTTTAGATTAATAAATTTAGATTAATTTAATTCCACATAGAATAATTTAGCTTAGATTAATTTAGCTAGATTAGGTTAATTTAGAGTAATTTAAGTTAGATTGTTAATTTAGAATAACTTAATTTGATTGATTTAGATTGTTAATTTTTTTTAATTTAGAGTAATTTAATATAAATTACATTATGTTTAGATTAGATTTTATTTTTATTTTGATTTTCATTTAGATTTAGGATTTTTCTAGATTTTAATTAGATCTAGATTAGCTTTTAGTTTAATTTAGATCTTCATTAGATTTAGGTTTTAATTCCATTTTAATTTAATTTAGATTTTAAATTAAATCTTAATTAGAGTTAGATTTTCAATTAGATTTTCATTAATTTAGCTTTTTATTTTTAATTAGATTTTAATTTAACCTAAATTTTGATTTTCATTAGAATTTAATTAGCTTTAGATTTTTAATTAGATTCTTAATTAAACCTTAGCTTTTTAATTGATATTAAATTTTAGATGTTTTTAGATTTTAGATTAATTAAATTTTTGGATTTATATTTTAGATTAATTATATTTTTAGTCTTAATTAGATTTAATTTTTCATATTTAAATCTAGCTTTTTTTATTTTAGACAAATTTTAGATTTTTTTAAGATTAATTAGATTTTTAGACTAGATTATTTTTATGTTAGTTTAATTTTGATTTTTGTGACTGATCTTTAACCTTTTTATCAGATTCGAGTGACCAATATTTGAACATTAAAACCTAAACTTTTGCTTGTCAATGATTGGAGGTCAAAACTACTAATCATGCTTTGCAGGGCTCTTGCTTTAGTTAGCTTTATCTTAAGCTTTTTTCACATAGCATGATTAGTGGGTCTATAAAGAACTTGAGTGTTTGATTTGACATCATAAACGAGTTTAAAATTGAATAGTGGTTGCATTATCTTGTGGTTTGTATTTTATTTCGAGGTGTGTATGCTCTTCTCTCATGCCATTTGGTGATCTGGAGAATCAAAAAGACCTTTAGACATTTTTTATAACCACACCCACATTTGGAATTTGGAATTAAAATGAACATTATACGTGTGAGGAAAATGTGTTTTGTATGTTGTCTTGCTTTTGTTATGTTTTGAGAGGCCTGCCTTGAAGGAGGGAATGACTCCAACTAGTTTTCTACTTGAGCCAATATATAAAAGGATAAGACTAAACCATCAAGTCCTCATGGTGTTATTTTCCCTTTCTATACAATGGGACTCAAAATAGGGTACCTAACATAAAACATATAAAAGCCCCTAGTAGAGTGATTAAATAATTAAGTGTCTTGCTAGATTCCTACGGGGAGCTGTGTCCTTGAGTATTCACTAAGAACTCTTTTTATAGTGGCCAAAATACCTTTCACTTGCTAGCACAAGAATAGTTGTTTTGAAGCCGCCCGACATCTTCACTAAGCATGTGTAGTGGTAGAAATTTCTCTTTGGGGAATTGAGACTTGGTGAGCCCAAGAAGTGAGTGTCATGGAGGGGAGTTAGTGCAACCAAGTCTCTAGTTGTTTTCCTTGTTTAAGTGGTTGGAGAAATTTGAGTGGAGATCTAGCGATTGGTATCTCTTAAGAAGCCTAGGGTTGTACAAAGTTCTTTCAAAGTGTTTTCCATTTCACACCAAGATCAAACTAAAAACATTATGTTTTATTTGTTTGTATTTTAAAACAAACAAGAAAAAAATCCTTACACTTGAAAATTGCAACACTTCACAATGTTACCCCAAGCAACATTTTCAAGCCAAACAGTCAAAATTAGGCCAAACTCTAGCCAAAATAATATTCAAACCTTTAAGACATTTTTCCAAACCAATTTCTTATTGTGATTCATGTTTAAAACAATAAAATTTCTCAATCCACCTTGCATATCATCATACCATTATTAGCTCACTATTTTAGGTACCTTAGCATCCTCATTACTTGCATATCCCAAAATTACATTAGGCTACCTTTTTCAAACTTTTATTCTTGACATTTGTGGATTTTAGGATAGTAGAACTATCTATACCTTGGCACACATCATTACTTCAAAAAAATATTGTCATTTGACCATGTCACTTTTTAACTTCATCCTTTATCATTTTGGTGATAATTTCCTACTCACAATTCTAGTTGGGAAACTCAACTTGTCACTCTTTTCACTTTTCCTAGAAAAAAATAATTTGACAATCGTAGTTGAAACACCGGTTTACCCTTGGTTATTTAGTGAGATCCTATTCTTGTAACATCTTTCAAAAGTGTCTAAGATCTCAAGTTCACTAAAGGTATCCATCACCTCTTAGTCATTTGCATCCTTCATACCACAAAATTTTAGACCTATAAGGGCATCTTCATACATTCTATACTTCATAACATCCAACATTATCATTATCACTTTTAGTCTTGTTGTATACATTAGACATCTTTCATCCGTTAACTACCAAAAATACCAAAAAATTAGTTGCATTACATTTAGGCATACCTTATTTCAAAAAATACAAAAAAATAGTCTTTCTCTCATACCATCCACCTTCATTTTGATAAAGTATTATATGGTTGAAACTAGATTGCAAAAGGAACGTCGAGTAATGGATCTCTTTCATGATGATGATGACCTTTACAATCACACTAGCACCCTCAATTTTGACAATACCAATAATGATCCTCACAACAATACCAACCTTGAAAGTCATGACCATGTCAACTTGGGATCTACATCTTCTTAGTAACCAAAGAAAAAAAATCCTTTTAAATGATTCCTTGTTAGAGAGAAAGATGGAAATGTGTTCATAGAAGAAGTAGAGTCTAGAACACAAAATATTGAAGTAGTGTCTCTTGTGGACGAAATTGTCATGTTGGATCCTGAACAATATTTAGACAAACTATTACATGGAGTTAAACTACCTCAAGGATTTTATTTCAATACCCTACGTGTAGCAACATCACCCAAGGACAACACACAAACAAGCCAAGGACAATCTACAACACAACTTACAATTTCCATACCCATTGGAACAACAAGCCCAAATACTACTACCAACACTTCATCCATATTTGCAACACAATATATGTCACAACCCATAACACAAACCACATCACAACCATTATTCACAATGCAACCCTTTGCCTCGACAATTACTCCCTTTGGATCATCATCTCAAGCTATAGTGGCATCCACATCCAACATCCTTGGTAGACCTAAGGCAATAAGGTTTCTCATCCAAGGACCTCAATCAAATAGAAACACAATGCCAAAAGGACATCAATCGAACACAAGCACCATGTCACAAGGTCCTCATATCAATACAAACACCTTGCAAGGACAAACCACAAATTCCCCAAAAAGTCAAAATACAAACACTTCACATGGTTATAATCCTTTTCAACAACGAAAGGGATCACAAAAAATACAACCTCTCAACATATCATATGGCTACACATGTGGATCCTTTTTTTGGAAACCAAAATATATATGGAAAACACACCCAACAAATGCAACATAGCTCAACCACTTCTAACATCCCAACCTAAAAATCACACATTCATACTCATGGAAACAGTAAAAATCCACCACATATGCACAACATTCCAAAAAAAAACATGTCATCTCAACAAAACATAAGACCTCACAACACAAATATAGGAACTCATAACAATGTTGCCAACAATCCTATAAAAGAGTTGTTGACTACCCAATTGGTTTCCCTATAAAAGCAAGTGGAAGGGATGCAAGTTTCAAACAAGAAGATGTACTCATCACATGATTTACTTCCTTACCCATATGACACTAGCATAAACATGCATCCTTTCCCTCCTGGGTATATCATCCATACCTTCACTAAGTATAAGGGAAAGAGGAATCCTCTTGAGCACACACGTGAATCTAACACTGCTTGTGTGGATGTCACATACGATCACTCTTACCTTTTGAGACTCTTCCCTAGAAGTCTTATTGGGCCTTCACTTGAATGTTTTGTATTAATACCTAAAGGGTCTATAAATTCATGGGATGACATTGCCAATAAATTCATGGAGAATTATGCTTATAACATAAAAAATGATGTCGTGATTGCTACCTTATGCCACTTGAGACAAGATGAAGGAGAACCTTTCATTACTTTCTTCCAAAGATGGTGTAGTATGGAAATTCAATGTCTTATCAAGATTCCTAAAAAACAAAAAGTGGACATGTTTGTAGAAAACCTCAAACCAAAGTTGAACACCCTTTATAAGCACATTGTTGTTCAAAATTTGTAGGCTTATTTGAGAAAGGAATGACACTAGAAAAGGTCTTAATCACCCAAGGTGAAATTACATATGGAAACAAAAACACAAACCACCATCACACCTCTAACAAAAAAAGCATGTTTTGGTCCTGCAATAACAATGTAACAAACAATGGAGTCATAGACGCGAAAGTGGTGAATAAAACAAGACACAAATTGACTCTTAAAGCACCCAACATGAATAAAAACACAACTAATTTGGTACAAAATACTCAAGAGCGAGGACTTCCAAGACAATGAAAGTAATACCCATGATGACAATACACCCCTTTATGAAAACCAATTGAATCTATCCTAAAGAAGCTAGTACAATCAAACTTCATACAAATTCAAGAGCCTAAACCATACGACCTAGGACAGTTCAAACCATCTTGGTGGGATGACAATTCCTTTTGTGACTACCATCGCATCAAAGGACACAAGACCTCATGTCATCAATTAAAGAACCTAATCCAAGATCTAATTGAAAATGGTACCATATAGGTTGAAGGAAAACAACAAACTTCCAATCAAGACCATACAATCTCAAGAATCCACCACAAGACCATAGTTCAGGAAAGCCCTACACCTTAGCTTGAAAGACAGACAATCAAGTCAATTATGCCAGGAATACCTTTGATTACTCAAAGATAATTGATCACCTTCATGTTGTTGATGACTATGTCAACACAATCACCATTAAAATTTTCTTGAATGCATCATTACTACTCATAGGGCTAAGGTTACTTTATCCGATCCTTCAAAGTAGCCACAATCTAAAGCCCAATACAATCTTGTTGACCAATTAGGAAAGACACCGACACATATTTCTATCCTTGAGCTATTACACCTCTCACCTAAACAAAAATCTACCCTCGTTAAGGCTTTGAAGGAAACCTTCATTCCTATCGACCTAGATGTCAACCTATTTGAATCCATGGTTGGATACTTGGATAATTCACTCCATGTCTCCTTTTTTGATAAATATTACTCTACAAAAAATTCTATCAATAACAACTCATTGCACCTTGAAGTATTTGTCCATCAACACAAGGTTAGACAAGTCCTAGTAGATGGGAGAGCTGGACTAAAAATTTTCACCTTAAAATTGGTCAAGGCATTGGGCTATTTAGAAGCATGTGTAGATGCAACCAAAAGTATTGTAATCAATGCCTATGATGATGAAGAATGCTCCTCCAAGGGTGTTATCACACTCCCTATCTGAGTTGGACCTACACTTTTGGACACCACATTCCTGGTCTTGGATGTTGAACTTTCATACAACCTTCTCCTTGTTAGACCTTATATCCATTCCATGAAATATGTTCCTTCCACCTATCATGAATGCTTTAAATTTTCATATAATGGCACTAAAATCACTATCATTGGCAATCTCAATCCCTTCCAATATTGCACTACTTTAAGGGGAGTTCCTGAATGCCAGGTTCCTATCAATCAAGAAGCTTTTACGTTCACTTTCATATCCACTTCATCTAGTTACATTGATCCCTCCACCCTCACTAAATCATCTACATCCAAAACCCCATCTGTCGACCCCAAAATTAAGATCCAAGAAAAAGGTTGCGGCAATTATAAAATGAATTCTAACTATTGCATCACAAAGCTAGCTAAGTTTCCCAAGTCTTATGGTAGGCCTTGATTCAAGATAGAACCCAAAGTTGTTTTTAAAGTTCCTCCCACCACCACATTCACAAAATGGGTAGAGGTAAACAAAGAATACATTTATGATATTTCAGCTTGGATTTACAAAGATGAGAAATATCTACCACCACTACCAACAAAATAATATGGCCAAGGTTTTGAGCTCATGAAACAAAAGGGTTATGATGGAATCAATGGACTTGGTATACATAAATATGGAATGAGAGAACCCTTGATTCCTCTTAATCGGCTGAAGAACTTAGTGTTAGGATTTGTACCAATTAAGATTAGCGCTCCAAGTACTAAGTTGATTTCAAATAAGGATGTGAGTGCTTTGAAATACATTGAGACATCTGAGGATCCTAATGGCATCTATTATGATGACACTGACTCTAATGAATATGAGTGGGACTCTTGCACCACCAATGACTATGATATTGATAATTTATTTTAGGAGTTTGGCATACCTCAACCATCCTTTACCAACCTCATGGATATTAATATTTGTGTTGACTCCTTTTATGAACCTGACCCACCAATGACAACAAACAAAAGAGTGTGGATAGAATCCTTTTGGGACCCTGATAATAACTCTATCTTTACTCTATCAGCTACTTCCCTATCCTTCACTAACACCGATGATGGCATATCCATCGTTTACCAAAAAATGATTAATTGGGACAAAGAAGATCCACCTACCTTGGACATATTTGAAAATGATCAAGCAATGGCTGAATTTATGGGACTATGAGAGGGAATACCATATAGGAACCATAAGCTTGGCTTCACTATAGATCTTGACACCGTGACATATTTTGGTGAGACTTTCCCACTCTCTAGTTACAAAAATACCAAAAAAAAAAGAACAATCTTTAGGTGAAAACTGCAAGGTTCCTTCTGACCAAACAAAAGTAAAAATAAATGGCATATTCGAGGGTGAAAACCTCTCTAAGGTATGTGTTGATCATCAAAGCTTGTGCCTCTAGACAGTCTTATGGGAAATTAAATGAGTGGGGGAAAAATTATGTCTCACTAAATACCTCCATGTTTTTTATAGAAAGTCAACTCTTCTTTTGGGGTTTTGAGATAAGTGAGAAACAAGAAATGAAAATGTAAAACATGAAAGGTGATATGTCAAAGCTTTTACAACATTTCAAACTCAAAATATTCCTATAATTGATATATAGGACACAAAACACCACAACCCCTCATTTTTGGAAAGAGAATGAAAAACAAAGGCTAACTTCAAGCACAGTGTGGACTTTCAATTCTTTCCACAAGTAGTGTTCATTGAGGTCCAATCAAACATAAAAGTCCTTAGAGTAAAAGAATAATATTTTAGAAATTATAGGAACTCTCTCTCCCAATACATCATAGCACAAAAAAATAACAACTTCAAAGATAATAGAAAATTCCAATGACATAGTCATATTTTCCCAAAATGCTATTTCACAATACAAGCATAAAGCATAGAAATCCGCTATTTAAACTATCAAAATATAGCTTAAAAGACATAGTGTTTCATTTAAAACAATAATATAAAGAAATAAGACTTTAAAAAGGCCATACATGTACAGTAATAGAAATTCCCCTTAATAGTTCGTGCTATTAATTAAAACTGAACTTTGAAACAAAGTTTGGATGCCAATTCAACAATAGTTTAAACCTTAATAGATATAATTTTCTAGAATAAAGTAGTTGTATAACTTGTTTTCTGAAATATAGTTCATAGACTCTAAGAAAATTTAAAAGAAAAGAAATTCCTCTTTTTAGAGAAAACAACTTCCTCTTGGAAAATTCCTCTTCTAAAAATTATCAATCAAAAATCCTCTTTCTTTTCTAACATCACCATCCTTTTATAGCCGCTAAAGAAAGAAATCTCCACCTTAAACTAGAAGTAATGACTGCTAGGTTTTGACAGTTGATAGCATACATTCTGATCCCAGAATCTTAGTTAGGCCACAAAAGATCTCTACATTGACTCTTCAACTACTACATTAATTTCTTCCAGATATTTGAGAAAAGATAAGACCTAAAAATATGATCAGATCCTAAAATAAACTACCTAAAAATAGACACAATTGATTGATCTCATTAGTGCAAGGTGTCGACTGAAAAACTTCTATCCCAAAAACCAAGAGAGGGAAAGAGAAAACAACCAGCTCAGACAAATGACCTAACTAGATATCTTCATGGGAAGTCTGAATAACTTGTATTGAGAGGATGATGTGTCAGCATGGAAAAAATCACAAACTTGCAAATATATCTCCCAAGGAAAATTATGAACCAACAAACATGTGTCCTGAAACTCCTCCTAAAAGGAAAACAAAAAGGAAAAGTTGTGCAGCCACCATGTGGCGTGTTGCACAACTTTCTGATGTTTTATTTGAGCGTGGGTGTAGCCATGACCGAAGACATTTATGCATACCCAAAAAGGTTAATGATTGAGGTAAGAAGAAAACCTTTACAGTTCTAGTGACTCACAAGGGTCTTCACTTCTGTGGAGATTTGAACCTATGCCTCTGGCTACCCCTGGAGTTTGTTGAAAGTAGCTTTCTGAGCCTCCCAATCTCCATTGTTTGGTAAAACGAGGGTGCGGATCTATTTGTATTCCTGCTCGAGATCAAAAATATCCTTGAAAGAGATGATGCCCGTTTTGGAAGAGATTGCACCTAGGTGATAATATAGCTGAGAAATGTTGGGAAAAGGTGTGTTGTACACCTTGCATTATGTATTTAATGTAATTATTCTTGGGGCCACTTAATGTTGCATGTAACATTGGCACATAAGTTAAATTGATCAAATGTAATTATTTAATATTGGGGAAATAATAAATAAAGCACCCAATATTAAATAACGGGAAATGGTTTGTAATCTCATAGTTATTGTCACATAGTTTTGTGCAATACCACTTAGTGGTTTTGTGGGAGCTTGCTTCTATAAAAGCAACCACAAAGGTAGTTAGATGGAATGATGCAATTTTGCATGATTAGCTCTAGTTAGCATTTGTGAGGGTTTGAAGCATGGTACAAGATGTGTGGTTGCATACTTGTTTGCATGCATTGCTTGGAGAGAGCTTGTTAATTCAATGGTGTTCATGGAGACTCAGAAGATATATTGTAATCTTATTGCTGAATAATATATGAGAGATGGATGCTTTTGGAGGCTGGTTTTTTTCCCTCTTGAGGGCTTTCCTAGGGTATATCGCGTGTCATATTTTCATGGGTATGTTGTCTATTCTCTTGCATTTGGATTCTGAATACTTAAATGCATAGATTTCTTTATGGGTTATGTGGAAATTGTCTTTAATTGGCTGCAAGTGATACCATTCTCCCACTTTTTGTCTACATTGCATAAGGGAAACAAGTAACCTCAAAACATGAATCAAATGAGCAATCCATATAGCCACATATACCATCATGGAATCAAAGTGCTCCATCAAGATACCTGCAATAATAATCAAAGTGACCACCATCCCAAGCATGAATGCTCTCATCCTCCATCATGCCAATGCAAAAAGATAAGAAGCCATCCAATAGAGAAGCCACACACTCTGTCACAACGAATCATAAGTCCTACCCAAATGATATCCCAAACACATACACTCAATCCAAAAGTATTAATATGCACCAGTAGTTGTTAAGATACACAAACCCAAAATCTGAAATAACACCCACAACAAGTGCCAATACATCCAACTATCCATACCTCCAAGGTATACAAAACATAGTAAACTCATGCTATAAACATATACACCCATAAACTACATCATGTAGTAACAAGGAATCATCCACAATGATATGCAAACATGTATATCAATCACCTGTAAGAAAAATCTCCTACATACACCTCTAAAAACCAACTATGTCAAGTATGATCTCCTCCACAACACCCCAAAAGAAAATCCATAACTACACCCAACTGTTCAATCTCCAAGATCAAACATAACATATGTATCATGTAATCAACATGGATGTAAGCTTCTCAAGCCAAACAAGATCAAACTAAATCCATTCCAATGAAGGAAATAAGCCCAATACATCTCCTAAACTCAACATAAATGAGTGTAATCACAATGCATAAGGAGATAAATGTGCCAACACTCCTCAAAAGAACCCTCCAAAACCATATATCCATAGCTCAAGATTCTTATGCATGAGAAGATAAAGCATAAAACAAAAAGTACCTGAAAGTAACAATGGGCAATACCTCTCAAGTGAAACTGTCGAGTAAACCAAGAGTGGGGAATGAGAATGCTCCTCCAAGAAATCCAAGTCATCATGAATCATCCAAAAACACTCTCCTCATAGGTCCATGTTGAACTCATGTCCAACCAAGGTGTAGGCTCCTCAATCTCCCTGCTGAAATCTCATCAAGAGTATCCATCTCAACACATGTCTCTAATCATAAGAGAACTCAATCCTCACCTATGTCTCCAAGTATCCATGAGTACCTGTAATCAACCAATCCATGCCAAACTCCAAATGCAATATAGCACCATCATGAAGTAATCAAGAAAATGTAAATGTACCCAATACCAAGAGAACCACACAAGATCAATGTCATATATCCAATCGTGAATCAAGAACATAACCATGACATCATGATCTAACCATCTCCTTATAGGAGATCGCATGCACCATAACTTATATACATCCTAGTCTCAAGAGAGCATGTAATATGTCAAACTCTAAATGCATATCAAGAGTAAACCATGACATCCATAACAAATATACTCTAAACCAAGAAACCATATCTCCAATCACATGGAGATAACCTTACCAAATGATGCATCCATGTCACTGCCAACAACTCCCACTCAACTGTGATACTGAATCACACATGGCATCATGAAAACCATCCTCTCCATGAAGATCATCCAAGTCTACACACACAACTGAAATGTCAGTAACATAAAAATAGAACCATAATCTCCAAGCCAAGAAGATACCTACAACTGTCAAACCATCATAAACATATCCATCACTGCCAAAACCATCACTGTCAAAAGCTCCCACTGAAAAGTGTAATCAAGCTATCCATGACATCATGAGAACAATCTCCTCATGAAGATCAATGAAAGGATCTCACACAATCAAATAACTCAAATATAGCAAGAGCTCCCAAAAGGAAAAGTAAAACCATGATCCTCATACCACGAAGATACACCACCACAACCATAATCAGGAACCAATCCTACACCACCAACAATGCACCTACATAAACCATCATGACATGCCAAAGTCTCTAAAACACAAGAAACATCCATGACACCATAATCACCACCAAATGTAACAACTCAACCCAACCGTGTCCACATATCTACATAATCATAGTCAACTATATATATCTCATATCATGACTGTACCTGGTAATACCATCTCATCTCCTTAACATGACAACAAAACCAACAAACCAAGTGACTAAACCAAGCCACCAAAACTGAACACACATCAACATTGAAATATCAATGGGCAAAGACAACCCATGTCCAAGTCATAAATGCAACATGTAAGTATAGACCACCTACAACATTGCACAACTTGTAGAAATATCAATGAAGCATATAAATCCAACCATATACTGATAACCATGTCAAAAATAGAATAATCTGAGATATACAACTGAGCATACAATGAATCCAACATCAAATCTCCAAGATCCGATCATCCATAAACTCATAGTATCACCATATTCAAAGAAACCCATATACAACTCAGATAAAGAAAATAAGAAAATAAACCATGCTAAAATATCTCCAAACCTGACCCACTGTATATTTCTCCGAACAAGCTTTCTGTCGACTATTTGAAGTCCGAAATCTGACTTTGTATGCACCCGATATCACCTCTCGAAACTCAAAACAAACATCTGACTTTGAACAAGAAAAAAACTATTAAAACTACAAAATCTGGAAAAATATCTGTCACCATAGCCTAGATCTCTGAGTCAGCTTTCCAACGAATTCAAGAAGTTAGAAAACGGACAATCTGAGCAAAAATTATGCCCCTCCGAAGTAAAACTGTAGTTTGCACCTGAGGCAATTTTTTTTAGCCACCACTGGTGGCTGGGCGGCGGACCCAAAATCCTTTATAAAATACATTTAAATTTTTCTACATGCAAAAATTTGCATGCCCCTTTTAAATATTTAATCGGCGGATTTTTTGGGCAATGGCGGATTTATAATGGAAACATTTAATAAATAAAAAAAATTATTTAAAAAATCTTTTAACCCCATATGGGGGCGGTGGTACCATGGCCCGCCAGTACTAGTGGTACTACCAGCGGTCGTACACAGGGCCCCGCCTACAGCCAGCCCACTAACAGGGCTATCGGTGGTACCTTATGGTACTGCCTGCACCCTGTCAGCATCAGCTGACGCAGGTAGTGGGTGGGGTATGGGGATGGCCTCGCCTCCCCCCAAAATAATTAATTTTTTTTTCAACCTTTTTTTAAAAAAAAACTTTTTCAAATCAAAAATTTATTTATTTTTTATTTCTATTTTTTTTTTCATTTTATTTTGCAGGGACGAATTTTTTAAATGGATGGAGAATAATTTTTATTGATGTTCATATGATATGGGCATGGGAAAAATAATTTTGCAATTTTTTATAGTAACAGAAATAGGTCAAATCATATATCATTTTTCCTCTCTCGGCCAACCCGGATCCAACCGTGAGGTCTATTTTGAGTCAGGAGATCATCTGTGAAAGCTCACCCCCAAAACCCCCATTTGAATACAAAACCAAGAAACCTATTTCAACCAAAATTTCTCACATCTCAGATCCAAAAAAAACCCATTTAATCAGCAAACCCAAAACCCTCAAATCTGCAATAAACAACCTGCAACACCTTCATATCCTGTCATGTCTTTGATTCTCACATGCAAGGCATAGATTCAAACTTAAACAAGATTTTTCTCAACCAAGGGTTATACAACCACAACCAAAGCTCTGATACCACTTGTTGGAAACTTGCAGCCAATTAAAGACAATTTCCACATAACCCATAAAGAAATCTATGCATTTAAGTATTCAGAATCCACAGGCAAGAGAATAGACAACATACCCATGAAAATATGACACGAGATATACCTTGGGAAAACCCTAAAGAGGGAAAAAACCCAACCTCCAAAAGCATCCATCTGTCATATATTATTTAGCAATATGATTACAATATATCTTTTGAGTCTCTATGAACACCATTGAAGCAACAAGCTCTCTCCAAGAAATCCATGCGAACAAGCATGCAACGTGCCATGCTTCAAACCCTCACAAATGCTAACCAGAGCTAATGATGCAAAATTGCATGATTAGCTCTGGTTAGCATTTGTGAGGGTTTGAAGCATGGCACAGGATGTGTGGTTGCATGCTTGTTCGCATGGATTGCTTGGAGAGAGCTTGTTGCTTCAACGGTTTTCATGGAGACTTAGAAGATATATTGTAATCTTATTACTGAATAATATATGAGAGATGGATGCTTTTGGAGGCTGGGTTTTTTGCCTCTTGAGGGTTTTCCCAGGGTATATCTTGTGTCATATTTTCATGGGTATGTTGTCTATTCTCTTGCATGTGGATTCTGAATACTTAAATGCATAGATTTCTTTATGGGTTATGTGGAAATTGTCTTTAATTGGCTGCAAGTTTCCAACAATAAAGAGGATGGATTTTGTGCTCAAAATAATCCACCATGGGTGTAGAAATCAAGCCTGGGAGTTCAACAATAATTTGAATCTTACATTGGATTTCCTCATTGATTTGCTCCATTATTAGTGCATCTCCATCTAGGGAGAGGAGGGGAGGCAACCCAAAACCAACCAGGATAGCAAAATCCTTTTTGATCTTGGTGACTCTTTTGTTCAATATCATCTAATGATTCTTTCATTTTTCTACAACCAAGTGGCAATTGATAATCTCATTGGATTTGATGGAGGTGACCCTATGATTGGGAATTCCCACCCTTCTAAGGACTTGATTAGTGTCAACACTTAATTGATCGGAAACTCTTCAATGGAGGGTGAACATGTCTGCATAAAATGGTGGGTCATTAGGCCAACTTTAGCATTTAGCTCCCACACGTCCTTTAAGAACTATAAGGCAGGGCCCAGTACACACACCAGGTGCTATCTTCTCCCAATACATAGCCACTAATCTTCTCATCACAGATAAAGATCTAGACCTTCTTGTAGCAGTTAACTCCTGGTTCCAATGATTCTCTCTTACTCTGGTATCTTCTTCTATCTGACCCTTTTCTCAGAGAGCATTTTCCAATTCAGAGCTTACTCTTCTGACTTCTTGTCTTGATTCTTCTGCCTTGATCTGGACTCTTTGTAGATCATTGATATTTTGGGATTCTACATCAGCTAAATCTCTCTTGAATTTTTCTTTTTTAGCATGAAGCTAAACTTGTTCATTTTGGGTATCCGCAAGCAACCTGGACATATCTCCTTGTTGGCCCTGAATTTTCTTTACGTGGATCATTTTAGCATCTTTGGCTTGGGCCTTGTTCTAAAACTTTCTCACTGTCCCTTTCACATTTTCCAACTCAGCCTCGTGCTTTCTTAATGGCTTGTCCAGTCATTCATAATTAGCATATGCTACTTTTTGTGTGGCTTTGGCTAGGACCATCTTATCGTGCGAGCGAATTTCACTCAAATCTAGACCCACGGCATGAATGTCATAGTACTCCATTTTCATTTGTCCTTCAGGCTTGGAAACTAGAGGCCTCATTGTGGTGATAAGCAGAGAGTTATTCTCTTCATTAAAGCAAGATTCAATTATCTTGGTGGTAGGCCTTTCAGCACTCTTTGAGATCATTTTCAACTTTCTGGTCTTTTGGGCCTATTTGGTGGCTGTTGAAATGACCTTGAAGAGTCTGAGGGACATCAACACTTTGAGCTACAATGGGAGCACCAGGAGGTATTCCAAACATGGTGACAGTATGGGAAACTTCAGATGCATGTGCATGAAGAGATGCAGATGGTAGTGTGATCATAGAAAATGGTGGAATGCAAAAAGGAGTAGGGGAAGAAACAAAAGAGGCACAAATGGAAAAATGATGGTAGAGAGGTTCCTTCCCAAAAGTAGATGGACCAAGGGTAATAGAAAAATCTATAGTTTTGGAAATCATAGTGGGGGTTTCAGATGGAATAACTAATGGAACATATGCAGCCATGACGAACAATGCCTTCTTGTCATGTGGAAAAGTTTCAACAAGTTAATGTTCAATGGTAGGGGTTGCATTTATCACTATTAATTCAAGAACCAAAAATGTGGAATTATTTCCAACAAGAAGGGGTTGAGCTTGTACTAGAGACATAGAAATAGGAAGAAGAGGGGGAGTGAAACTAAACTGAACTGGATTTGATGAAACGTTTCGCAAGGACTCCACTTCTTCCTCTTGATGGATCAACATACCAGAGGTACTTGAGTCATGAATCTTCCTCTACTTCGCCTAATTAGAGTCATCACATTTTGATCTCCTTCTCGATAAGTTTCCATTAGGTAGGTATCAGTGGTCGTGAAGGATCCTTTTGGAGATCATCAGGCCCCTATTCCTTTTCTTCAGGCTTGGGATGTGGATGGAAGCTGTGGGCCTTTCGATCCTAAAATTATTTGGTTTTCGAGTTCCTAAGGCCTAGGAATCAAGATTGGAACCTGTTCCTCTTCAATTTTGTGACTTGTCTCAGGATTCCTATTGTCAAAATCAGCTTCCCTATCATATATGTCCTCAAATTCTTCATCGAGATAGAAGCTACCAAACAAAGTGCTTGGATTCCTCATTTCCTGTCAAAACCTCCAAAAATCTACCATTTTTCTTTTCGACCATCCCTTTCTTCTTAACTGAGGACGAAGAGGTTTTCTCATTAGGAGATTCCTCTGGTATTGCATTTGCGGTTAATAAAAACTTAGCCATCTTGGCTGTCTTTCTGGTATTTGGGCCTAGTCGATGTATATTTTTGCACTCTCCTAGGTAGGATTTCTCCTTCTTGAGAAATACTCCCTAAACTTGTGCCTCAAGCTGAAATTCCCATCCAGGTTATAATTCCACTTGTCACAAATGAGGACCAAACCCAGAACAACCAAATGATTATTGATCTCATCCTCAACCTTCTGCTTACTTAATACCACTTGGCTCTTTGCAATCATAAGGGAAAGATTGAAAATATTTGCATTATTCCTTCCAACACCATAAATTCTATTGACAGTGGATACTTGTCGGCAAGTCTCCATCGCAAAAGTTCTATCTTTCACAAATGTGAGGAGTTGAAAAACTTCTGCAAGATAACCATGAAATCTGACGAAGGTAAAATATTTGTTGAGGAAATAATCCATCGGGATAGGTGGGTGTTCTATCAATTCTATAAATTCTTGAGAGAAATAGCCCAGAGGGCGAGGCAATAAATCTTGCAGACTGGTCTCAAAAACCAATCTACAAACTGATAGTAATCTCATTTTCTTGAGAACTGGGGGTCCACATAGAGATTGGCTGGATATAACCTCTCTCATCTTTCATCGATACTGGAAAATTTCTCTCTAGCCACTCAAAATTTTGATGCAATAAAAAAATGACTAGGATAGAAGAATACCTAAACTTGGACTCCATACTGTAGTTTCTTAACTACAACTTCATATTTCTAGCAATCACTTCAGTAAAATCGTAGTGTCTCTGCACTCTTTCTCTTTTGAGCATAGGGCCTAGGGAAAAATGAAAAGGGTTAACCTCTTCATCATTTTTGAGACCAAAAACCCAGGCCAACATCGAGAAAATAGACTGTGTGTCCTTGAATTTTCTCTGTGATAGAGGCTAGTTAATCTTTCCTCTTTATGGTCATTCCTTCATTTCATCTTCATAAAACTTGTTCTCTTGAACATATCTTCCCTTAGAACATCCATTTATTCTTCATTAAAAAGGTCTACATTCCAACCCATAGGAATACACATGTCCCATATAGCTTGGTCTGAAATGGTGATCTTGACTTCATGACCTTCAACAGTTTTTTGTATGTTTGTTAAACCTTTTTGTGCATGTGTCAACCAGCTCTGGGCATGGATGAACCTTAGGTATCACAAATTGTGGCAGGCCACTATTCTAAAGCTGAAATGAAAAACCCGAGCTGTAGACTCATGACCTAACATTCTTTGAAAATCACCTTCCCTAAATGTTTTAGGGTTGGTGGATAACTAAGGGTCATAGACATTATCGGTTATATTTTGAACTTCCTCCTTTAGAAGGAATTTGTTAGTTTGAAGCTTTTTGTAATGTTCAAATGGCTATTCCTCTGGGGCTAGGGCATTAGCAAATGAGTAGTTCCTAAAGATATCTGCATAATCGAGTCTTTTGATTGCTGCTTCAACCTGCCTGCCAGAGGTAGATACTTTCGCCATGATTTCTTTGAAAGTGATACAAAAAATTTCTATTTACAAAAACTATTCCCTTTCTTGCTAAAATTAAGTTGCTTTGAATGCAATTAATTTTATAACTTTGTATGCAATTATGAGTTTTCTATTATCAATAGCTCATTAAATGTTGCTAGTGGGATAATACATGCGGATGGGAGATTTGTATCCCTTGGGAAAGTCAAAAAAGCCACAGGAAAGGAATTAGTACATTCCTTTCGTTGCCTCATGTTTCCTTTAATTCATTATGTTAGAAAGCATTCCTTTCGTCATATGGAGCATGTCAAGATGACACAAGGTACTCTTGAAAATATGTCAAGACTCATTCATTTGTCAGAGCCTTATCATGTTAATATATGTCCCTTCTTATTAGTGAAGAGGTTGGCACTAATGATGGAAAGGACATGCATCAACTATCAATGCATGAGGGTATTTAATCCTCAACGCCCAAATTTATTTCTCAAGGCGTTCCATCAGATTCTCCATACGATTTGCCAACCTTTCCCCATTTGGCCTCAAAAGAAAATTCGTTGTTGTCCAACTAGAAAATAGACATCCCATTGGCAAAGTCTTTTTTTTATCCTTTTCTATATATAGCCACACCACCATTTACTATATTCATTTGAACATATTTATTTCTCTAACTTGGCTACTTTTCTTCCTTCTCTTTCTCTGTCATTTTTACTGCTGTCACAATGTTTGCTTGTCTGGGCACCCCTGTTCAACTTCTTCCATGGACACCACAAAACTACTTTGTGAGAGCGATTACTGACAACCACATCAAGTTCTTGGTGAAGAATTGTGACCCCTTAAGAATGACTGCATTTAATTGGGTCGTCAAAGCTAAGTACCTTACTTATGAGAACTAGCCGCAAAGCAATTGCAATGTGCTTTCATGATTCATGGCCTCGCTGCTAGACTTAGGTGTGGCAAAACCCATGATAATTGCACTATGCCAGAAGATGTTTGACATGTCTTTGATGGAAGGGCTCAGAGAGAGAGTGCAAGTGTCCATCCCGGGTATCGACATTCTGAGTGCCATGGACCTTTAGAGGCATGTGGATTTTGGTGTGGATGTGTGTTGGTTTCCTTTCCTAAATGAATTTCACATGATGGGCATGGAAATACGCTATTGCTCTTCCCAGCCGATAGCCACTTTCCTTCTACATGAGTACGGTGTGGAGGAAGTTCTGGGGATTTCCTAGAAAAAAACATTTTAGTTATTTGGTGTGACTTCGTAGTGAATAGACCCTGGGTCTAAACTGAGTGGCCCGTGTGCGTTATGTTTTTTTCCCTTGCCTGCAACTTGTCTAATGAATGAAGAAGAAGAAGAAAAAGAAATGAGAAGTATAAAATAATTATGAATCCCTTTTTCTTTTCCATCAAAGGAAAAAAGAAGAAAATCCGACTATCTCTTTGTCGCCTCCACTTTTGACAACTTTTCCTTTGCTTTCACTTTTAGGGTTTTTGGCTTGAGAGGACTATGGATGATATTTTTGAGTCCTCAGCTATATAATATATTGTAATTTTTTTTGATAAACATAATATACTATAGCTCTTATTTTCTCCTTTGTGTTATTCTGGGCCTTATTCTAAAAACCTTAAAATAATTACAATTTTTTTACATATCGTACATAATTGCTAAAAAATTTAAAAGAGTTGTGATTTTTTAATTAGAAAGTTATCAGATAAATACCATTCATAGATACACCTAAAAGAATTTCTTTGAATCCATACGAATTTACCTTTTTGCATGTGTTGTTTTTTAAAAGGTCTCTTCCACAACATTTTGGAATTAATTGATTGCCTTGGCTCTACAACAATTATTTGATACTATTGCATTGAAACTTCTTCTGGGTAAGAATCAAAACTTTGCTTGATTGCTTGATGATGAAAAGTTGTGGCTCCATGTGCTTTTTCCCTATCTCCTTTCAGCCTCAACATATTTGCAGGATTTTCGTACAATTAGGTTTTTAAAAGTTGATTCAGCTGAACTGCCCCTTTTCACCTCACAATATGGTGAAGTCTACAAAAAAATCTTGTATTTGATAACAAGATTTGGCCTTTGTGATTCTTTTGGCTCTTAGGTACTGAAAGGTATGACGTCTTTAGGCAGACCCATTATGGCTCTTATTTTCCTCAGGAACTTATGAACCTTTCCTTTTCCCCTTTCTAGCCAACTAATGGCCACTGTGTCTTTGGGAATTTTCTGGAAAGACACCTTTTCTCTTATCATCAGGAAAAACGAGGTTGAAATGCTCACAAAATATGGTATAAATCCTTGAGCAGAGCTAGACTTACCCCCAAATTTTTTTTTGCTTTATTCTAGGTTTGGGATTGTCTCAAAATTTTATGTTCTTGAGAGTATGAACATTTCCCAATTTGCAGTAAATGTTTCCCTTGGTTGGTCAGATCCCATCATAAAGACTTCCTTGTCCCTTGAGGACTTATATATTAACAATGAGATTTATAACTTGGTTAAATCTTGGGACGACTACCACATCAGTGTTGGGGAAAAATGAATATCCAACAAAATTCTTCCTTGTTTGATAAAGACTTATCTTGCTAAGAAGTTCTCTTTCAAGTAGATTGTCCTTTGTCTTTGCTCAGCTAGTCTAGGCTATTCACCTAAGGCAGGAATTAGGTGGATTATACCTGGATCATACCCTTTGTGATCATATTTTTAGCATAATTCTTTCATTTTTATTTTACTCTTGTGAGAGGTCCTTATGCCATCTGTAGAATTTTTGTCTTTTTTGACACCAGGCTTACTACAATCCCTTAAAACCATAGAGAATTTTTTCTTTGTTGCATTGGGAAATGATCCTAAACACGTTCCAATAAGAAATGTTTGATAGATAGTTTTATTTTGAAATTGGGGGTTTCCTTGCATACCAAAGACTTCAAAACTTTTAGTGAGGTCCCTTATATCTTTTTCTCAGCATGTTATCCTTGTATTCATTGTGGTTGCTTGCCTAAAGATCTGGCTTTCTGTGAAATCTAAATTTTTGACAACTTGCTTCACACCCACGCCTATTTGTTCCACTAAATCCAATCCATGGACCGATACTTTATACTTAAATTTACTAGCAGAGCATGGAGATAGAAAACAATAAGTTCCTAGAAATCTTGATCTCACCAAAAAAACCAATCGGGCACCTATTTTGGGGTAAACTTTACACTTTACACCATCAAGGGGTATGATCCATACATGATTACAAGGCAGATAATCGATCTTTTTTAGATTCTTTATTAATTTTGGATAGGCTTTATTTCCATCTAAAACCATGTAGGCGCTTAGCCCTGTTGCACAAAAATTTCCAAATGGATTAGAATCAATGAACTAATTTAGTAGCATTTCTCCCTCAGCAGTTTTCTCATCTATACCTTCTTCTCCGATTGGAATTTTTACACAATCTCTCTCTTGATGGAAAGTTGGGGCATCATCACGTCTGAAGCATAGTGTTGTGTCATCTATAGTATGTTTGAGATGCAAAGCTTCAGAAAAAATCATCTTTTCTCCATGTTTGGTTCATAGGATCAAGTGGGATCAGTCAATTGTCAAGTATCCTCCAAGTTTGGCGGTGAAATCTCTTGATAAGCACATTCGAAAAATCGATGGAATTTCAATTATCACTACTTCCTGAGTGACTGTCTAGCTTAGACAGGAGAAGAGGGTTAGAGACAGATACCTTATCCGACCAATGGTCAGGACATTCTTTTCGTCAAATTGCATAATTATGTTTTCAAGGGGCTCATACTGGAGCTTTAGAGCGTCTACCACTTGCTTTGGCACAATGGTCATGCTAGCTCCTGAATCAATCATATTATTATGCAACAATTTATCTCCTATTATAAGCATTAAAAAGGAAAGGTGTGGGTTTTATCCTGCTTACCTCTTTTTCTATAATGCTATCCACATTATTTGTATAAGTTGTTGATTTCAGGGCTTGATCAGAAAAAGAAGATATGTCACTCTCGTTCTGATTGCTTAACTGAGTCATGTTTTTCTACACACTTTTTCCTTCCACCTTCAATGCTTCCTAAAGAAGAATTTGTTGCTTGGAAATTGATATAGCATCCCACAATGAAATGCCAGTAGGTGCCTTCTTCAATTGTTCCACCACATTAAGCACCCCAACAACTTGGGTTTTTGGCTTAAACAGTGGTATCTCTTTAATTTTCAGGGGAAAACGTTCTGTCAAGGCTAAGCCATGTACTTTATTTTCCTCCATATCTTTTAGAGGCTGATTAGGTGGCTATGGAATAGGCCAAACAATGGGTGGCGGGACCTACTTCTTTGGGGCAGACAATTGACGTGCTTGCGGATGTGGTAAAGCTTATTGTACATATTTCCTTGTGAGCCTTCTTTTTAATCTTGTATTGTAATTTGACTATACTTGTGAAAATCTAGTTATCAAGGCTTCATTTGCGAATACCGCTTCGTCCTCCTCCAACCATGAGAAAAGAGCCTGGTCGGGTGCAATGTCCAACTCTTTTTTGAGGGACATCCCTTGCATCTATGCCCTAAGACGAGCATTCTCCATTTGGAGTGAGTCATACTTGCCCGTATTTGGGAACATTCCCTTACTCCTTTGCTCGGTGACCTCTTGTTGCATATTTCCCCTTGGACAATCTCAGGGCATATGACTATCCTTGCATGGGAAGAACCAGACATGTTCATCATCCACTAAATTGTTTTTTCCTATGACTATCTCTTTGTTCAGACTGCCCTTGACTGACTATAATGGCATAGCAACTAAGACTATCTAGTTTGTCAACGATGCATGTTGAACTCTTCCTATGTAAGATCCTTGATACGAATTTTGTTGGTAAGGTGGTTTTCCTCTACCATAGACTCGAGTGGTCGTTTTCACAGGTGTTGCTTGTTGTCATTTGATAATGACCAATTCATTAGCAAAACTCTACATAAAATATTTTATATCAATTATATCCACTGCCATTGATGAGAGACCTGATGGATTGGCCTAAGTGGTAGGTTAATCCTTCGTAGGTTGTGGGGGAACTAGCTTTAATTGTACAGTAGGGATGCTTGGATTGGTTTTCTCTTGGCAGCTATTGGATATCTCTACGAATACTAGCATTGGTGGTCAAGGAAAAAGTTTTTCAACATCGATCAGCTTGTTCTCTACATGTATCACCATCTTGTATGCATCAAGTAGGGTAGTTCCTTCGATGGAGGTTACCATAAGTGCAATATCTAGCTTGATGACCTTTAGGTAAAACATGAATGCCATCACAGTCTGAGATTGAGTGGTCACAAGAATCCTTTGCTAGGTTTTATGAAACCTGGTATTGAAATCACTCAAGGCTTCCTTGGGGGCCCTCTTGATGGTAATCGGTTGTTGTAGTAGTGAAGAACAGTCTCTTTTTTGAGAGAATCATTCGAATAGGCACTGCCTAAGTTGGTCCCATGAACAGATGGAACCCGAGGCTAGGGATCGATACCAATCTTTAGCCTTTCCCTTAAAAGAGGCAGCTAACAGTCTTAGAGAAATCTTCTCCTCCAATATGTTTTGTACCTTGCATACTTCCACTATATCTTGGGATAGCCTTAAGGGAATTAGCAGGTATAGCGGGCCATACATCTAGGGGTGTGGGTGGTTGTGATGGACTATCACTGTCCCATTTAAAAAAGCTCCTAGGAGGAGGAGGAGGTACTTGAGCCATGAGGAAAATATTTCTATGAATCGAGTATATAGGCAATCTTATGTAGAAATTTAAACCTCCAGGAAAAATAGATAAGGCTCTTGATAAGGGGCTTTAACTTCTTACTCTATTACTCCTTACAGGTGATACATAAACTATAGTTCTTCTCCTTCTAGGGTTTGAGGTAGGTATCTAGGAATATTGAAAATGACCTCTAGAGGATGCTCTCATTTAGACCCTGGACATGCAATTTTGAGTTTCCTTCCTTAGCCTTTGTTGCACCTCTCCGATAGTAGTATTGTTGGAAAGAGAACGAACAACAAAGGCTAACTTCAAGCACAGTATAGACTTTCAAATCTTTTTATAGGTAGTGTTCATTAAGGTCTGATCAAACATAAAAATTACTTATAGTAAAAGAATAATATTTTAGAAATTATAGGAACTTTATCTCCCAATACAACATAGCACAGAAAAATAACAACTTCAAAGATAACGAAAAAGTCCACGGTGCTACCACAATAGTGGTTTACACTTTTAGGTCCAGATCCTGATTTTTTCTAAAATCACATCTTTTAGAAAATATAATGATTTAAGCCTTGAAAAGTTCCATTTAAAGGATTTCAAATGAAGAGGGTTTTATCAAACCACCTTAGACCAAGCCCCCTTGGATAGTACCCTGCTAGTTTTAAACCATACCTATAACAGAGTCTCCTTTACACCTATCAAAATGCTGCTAAACAACCACTTTTGATTTACTTTTTGGGGGATCAAATGAATTCATTTAAGATTTATTTTTTGTAAGTTTGTAGTCCTTATTATAAGCTTCCAAAATTATAATTTTAATGAAATTTAATTTCATTATTATAATTAGTATTTATTTCTTGTGAATGTAGGTTTTTCACTTAAAATCAGGCTCTTTGTTCTACACATGTGGAAAAATAGTACATTATCAAAAAACAATTTTAAAAAATATGAGTGCACTAGATATTGAAGTCCTTGATTGAACAAAAAAAAAATTGAATTTTGATACATACAAAAAAATTTGTGCGTTATACGGTCACACTATGTCTGAATTGTAGTTGGTTTGACTTTGAAACTTGATTAAAGAAAAAATATACAATAAAAAGCTATCTAACCAAGTGGAAGCACTAGATATCAGAGTTAAAAATATAAATTTGAAAGAATTATAATTTTATCCTTCATGGAAAAAAAATTGTGTTATATGGTGAGCGTCACTTTTTTAAAATGTTATTTTCTGAAAAAGAAAACTAGTTTTTGAGGAAAATGGAAAAAGAAGTGCAATCTAATTCCAAAAAAAATGGAAAAAATATATTTAGAATCTACAGACAAAATTCCGTGAAACTCTAGTTTGCATCATCTTCAAATTCATCATGGTTTAGCCGCTATAGGTGTTCGAAAGTGAAGATCTAGTTAAAAATAATAATTTTAGTGTCTAGTTTGGCCAAAAATTGTAAACCACTATTATGGGATCACCCTCCAATGACATAGTCTGATTTTCCCAAAATGTTATTTCCTAGTACAAGCATAAAGCATAAAAATACACTATTTAAACTATCAAAATATAGCTTACAAGACATAGTGTTTCATTCAAAATTCTAATATAAAGAAAGAACACTTGAAATAGGCCATACATGCGCAGTCTCAAAAATTCCCCTCCATAGTTTGTGCTTTTAATTAAAGCTAAATTTTGAGAAAAAGGTCAAATTCCAATCCGAGAATAGTTTAAACCTTAATAGATATAATTTTCCAGAATAAAGTAGTTATGTAACTTGCTTTCTGAAATATAGTTCATAAACTCTAAGAAAATTTAAAAGAAAAGTAATTCTTCTTTACAGAGAAAAGAACTTCCTCTTGGAAAATTCCTCTTCTGAAAAAATCATTAATCAAAAACCCTCTTTCTTTTTTAACATCACCCTCCTTTTATAGCCATTGAAGAAAGAAAGCATCACCTTAATTAGAAGTAATGACTGCCAGGTGTTGATGGTTGATAACATACGATCTAATCCTAGAATCTTAGTTAGGCCGCAAAAGATCTCTACATTGACTCTTCAACTATTGCATTA